>OY776305.1:7741266-7878422 GCA_963675345.1 Trididemnum clinides | reverse complement strand
ATTAAGACCATTTCAACACTCGCGTATTGGCAACCACAAAGCAAAATATTAATCAAAAAAATCTAAGTCTCTGAACTTATTTCTATGCGTTCCTCATAGTAACCGTTTCTAAGAGCTTCAGCTACAAACTTTTACTCTGAAGCAAACCAAGTCTGACAAAACTTAGCGTCTGGAAACACTTTCAGCTCTCTTTTTCAACAAACTAGGACATTAATTATCGATATGACTTGCATAAATACAAAACTTTTGTACGTGCTTGCTTATTTTTGTCAAATTCTACCTAGCTTTCTTACTAGACGTTGCGCTTTTAGCGTTTTATTCTAGTTGATTTTAAAACAAAAACCGTCAATTAAATGAAAAATAGCAATTTATCGCTTTGCAATCAGATTTTGTATTACCTCTAGACCTAGTTTAAACGCAATAATATAAACGTACGAGATATTTTCCGAACTTTACCCTAATTTCTATACCAAGCATTGACTCACAAATGCTACTCATAAACAAAATCTGAACTCACTGCCTCTTATTTTCAAAAAATTTCTCATAAACTTCAAAATCTTTTACTGAGTAAACACTATAGTTGTGTTTTTATGCTGCTGTTACTTACATATTTTAAAACAAACCTTACTTTTTATATACACTAGATAATTAAAATTTCATCAAAGCATTCTTACAACCACTAAATTCGTGATTTCTAACAGGACTATACCTAACTTTAAACCTAAACAGTTCTGATCTTTCTAACTAATCCAGTCAATTGCGTCAAATTTTAGCTCTATTATATTCCGGTGGGTAATAAACTTACAATTTATATATCTTGATAAGCATTTTCATAACAAAATTAGAGCAAATTCTATTAAACACATTAAAAGTTTTTATCTGTTTACCCTCACCAAAGATTGAACGCACAATTTTTGTCATTTTGATGCAACAAAACGTTTTATATATCCACTTTACATTCAAGAAACGTTTAAAAAACTGAAGCTAATCATTATCTGCTATCGCCACTCACAAAGATGTAACAAAAATGACTCGTTTAAGATGATTCTTTAAAATTCTGTATAGTATGATTTATTCTTTTCAATCAAAAATACTATTTGCGACATTATTTGAATGTGATGATGGGTAAAAATCTTTGTAAACGCTCCTATCACTAAGCACGACTTTAATCAAAATACCAACTA
The DNA here is from genome assembly GCA_963675345.1 of Trididemnum clinides. Lineage (NCBI taxonomy): Eukaryota > Metazoa > Chordata > Ascidiacea > Aplousobranchia > Didemnidae > Trididemnum > Trididemnum clinides. The sequence continues at coordinate 7,877,238 of OY776305.1, read as the reverse complement.
TTTTCAGAATTCCACTGTTCATCGCGTTTAAATTTCAAACTTGCAATTAATGTCTAAGATGCGTAGATTTATCAGCGAAGCTATAAAATTTTTACAAGTTTCACCAAACGTCTTTTTATAAAATATCTTATTATACGACAAAAAGTCTGAACTTAAGATTTACCAAATAATTTTAATTTTTCACTATGTTCATCAAACTTGCAACGGTTAGCATCAACACATTTGATTTCAAAACAAAATTTTATAAACTTACAATCTGTTTATACCCATTTTTCATGTAATTACTCTCGTCACATACCGAACTAGTGATCTTTAACATTTTTAATAGTTTTTAGGTACATTGAAGACAAACTTATGATTAAGCCGTGCATTAAAATTTTTGTCTTCACCAAAAATCAAATTCACACAGCCTTGAAGCAAACATACAAACTCATCATGAAAAATTCTATTACATTCATGCCTAAGCTTGCATCAAACACTAAATTATTACCGTGTAATGTATTGCCGTAAAACAAAATTTCAAGTTTTTTCAATTCTAAGGCGTCAGTTATCACACCGTAGTCTTGACAACGATATTTTTGAGTGCAAAACGAGTAACCTAATACTTCTCAGCTAATACATTATTTTAAGTTATAAATCTACCGTTTTTGTTACATTCAATCGTCACGAAAGATCACTAATTTTTGATGTTACATAAATGTCTTTACTTGAAAACATTTAGTTGTCTTTTTTGTGTCTACGCTAGATTTTTCGAGGTGAGGTAACAAAATTCGGTTGAAACATCAAATAAACATTGCGTATGTCGGATTCTCAGCACGTGACAACAAGACAGCAAAGCGTCAAACGTGTGAAAACCAATTGGAATAAAGCAAAATACCAACATTCTACAAGTGTAAACGTAAGAATATTTCAAGTTGTCTTAAATACGGCGTTGATAAGTTTTTGTTGATTTTATTAATAGCGCCTAGGTAGCGAGTAAACAAATTGCTAAACGACCAAACTATTATGAAAATTTTTAGAGGCAGCGCTGTTGCGATTGGTAAAGCACTCTTGATGACTTAGGCATGGATACTCTTTTCCCCCACCCCTCCTATGCACCATCGCCGTTGTCTTCACGAAAAGTATTAACAAAAAAAAAGCGTATTAACATCGTATTTAAGACAACTTGAAATATTCTTACGTTTACACTTGTAGAATGTTGGTATTTTGCTTTATTCCAATTGGTTTTCACACGTTTGACGCTTTGCTGTCTTGTTGTCACGTGCTGAGAATCCGACATACGCAATGTTTATTTGATGTTTCAACCGAATTTTGTTACCTCACCTCGAAAAATCTAGCGTAGACACAAAAAAGACAACTAAATGTTTTCAAGTAAAGACATTTATGTAACATCAAAAATTAGTGATCTTTCGTGACGATTGAATGTAACAAAAACGGTAGATTTATAACTTAAAATAATGTATTAGCTGAGAAGTATTAGGTTACTCGTTTTGCACTCAAAAATATCGTTGTCAAGACTACGGTGTGATAACTGACGCCTTAGAATTGAAAAAACTTGAAATTTTGTTTTACGGCAATACATTACACGGTAATAATTTAGTGTTTGATGCAAGCTTAGGCATGAATGTAATAGAATTTTTCATGATGAGTTTGTATGTTTGCTTCAAGGCTGTGTGAATTTGATTTTTGGTGAAGACAAAAATTTTAATGCACGGCTTAATCATAAGTTTGTCTTCAATGTACCTAAAAACTATTAAAAATGTTAAAGATCACTAGTTCGGTATGTGACGAGAGTAATTACATGAAAAATGGGTATAAACAGATTGTAAGTTTATAAAATTTTGTTTTGAAATCAAATGTGTTGATGCTAACCGTTGCAAGTTTGATGAACATAGTGAAAAATTAAAATTATTTGGTAAATCTTAAGTTCAGACTTTTTGTCGTATAATAAGATATTTTATAAAAAGACGTTTGGTGAAACTTGTAAAAATTTTATAGCTTCGCTGATAAATCTACGCATCTTAGACATTAATTGCAAGTTTGAAATTTAAACGCGATGAACAGTGGAATTCTGAAAATAGTTGGTATTTTGATTAAAGTCGTGCTTAGTGATAGGAGCGTTTACAAAGATTTTTACCCATCATCACATTCAAATAATGTCGCAAATAGTATTTTTGATTGAAAAGAATAAATCATACTATACAGAATTTTAAAGAATCATCTTAAACGAGTCATTTTTGTTACATCTTTGTGAGTGGCGATAGCAGATAATGATTAGCTTCAGTTTTTTAAACGTTTCTTGAATGTAAAGTGGATATATAAAACGTTTTGTTGCATCAAAATGACAAAAATTGTGCGTTCAATCTTTGGTGAGGGTAAACAGATAAAAACTTTTAATGTGTTTAATAGAATTTGCTCTAATTTTGTTATGAAAATGCTTATCAAGATATATAAATTGTAAGTTTATTACCCACCGGAATATAATAGAGCTAAAATTTGACGCAATTGACTGGATTAGTTAGAAAGATCAGAACTGTTTAGGTTTAAAGTTAGGTATAGTCCTGTTAGAAATCACGAATTTAGTGGTTGTAAGAATGCTTTGATGAAATTTTAATTATCTAGTGTATATAAAAAGTAAGGTTTGTTTTAAAATATGTAAGTAACAGCAGCATAAAAACACAACTATAGTGTTTACTCAGTAAAAGATTTTGAAGTTTATGAGAAATTTTTTGAAAATAAGAGGCAGTGAGTTCAGATTTTGTTTATGAGTAGCATTTGTGAGTCAATGCTTGGTATAGAAATTAGGGTAAAGTTCGGAAAATATCTCGTACGTTTATATTATTGCGTTTAAACTAGGTCTAGAGGTAATACAAAATCTGATTGCAAAGCGATAAATTGCTATTTTTCATTTAATTGACGGTTTTTGTTTTAAAATCAACTAGAATAAAACGCTAAAAGCGCAACGTCTAGTAAGAAAGCTAGGTAGAATTTGACAAAAATAAGCAAGCACGTACAAAAGTTTTGTATTTATGCAAGTCATATCGATAATTAATGTCCTAGTTTGTTGAAAAAGAGAGCTGAAAGTGTTTCCAGACGCTAAGTTTTGTCAGACTTGGTTTGCTTCAGAGTAAAAGTTTGTAGCTGAAGCTCTTAGAAACGGTTACTATGAGGAACGCATAGAAATAAGTTCAGAGACTTAGATTTTTTTGATTAATATTTTGCTTTGTGGTTGCCAATACGCGAGTGTTGAAATGGTCTTAATGCATCATACAAAGATTATTAGTTGACACTTTTATAAAACGAGATCACTTATAATTGAAAATTTTTGTTTAATAACGTTGCCAACCAAACTATTGTGAGCTTAGGATTATGCAATAAAAATTAAAGGCAACTTAACAACAAAGTTGAGGTTCTTTTTGTTTTTTGAATGCATATAACCGGTAGTATGAGGGTTTAAAATGGTGTACAGACAATTTTTTTTGCTTTGTAAACACATATAGGTTTTGTAAAGTTTTGCAAGTGTGGCAAGTTTTTAATTTGTGGTGTTTTAGGTCACCATAAAAGAGTTAAAAATTCCATGTTCAGTTAAAGTTGAAGCTTTGCAAGAGTTTGTAATTGCTAGCAAACGCTCTAAAAAACTATGAGTGCGGTTCTTATTTCTTGAAAAGTTGATAAAATATTTGATAAACTCGTGTTTTTTCACTAATAAAATTGATAGCAGATGTAGATTTTGTAAAAACGTGAAAGTTGAAACTGTAAGCTCACAAACAAACAGACTAAAACCGTTCAAGTTCTGATTTGGTAATTTTATATAGAAAAATTTGTCATGTTTTCAAAATTTTGATCTAAATAATTTCTAACAATCTGGAACTAATGAGTTTTTACACGATGTTATACCCATGTGTTAATGCACTGGACTATAGGGCGACAATAAAATTACATGACATCAAGAAAACGGATAATATTTGGAATCAATCATTTCGGATAAATGTGGAAGTGATATTTCAGCTGGATAGTGTGGGTGGGGAAAATATTCCTCCAGAAATACGAAGGTATTGGCGAAAACAAACGGTAAAGTTTGCAAATCCGCGGTTAGGTTGTGATGTTTGAAGCAGCACTGATAACTCAAAAATATGTGATGGAAGTCAAATAAGCTCAAAATGTTAAGGTTTTTATCAAAAGCAGCCAAAAGGAGAAGTTGCATACCGCTGCTATATAGAGAAAAATTGCGGATAAAGGGAGAGACGTAAGATTCTTTTTTCAGTTTCAAATGGCATTGATTAAAAATCGTGTTTGATTTCTCAGCCCAAGCATTAAAACGTTTAGGATTAATACGTTATATTGTGTTAAAATTAAATCATAACAGTCCAGCTGTTGTGACAATATTTAAAAACGAGATTTCAAATCTTTAAAGATATTTCAACTGAAAAAGACGTCAAATATACGTTTCTTCAAACCATCTTTTTAGGTCACCTTAGTAATCAAAGGCAACTGTTTTGTGTATATACGAGCGTGAGAACACCTGCATGTGTTGTATTTTCCTCACTGTATGCATCGTTCAAATTGGTGATAACATAATTTACTGCGTGTTTAACGGTCACGTGTGTCTTACGCATTCATGACGTCTATCCTTTAAAAAACTACTCCCTTATAGCGTCAGTCGATGCAACTATTCACCACAACTGTAATTCAACCAATCCATTCCTGTTTTCTTATCTATCAAGTGGTTAGCGTGATGCGGTTTTATGCATAATTCGTGACGTTTCATCTTTGTTATAATAAAAATAAAGTCTTGTGTCTGACGATGACCAAAGACGCTTATAAGAATATCTCTAAGATCGCAGATCTAACAGTTGAGCGAGTAAAGTTGAAAAATGTAGAAAATCCTAAATCTTGTGAAACCAATATCGCGAAAAGAAGATGTACACCTTTTAAGAGGTGTATTAAACAGTGTTTGAGAGAAGATGTTCGACAAGTGAAACGATGCTGGTGGATGAAATTGAAAGTACAAAAATTGAAGAGAAGTGTCGGAATTATGTGATAAGAAACCTATGTCTTAAATGTTTATTTGTAATGTGTTACAAAGAATGAGAAAAATTTAAACATTTAAAAATAATCATAGTTTTGTAGTGCCGTATAAATATTGGAAATTCAATGCTTTGCGAATTATTTCAAGCTCCCTGGACAAAAGTTAAACTTAAATCTCTCCTCGTTTTGCTTAAAATAGGACAATTGGTCGGTTGTGTTTCTGATAAACTACAAAATTTTTACTATAAAACGTTAAATTAACCTAGTCTACAAGAATAATTATGCTTTAATTGTTAAATGTGTCTTTCTTAGTAAATTGAATTTGGCTTTTACCTAAGATCTGTAACATTGAAGAACAAGTATTAACAGACTTGATCACACAAACCCTTGCATAATAAGTTTATACAACAACATGCTTACAAGAACCTTTGAGTAAAAACGCTGTCATATGGAATCGAAACTGTTTAAGTAAAACTTTTGACTTCGAAGTTGTTTCTTGGTCTGAAATCGTATTGCATGGTGTAGATCAACTCATAATAAGACGATGTTTGGACGTAAATGAAAAAAAATGTGTTTCTATTTAAAAATTGTATTTTTTACCGTGTTTTTCGGTTTGTTTTGTATATTTTTGTTGATAGGCGCGGTAGATTTTGATGGTCTTTTTGCCGTCTCATTGTCAGGTGACTTTTTTTCCGCGTTTATACAAATTTGTAGTTTCGATTATAACTTCCTGAATTGAACAACCTAGTCTGCCTGAAACGTTAGCATTGTAGTTGCGTAATGCGGAAACCGCATGAATAGCTAGCTAAATTGATAAATCTTTTATCATAAAAGCGTGTGAACATTATTGGAAACAAATATGCAATTGACAATCTTAATCGTAAAATGTTACAAAACAACTAGCCTCAAAACTGTATCGATAGTTCTAACTGCAACTTTATCACATTCTTTGCACAATATATGATGGATAATTCATAGATTTTTGAGCGGTAGTGATTTTTTGGACACACTGTTTATAAAACCTATATTCAAACGTTGTATCAACCATCTTTACTGGGTAAACTATGAAGTATGAATTGTGTACATAGGGAATGAGAAGTTGCTGTAAATTTAAAATGTTAGATATCTAGGTAATGAATTTAGAAAATCAATGCATACATTCATAGTATTGTCTCAATAAACAGTAATGCAAATAACATTGAAATTTATTTCTACATTAAGAATTTAAATGGTAGTGACTTTATTACCTACCTTCTTTGTTAAATAAATAATGGATAATAGATGGATTTTTGAACGGTAGTGACTTTTTGGACACAAAGAATCACATAATGGTATATTATCACTAAGCCGCTTTATACAGCATCGCTTCTACCATGATGGATTGCGCAATAGAGATGCAACTACATTCCCACGGTCTTGTTAAAAATTTACGTCATTACAATAAGGAAGCACAACCTGAAAACCATTATGTAATAACAAGTCATAAGAATGACATCAAACTTTTTGAAATAACATCGTGTTGGAACTAGCTCCCTCAGATTGGTGTTAATGCCGTCAGACCTCCCCACATAAAATTAGTGTCTTATGGTTAGCTCTCTCACAAAAATAAACCTCGAGTTAACGCCCTCAGACCTCCCCCACATAAAATTAGTGTCCTGTGATTAGCTCTCTCACAAAAATAGACCTCGAGTTAGCGCCCTCAGACCTCCCCCACATAAAATTAGTGTCCTGTGATTAGCTCTTTCACAAAAATAGACCTAGAGTTAGCGCCCTCAGACCTCCACCACATAAAAATAATGTCTAGGGCTAGCTTCCCCGACCTCTTTCAAATAAAAGTCCTTAGACCTATGGTTAGCTTCTTCAAAAATTTTCATCATGTAAGTACAGTACGGAGAAAAATATTCGAGTTTGGGCAAGTGTGGACAAGTCGGAGACAATATACCCTAACCAACAGCTGAATAAAACGTAATCTAAAAACTTTTGATGGACAAGTCCAGACCGGTCTGCACAAAAACGTAATCTTTACACATTATACTCTAAAAACTTTCGACGGACAAGTCCGAACCAGTCTACACAAAAGCGAAAATCGCATTATGGTTAAATACGTCATGGATTGCGCAATAGGCATGCAACTACATTCCCATAGTCTTGTTAAAGCTTACATCACGGATTGCGCAACTACATTCCCACGGTCTTGTTAAAAACTTACGTCATGGATTGCACAAGAGTGATACATTCCCACTATCTAGTTAAAAACTTGTCATTGAAATAAAGAATCAAAAAACCAATAACAAGTCATAAGAATGACATCAAACTTTTTAACACTATGTAGGAACTAGCTCCCTCAGATTGGTCCCCCAGACCTCCCCCATCTAAAATTAATAAACCTAGGGTTATCCGACCTCCTTCAAATAAAATCTAGGGTTAGCTCCCTCCGACCTCCTTCAAATAACATCTTGGGTTAGTTTCCTTAGAACTATGGCTAGTTCACATAGACCTAGAGTTAGCACCCTCAGACCTAAGATTGGTTCTTTTAGAGTTGGCACTCTCAGACCTAGGGTTGGCTCTCTTAGAGTTGGCACCCTCAGACCTCCATAAAATTAGTGTCTTATGGTTAGCTTCCTCCGACCTCTTGCAAATAATATTCATACCCTCACATAATAGATCTACTCTAGAGTTAGTGTTAAGAGCTAGGGTTAGGGCTAGGGTTAGGGTTAGGGTTAGGGTTAGGGTTAGGGTTAAGGTTAAGACTAGGGTTAGGATTAGGGTTAAGGTTAAGACTAGGGTTAGGGTTAGGGCTAGGGTTACAACTAGGATTAGGGCTAGGGTTACAACTAGGGTTAGGGTTAGGGTTAGTGTTAAGGTTAAGACTAGGGTTAGGGTTAGGGTTAGGGATACAACTAGGATTAGGGTTAGGGTTACAACTAGGGTTAAGGTTAGGGTTACAACTAGGGTTAGGGTTAGGGTTACAACTAGGGTTAGGGTTAGGGTTAAGGTTAAGACTAGGGTTAGGGTTAGGGTTAGGGTTAAGACTAGGGTTAGGGTTAGGGTTAGGGTTACAACTAGGATTAGGGTTAGGGTTACAACTAGGGTTAGGGTTAGGGTTACAACTAGGGTTAGGGTTAGGGTTAGAGACCAGCACCTCCGCCAGCACCCCCGCCAGCACCCCCGTAGCACCCCCGCCAGCGCCCCTGCAGCACCCCCGCAGCACCCCCGCAATTACGACCAAATGGACCATCCTATACTAGTGACGGGTGGATTAAAAATAATTTGTAAAACTTCACGCTGCTGTGCTTAACTAGTCTATGTATGGGACCTCGCGCCAATAAGCCAGCGCGGACAATCACTCCTGTCGCCAATTACAGAAACTATTATTTAAATCAATTATCATAAGTACCAGTACATAATAGATATCAATCCAGGGCCAGATTGCCGGAAAGCCGTACAGGCTGAGATTCCTAGCGTAAGCTTACTTCGCCAGGTGTGCGAACTATGGGAGCACGATATTCTTAAAGTGGACATAGCCGAGCAGCTACAAACCTGACGGTAGATCCTTCGTCAGGTAATAGTACTTCATCAATGAAATCGTAGGATAGAGCAGCAACGGTGCACTGGCTGGGCGTCGAACTGGGGACGCACGAAATTTCAAAATAGCAAACACAGCTCTTACAGTAAACGATTAGAATCACACACTTCGGCGGGAGCAAAGTGCTAAACCACCGAAAGCAAACTAACAAAATAGATATAAAAATGGACAAAAAGATGTTTGGCATGGCAACTTGATAAAGTGCGAGGCGCGACACGCTACAGCGGTATGAGCCATTTTTTTGTTATATGAAGGATGATATATTTACAGATATAAAAAAGCTAAATTTAATAAGTTTTTTTGCTGAGAATCGTAAAAAGATCTCAATCGTTTGCTCCTAAATTAAAAAAAGATTAACAGATACAAACTGTGTGTAATTATCCCTTAACTTCTAGCCCACTTTGTATTTTGCTCCTAAAAATATTTTTCTAAACCCTTTTTTTTTGTAAAACTGGATGTTTTTACTACCGCTCGTAGCGCTATGCACCCAAACTCCAATTTTAAACAGCTCCATCGCTATCAAACGCGATTTGTTGATTGAGACGGTAAGCGTTGTTTGGTTATGGGTACGTCATAAAAGAGAAGTGTATTGTTTGAACTTCTTTTAAGTCGTGTAATATTACACGGCGCTAGATTACTGCCGCTTTGATTATTTCACCATAGATACATTAGACGCTACGGCATGTTAGAAAATGTACGAAATTCTTTTGAAGTCGGTGTTAGAAAAGTTTTAACTCCTGGTCCCAAGAAAAAAAATTTTATGACGCAAGCAGAAAAGAGCAAGGAAACCTCAAAAGTACGGTAAATTTTGTGCTACTGCTAGTTCAATATTTTTAGTAATAATTGGTACCAGTATCTGTCTTTTAGGCAAGCGATGTACTACATACCACTGTACCATAAGCTACTTAAGCTATTAAGATATTTAGGCCTGGGTGTTAATGGTTTGGGTCTACTAAACAATGAGCCGTATTGTTGTATATGTGGAATTGCGCAGGACTGAAGCGTGGAATTGACGATCAGCGTTTTAGGGTTGTAGTTAAAGTTTGTTACAGTAATAATTAGGATTAAAGTTACTTGAAGCAATAGGGCTGATTCTGTAGTGGACCAAATCCTTGTTAGTGATGCACAGTTTGCTGTAGCCTAAGTTATTTCAATTAAGTTGCCTTGATAGTGTGCCCAACCTAGTGTAATAGATTCAGGTACAACAGGTTGATCAATTTCTAAGAGCATATGCTTTTTTCATTTTTTTTGACAGAGCAAATCTTTAAATATCGTAATCTGTCTGACTTTTTGTTTTGTGAGACATGTTAAATGTAAAGCACTCAAAACGGGGTCCTATGAAATAGTGCATGTTGGCAATGTCCATGAAGTGCATGATGTCAGTGACTATATCTTATGATTTTGACTAATCTTTACCCTGGCCCTACCCTGAATCCTAACCTTGCATAAAGTGGATGTTGCAGGATATCGTAGGTATGAATAAGTTAAAACTACTGCTCAAAACTGGTTGCATACGCATTACCTTGAGCTGCATTCCCAAAATGTATGGGACGTTCATAGCAAAGAATATTGTCTTGGAGTTACCAAAACTTCATATTTACAGAATCATTCGACATATGCTGATCATGAAGTGTTAGCCTACCATGATCTTGCCTGTGGCTAAAGCATATAGATTAGACTAGCATTGGCTATCACAGAATTGTGCATAGTGTATCCCAAATTGCTTCACAATATTAATAGCCTTTGGCTGGGTTTTCTCCTTATTTTTCAGAAATTTTAATTTGAAATCAGTTACTAATATATTTGTGAATCTTGTAGCCAGTTGATTCTATTGTTAGTATCAAAGCATGTTTGGCTGATAATTATTTCTTAAAATAAAATTGAGTGATAAAAACTTATTTATTATTCAACACACGAGAAAGAAGTAGTTTGAGAGATTAAATTGATTGTAGGATTTTGATCCAGCTGTCACTTTTACATGTCTTTGAGTTTAGTGCAAGCTGCAATTTGAATTAATTGTAAGCTCTGTTGCTTACTCCAGTTTGGTCTCTGTACTGCATGCAATGTAATGCTCTGTGTGCTCAACTAGTAGTAGTTTAGGGACAAGTCTGATATTTATTTTGTCTTTAGTGCCAACTTTATAAAAGTTCTAAACTACTGGCTTAAAATTTTTGTGGTTTAGAGTTGGTTATTTTTACTCATATAAGGATGACACGTTTTGCTTATTGCTGATCTACTAAATTACGCAAACTCAAAGAACTGTTATAGCATGTTCAACATTAGTTTATATCAGTTTTTCCTCAACAGTTTCTTTTGAATATATTGAAAAATTGTTATCATTTCAAAAGATATTTGTGTTTCTGCACATATTTCACAGCATGCGCGGTTTTGCGTATGGTAATTCAACTGTCATAGTTAATGTAGCCATACTTTAAACCTGTGTACTGATTTTCTAGTTTACTTCTGTCCTGTCAGTAGCATCACAGTTATTTTCCATTTCACCTGGCGGTCATTTATCAATCAGTCAGAAGTCAATGTGCTGCAGTAAAATTGAGAGAATTCTTGCATCTCCTGGTCCAAAAATGTTTTCAAATCATTTATATATTCAACTAATACTCAGATTGCTGGTACTTTGCTTTTATGAAACATTTATACTTGCAAAGCTTATTCTGTTTAGAGTAGTATCCAGTCATGTGATAATGAGTGCATTTCTTGTTGTACATTGAGAAAAAGAAAAGCTTTGCACAAACTATACAGGCCATACTGCACTGGGTTAAAAAAGTTGTTTTGTGAGTTGAGAAATTAAATGTAAACAACAATAGCAAGGAGTATTTGTTGAATTAAGTGCGAAACTGGTTTGTATGTAAAGTTACATAACTGAAGTTATGTACTAGTAATGTAAGATTGTAATGTAAGATCCGTTCTATTATCTGTTTTGACTGACCAACTGTCATGTTTATGGTTGCTTCCTCAGCTATTACGACGAGTTGGCATTGTATTGTGTAGGTTTTTGTTCATAGAAAAGGTGTAATATTATCTCAGAAAGAGATTTTAGAATTTTTACGTCATTTGGTTTTGGCGAAAACAGCATTCACTGATTGTCTTAAAGCTGTTATTTCCTAAGCACACTCACTTATTTATATATAAGCGTATTTATGGCCTTGTGGTACTGCGATGAAGAATGGGTTCTTTCATAGTCTTGGTAAGATACTTTATACAACGTACATCTGGAAAAATTTATTGCATACTTGTAAAATTTGGTTTTGCGATTGAGCTTGAACTTGGAAAAACACATTAACCTTGGTTAATGGCGAGCCACTGTAGTCTAAAACCCACCCTCAACGTTTTCATAACCTTTTAACAACTTGGCATGTCTCTAAAGCCATTTGTGAACAGCAGATTGTTGAAGGCCAACTCATGCATTTAAAATGCGAGCATTTTCCTGCGTTGTAGCATCCTGATGTAACTACCGAAAGGGGAAAATAAGTGAGTTCATTCGCAGTTGAACGTGTTGACAGGATATAAACTTTTTTAGATTTTCGGAGTTTCTTTGTGTACTTTGTGCAATCAAGAAAAATCTACCGTTCCTTTTATTGTTCGTGACATTTGCACTTTCATCAAAGACCATCATGCTGGGTGTGAAGGAATCTTCAGGTAAGTTGCCGCTTTGCGCTGCTTGCTGAGTAAACGCACAGTCAAGTTTTCAAACAAATTTAATTTACTGTTTCATGCATGACCACAGTCTGAACTTTGTTACTAAAGATGGGTCTATTAAGTTTAGTATTCCTTGCATGTTGCTGTAAGGCAGGCAGTTCAAAGTTAGATTCAGTTCTTCCACTGTGCTAATGTGACTGTAAAGCGGCTGCCAGTAATTTCGTCACATTTCCCCAGCGCCATTCAGCGTTTAGGGTTAGGGTTAGGGCTAGCGTTAGGTTAGAATTAGGGTTAGTCACAGTTGGTCAGGGTGATGGTTAGGTTTAGTCTTAAAGTTAGAATTACAACTATTATGTGACGAAATTACTGTGACGTATGCACCATGTGACGAAATTGCTGACAACCCTATGAAGCGGTGAAAATATGATTGCCGTATCGTCATCCGCATTTTTGGTTGAAGTCTGGTAAAAAGCTTCCAAAAGCGTAAATTTTGTTCGTAGTGCATAGCTTAAAGGCCGGATAAAAAGGGTAAATTTATAGCGCTGCTTTTTCGAAGCCATAATAGAGTTTCTTGATGAATGGCAATGCGGATTTAACTACCTGGTTATGTCTTTTGGAAATGCAGTTCCTCACCTTGGTTGAAGCGCTTGTCATTGAAACCTACTGTGCAGTTACACTGCTATCACAACGTCGATTGTGAACACAAGTTCTGAGTACAACTGCATTATCACCGACCATCGTTACATGAATAAAATTTTCTGTTTCTTGACTCTTGTTGTAGTATGTTTGGTTTTGTTTTTAAGAGGCTTTTGTACGTTGTTGTCTTGGTTTCAGTTGTTTGCATACAACTATTGATCTTGATAATAAGAATTACCGTATTTGGATTCGTATTATTTCAATCGCATAGTTTGTGATATTTATTAGTGCTGAATTGATATCGTACGTATATTGCGTGAAAAAACACCATATAATTGCCTAGGAACAATTGGAGTTGATAGGAGAAGAACGCAAATTGTAGTCACAGAAATCTTAACTGTAATCCTACAAAAAGCGTAAAACGTGCAGGCTATGGCTTCGTATTCATCTGAAGTCAGTTTGTGCTGTTGGTATATAATGAGATATAATTTTGACAACAATATAATTTGACCATATATATCGATATTAACACATCACGCTATCTTTTTGATCCAGGTGTTGCATTTGTCTTTGTTCTTTTTTTACAAAAGTATGAATATTCTCATATTAGCTACCAGGGTGAGTTCAAAGGTTTTCATGAGGGAAGGAGTAAAGGTAAAGCCTAAAATCTTTATTAGCCCCTGTTTTTTGCCTTTGGTACATACTTTTTACATTAACATTATCAAGTTTTCCCCCTCGAACTGGTATGAGCTTGAAGCATGAATACCGCTGTTCCTTACAAATATTAAATTACTCTTGTTGTGACGTCACTTTATTAGTTGTCGTCCATTCCCTATGAGATTAGATTGTGACATATAAGGTTGTTGTTTTGATGTAAGGAAGAAGATTGATTTTGATGTCCTTGTAAACTTTTGTTGACTTGTACTAGCAACGCCTACGCCTACTTTGATATTGTATGAAATGAATACATCGCTCAGTTTTACATTTGAGTTACACGGCAACTACTCGAGAGGTTCCTGCAGGATTTGTGAGGCCCTGGCAACGCCGTTATTAGCTAAGCGACTACTGCTGTAGCGATTGCAGCACTGCGGAGATAGCCTGCTCTAAATAGTTAAACTGTGAGCTCCTTTGCAAATATGTATAAACCTTTGATCATCGTTGATCAAAATTTATGTAATTTACTCTTTGTTTTGAGCAAGCCTTGGCTTACAATTAACTAACGGACTGCTGCTGGTAATATAGCATTGTAGCGATGTGTTGAAAATAGATTATGATGGCGGATTAACCACATGCGAAGCTGTAGGCAGCGGTTGTTTTGTTGCAGTTTATATACAGAACAACTTGTGTTCAAACTTGCTTGGAAGTTGCTAGTTTTGCTGCCTCAGTACAATTCTACTTCAATTACTGCAACCATGCAAGAGAAATTGTTCTAAATGACTGACTTCGCAAAGGTGCGACGCCGCAAGCTGTCAACCAGCGCCGAGGGATCGCCGACCAAATTTTCCATGCCGCTCGTTGCTACGTTTCGTGACAAACGGCAGTGAAGACGCTTTGTCAATTTGCAAGATTGCACTTAGCAAGCAAGACCAACGCATTGGTCTGTTGTTAATTTTGGAGTTTAAATATTTGATGAGATTTTTGTGGCAAAACAAAGTCGATTTCGCTGTTTAATTGCTTTAGTTAATAATTCTGTCTTCAGGTGATTAAATATTAATAAAGTGTTGGAAAGCTTTCGACGAACGATTTGTTTTTTGGCGTTCTCTTTTTACGCTGCAATCGAGCGAAGAACTTTGACAGATTTTCATTTTTCCTGTATTTTTGCGCTCAACGGCTTACAGCTCGTTGGTCTTTCGCCTATCAAATTGCTTTTGTTTTTGTTTTTGAAGGAGTTGGCAACTGAAGCAAAATTGTGTGGTATGAACAAGCAGCATAATGGGAGGAAGGGAGAAACGCCGTCACCCTCATATTTTATTTGTAACACTAGGCCCCTTACATTGATGACCTCACCTTTATTAACGAAAAAACAAGTTCTTTTTCTCAGCGTTACTGGGTTGGAACGCCTTCACCAAGCGGCCAGTTACGCTAACACCGCATTCTTCGTTCTCTTCTATCCCTCTTTTCTCTGAGGCGTGCCTGCCTCCCCTCCGAATTACCTTGACTTATTTCGCTCTGTTCTGCTGTGAGCGGACCCTTCGTCTTCCATCCTCTTTTCCTGTTTCAAGATTGGCCAGGCATGAAATGAAACAAAAGCTTTTCTGGTCCTTCCAGAGAAACTTCGCGACCACTCAACCGCTCATGCTTTCTACTTCCTCCAGAGAGACTCTTCTCCTTTGACTGCCCCTTCCTTCGATATGGAGCTCGCTCTTTCCACTCCATGCTCTCTCTTTCACCCTCTTTTTACCTGTGCATGTGCTGCATTTGTCCACCTTGACTCTCTCCCATCTCATGATCTCATGATTCGGACTGATCGCTCTGTCTCTTTTCCTTTGGCAATGAAGCTCAGGCATCCTTGCCAACTGGCGTCTTTTTGTGGCGTTTAGACCACACTTTCCTTTTCGACAGGCTCAGTATGTTGAAGTTTTTCTGCTGAAGCCTGCGCCATTGAAGCTCTTCGCTGGTCTCTGCAGCATGAATAAGCACGTTTTCTTTTTTCCTCGTCCCAAACTTTCCTTCTGCCCTTGCCGCACTCTTCGATCCTCCTTGTTTTATTCTGTTTCACACTCTTTGGCACATCTGTTGGAAACTAATCAGCCTCTTTTTCTTTTCAGCTACAATGGGTTCTCGATTTTTCATTTATTCCGCGTAATGACACGGCCGATGAGTTGGCCAAACGAGTCCGATAAGGTCTCTCTTCCGTATGTACTCCTCTTTTCTTTTCGGCTGGAGGCATGCTGTCTCATCAAAATTCTTTGACCCATCGGCACACTCAGTTTCTACTGAAGAACATTTGCCTCCTCGTCATGCTTGCTGTGTTTTCTTTCGTATTTGCTGCAACGAACACAGCCTTTTGTTAAACTCTTATCTCCCTAGAAGAGCCAGAATCGAAAATCCTTCATACAGCTACTGTAGTCATCTGACTCGGGACACTTTTTATCTCATTTTGTCCTGTCCAGCTACGAACTCTTTGCGCCGTTCGCTCTTTGGCGACTCTTTGTCTCTCTGCGACCTCTGGTCCAGGTCTTAGAGGGTTGCCCGGCTTCTTGGACTCCATGGTCTTCCGCCCTTCCCCTCTACCGAGAAAAGGGTCTGGTAACAACAGCAACAAAAAACAAGTTTTTCCCGCCTCCAATTTGTTTTTGGCTGCACGCTAAGTTTAAATTCCCCTGCACATGCGTCATGCCAGTCGCGTGACGCATGTAGAATCAGCTTCCGTTAAATGTTGGAAAATCCTTTTATTGTATTATTTGGGTCCGAAAGCTGGCGTGAGATGCTCAAAAGACTCGTTTCTAGGTTTTGTGTTTCATGAGACAAATTTTTAAGCTTCATTTTTAAAGGGGAAATCGTCACGTATTCCCTATTTCATTTCGTGCAATTGTTCACCTTTTTATTGCATTGGCTTCCTCGCCCTCTGTGTTGACTTACCTCGTCTTACGTCATAATTATTAGTGCGTATGACGTGAAGGTTACGTTTTGCGTCAAAGCGTGGCAAATGTGTTTTCACGTTAAGTCGATTTTTGTAAGGGACGTTAGGTCTATTTTTACTCCTGCATTTAAATTGCATGGCTGATGTAAAATGAAGTTAGTTGGCAAGTTACTTGAAGCAAGTTTTGATGAAATCAGTGAAAATAAAAAGCGATGGGTATGTCAGTTTTGTTAAATTAGCAGTTGATTGCGAGTGTTTTAACCGCTTGGGGGTTTAAACTCGAAATGCCGGATTGCATGTTTTTGGTTGAGAAAAGTATTTTGTACCTGATTACCACTTGTATATTTTAAACTGGAGTAAAATTATTTAGTTGAGCGCAGCGTGTGACATGTACAGAGTGTCCCGACCGGCGTTGCGCACGATAAACCTTAGCGTACGCTAATTATTTTTAATTTTTTTGCGAAATTCACTCGTTACAGCTTTAACTTTGAGCGAAGAAAACGCAGCTACAGCACTACAGCATGTCATTGTAAAGTGTCTCTCAAACAAACTTGCATTTACGCGTGATAAACTTATGCATACCTTTAAGTATCTTTCTGATGTACGCTTACTGTAGCTTACACATATATCCCCGTTTAGTGATAAGTCACCTAACCAGACCGTCTTTATTCTCAGAAGTAGTAGAAAAATTGGCTCTTTGATCAAATCGAGTAGGTCTTTGGGTACCTTGACAAATCGTGGGCTCGAAACCCGCCCATAGGCAGCTTTTGATTACACCACCTTACGGTAACAACGTATTGACCGGTCTTCATGGAGTTGTTTATTATAGGTTTAAATTTTACTTTTTAGTCAGGTTTTACCTCTGCTGCGTTATGATTGCGACTAATAGACTGAGCTTAATCGAGGTCTTCATTTTGGGTTCGAATCTGACACTTTGTTGGCTTTTACCAATACCGCCTTATGTTCGCCACGTATTGACTGATCTTCATTGAGACCTTCATTTTGGTTCGATCCTCTCGTCAGCTTTTGCTGATGATGTCACCTTGTAGCCACATGTTCATAGATTCTCAACGAAACTCACAGTATTCAGGGATAGGTCTTGGCTGTGCATTTCCGTCTAGAAACGCGCCAACAATCGTTAGTGTGCGAAAGACTACTAGACTTAATTCATCTCCTACTTTGCTTCACAGGCTGTCGGCCTCCTCACTGCGAAAATCCAAACTCCGACAAGCTTTTGAAAATTGCGCAACATTTGAGCAATATCAAACTGCTGTGTGCTCATCCACCGATGTCGACGGCCACACCGCCGCCAACGTTCTGAAACAATTCCTCCGCGAATTGTCGGAACCGTTGGTCCCGCACGACATTTTAGAATTATCACAACAAACGAAGTGTCTATCAGATGAAGGCTTTGCAATCAAAGTCAGGTAATATAATGCTTTTAAAAAGCTAATTTTAAATTTTTGGTAGTCTTCTTAACATAGAATGGCAACAGCAGAGAGAACCCTGTGGCTGTGATTTTTCTCTGAGCTGCATTGCATAGAAAAGGCTCTTTGTGGTTGAATAGCACTTAGACTTCCAGCAAGTACCGGAAAATCAAGATGGATTTGGTTGTGAATATCACTGCACAACAGTGAAACTTCTATTAGAATTGTAGTGTTTTACTTGCTAGCAGTTACTATCTTTTATTTTACACAATAATAGACACCGGTTTGACAATCCTTTTTAGCTTTATTCAAAGGTGTGCTGTTATTGTAAGATTAGAGATTTGACTTATGATAAAGCTTTTTCGTAGAACCCACATGACATCATGGCCTGAAGCGCACCAACATACATTGCAATATCTTCTCCGCTTCTTCCAACCAATCATGCGTAACATGGACAATAGAATGAACGGCACTGGACTGGCCGTGGTGCTTGGACCCAATATTTTCAGAATACCCCAAGGTCCAGACGGCTTGGAAATTCAAACCTTGGCAAACTACACCGTGGAAAGGTACGGGATTTATGTAGTGCATCTCATTCAGCATACATGCATTTTGTAAACTCGCTTTTCTTTTTACGTGAGTCGCGGCAGCTCTAGACTTTAGGAATTCTCTCAACACCTCACAATCATCAGCTACATCTGTTACTTCAACCGGCCAAACACCAGGCGTCCAAGAGTTTTCTGTAGCTCATTTACTTAGTTTTTGAGCGGTTAGATATTAGTGAATCGTACTTCAGAGCGACATTGACGCGAAGCATTGAACGAATTGCCCTGGTTGCTTTCGAGCTGCCAGTTTCGCTCGATTTGCTATTTGGATGCCCCCCAAGCAACCTAGGTTGTCGCTAAGTGCCTTATGCAAGGGCACAACTCGAGGACTGCCTATTCAGTTATTGCGTACGTGCCAATGTTCACGGATTTCACACTTTTTACTATGAATGGCGATGCTGTCGAGCAAACGCGCTCAATCGTATGAATTACGTTATGCGTAGGTTTGCAATTCCTTATACGGTCAAGTTATAACTTTACGGAAGTTTTGACGTTTCTTTGCAGACTCTTACGCACTTGTGACGTCATATGCAGTTGTGACAAAGACGACCAAGGCTACCTGAAGATGACATCATCTCCGAAAAATAAAGTCAAAAGAGTTGCACCCCCTATTCCAGTGCAAGCACGCCCCCTGCCCTCTCCTCCCGTCCCGGTGCACGCGCCTGACAACCTCATGGTCCAGAGCGTAACATTAGCGCCTTCTGTTCCAGCCCGGTCGAAGTCGTTGAGCCAAGATTACGAAACGGGGGATCCCCGAATTTCGATGACGTACGATTCCAGCACCTGCACCGACCAATCAGGTGAAGAATGTGTTTAATGCAGTTAGCTTTACCTCTTGTACATAGAACCCTGGCAGTCTGACCCATCTAACAGTTTATTTCAGCAACCAAGCAGAGAAAATTGCGGAAAAGACGTTTTCCAAGGGCACAGCATAGAACCAAATCGAGGATTAAAGTTTTGATTATGCTTAAGACAAGTATTAGTTGTTCCGATTGATCGCTGCTTTGCAAGCAATAGTTTTTCAACAAACAAAGCTAATACACTGGAGCATCAGTAAGCCGGCCATCGAAGTACGTCACCTGAATAAGCTTATTACCAGATTGGGAGAGCATTTAAACAAAGAACGTGCATTTCAGTCAATACACAAATATCCAGGAATATGTAAAAGTGGTTGTGATACTTACGTGTTTTCACTCCACCATGCCGCACTTTTTTAACTTGAATTTGAACCCCAAAAGCGTCGCCAAAATCAGCATTTTTGCAATGCAAGAATATGTTATGCAACAAAAAACCAAAGATATTGGAAATTATAGTAATCCAAGAGGCTAGCGATGCACTTAACAAACTGCAGACAGTGGCACTGTTTCGACCTATCAGGTCTCTTCAGTGCAGTTGGTGACCGCTAGAAAAACTATTTGTTGGTGATCATGTTGTTAACCATTTAGAAGAGAATCCACCCCCTCCCAATTACATTAATTTATTTTATATGGAAAGTTTTGCCAAAAACTGCTATAATTATTGAGAACTAAAAGTAGCTTCAAGTTGCTCTGCTGTTTTACTGTAGTTAATTTGTGCTAGTTATTTACGCCTCATGTAATTCAACTGGATATCCATTATAATTAATAATAGCAGTAATTATTTATAATTTTCGGACTGCAGCGCTTTTGGTGATTGCTTTCTCATAATTTATCACAGTAAATGGCTATGTGTGAAGTCAAAACGTAAGTGTGAGGTTGGTTTCTAGTTTCAATTGCAGGTTAAACGTTCCTTTTGTTGTTTACTTCTCCCCTTCCTTGGGATGACAAAACGGCATGACATCGATATCCGGTGCATACCGCTATCCCAATCAAGACCAGGCTAGGGGAAAGAGGTAGTTCTTTTCGAACCAGTCATGGATACAAGTTGCGGAACAAGGCAGACTTGCAGTGACTGCCATTGGTTGATATTCCTTAGTCTTTTTCGAGAGCATGCTAGGTGAGCCGTTTCACAATTCTAACCTGGCGAAACAGGAGAAGTTATAGAACGCCACGTCACCAAACCAGCGTAGTCTTAACAACCAACATTCTTCAAAACGACGCTTCTTTCAATTAAATAAGCAGAACAAACAATTCAAAAACCTTTCGTCAGCTAAACCAGCGCTACTTTCGATCAGCGCGATAAATGAAAAGCAAGTCTTCAAGTAGCAACACAGGCATAACGCCATCAACCACATTCATAAATGATTATGCTGCGCGTTCAGTGCGATCTGAAGAGCGAATGTGGTTCGTTGACCATCCTTGCTAATTTGCAGCGTTTAACTCAGGTGTCGGCAACCTGCGGCTCCGGAGCCGCATGCGGCTTTTACTGCGGCTCTCTTGCCTTTTTTAAACCAGACGAGCGTTGCGTTGAAACTCGTTTCTTTGCCACTAATTAAAGATGAGGACCTTTTCTTGTTTTCAGAAGACATTTATTAGAAGATGAAGTGAACCTTGTCGTTTCTTTGCGACTAATTGAAAACGAAGACCTTTTTTTTTGAGAACACTTATGGTAAGAAGACGCGGTTCTCGTTCTCTTTGCTGTGGAAATCGGGATGACTCTTCGTCATGAAAGGTTGCCGACCTTTGGATTAGCTGAACCGTTTTGTGGCTTTATCTGCGACGTTGCTACCAACGGGGGAGGGGTTCTTCTGCGGGCGGGGCATTTAATGAATGCGTATCAGCTATGACTTTTCAAAGATGGTGTTTGATGGTTATGGTTGTTACGAAGAATGACCAACAAAGTCCAGTTATAAAAAAAATGTATATCTGCTTTACTTTTTTCTGCGTGCAATTTCGATCACTAAACATTTCATTAGTTGTATTTTATCCTCCGTACTGGCAGAACAATGACAGTGGTGCTAAGCATAACAGCAGTTTTTAGACCAGCTTCGGAGTTTCCAAAGTTTCAACAACCTGCTTACGTTGCTTGGTATTACTTTTGGCAATCGTATAGTGGTTAGGTTGCAACAATAGTGGTGTGTGGTTGTATTGCAAACAGAGCTTGAGGTCATCATACGCATGAATAAATGAACTTTTGATAAATCTACTGCTTGTTAGAATCTGTCAAGTAGAAAAAAATTATCGCCAAGTGCCTTTCTCAAAGGCATCCTGAGGTTTAAACGCATGACCATTGGATTGACGTCTTGGTAAAACGACGCTTTACCCCACTTGACCACACTGTCATGCTTTAGAATCCGCTAATTTTTACAATAATTTTCACACTTATTCGTGTGTAGATGCCGACGATGCATTTACTGAACAAAGCGCTGACGACGTTCCGTTACGTAACGATGACGTCGTCATGAAAACAATCAGTCAGGTGGTGCGGAAGAACCTTTTCTCCGGCTCTTCGTCCAGTTCTTGTGTCGAAGAGTCGACATCACCGCCATTACGTCACAGAGAATTGCGTCAAGATGACGTCACGAGGTCGACCCCTTGCGACAGCGCAACAACGCTCTCTTCACTTCAAGACAATCTGCCACGCGATAGAGCGGACGTGACGGTGATTGCGCCAGGCGATGATAACGTATCGGTGACGACATTGCTTCCCTCGCTTACGGCGGGACGAAACGCGGGACCGAGACGACGCAAGCCAACTAGAAGCCTCTGGCGGTAAGTTGCAGATTTTTATTTTTTTTGCGTAGGAAATGTCGTTGGTTGTCTCCGTGATTTAATGAATATAGTCCCAACAATGCCCTGATAAAAAAAACGTCTGCTCACATTCGCGAGGTTTTAGTGGATTCTGCCTTGTAACTCACTTCACTGCAAATCTTGTTGATGTTGCTTATTCCTCTTCCGCGAGGTGGAGTTATGGCATGAAACGGTAATTTATGTCGGCACGGCAAACCTAATTTAGATCACGCCTGGGTAAAGGGGCTCCACGACCAACTACTAATGCATCGAAATTCAGACTGGTAGCCCCCACCACCAACAAGGTTGTCTGCCGTTGGTGGGTACCGTAGGTCGCCTCTTACGACATGCTGGCTCTCGCTAGGTGAGCAGCTTTGCTATTTTTGCCCGGTAAAACGCAGGCAACTGTAAAAGTCCATGCAGCAATTTTCGATTTCCCTTGTTTAACGTGATGACGTTTTACAATGTTGTTTGATAGCAAAATATCATTAAGCGAACAGAACAATCCTATCTGCGGCACGGTTCTCTTCTTTGTGTGGGCAAGATTTTTCTTTTTGGAGAAGCTTTTCAGATTATGATCTTCTCATTGGCCCTTTTTACTAGTCTAGTTAAACTGGGCCACCACGTTGAGTAGACCGCTTGGCTCGGCCACATGTCTGCCACATAAAGATGGAGGCACCCCGTTATATGTCTTACCCAAGGACACAACAAGCAAGCTTGCCGGCTCGTTCTCGACGACGTTTTGCGGCTTTGTAAGATACAGCAAAAGTGTTAATTTCTGCACGGCTGTTGTAATTTTTTTTTTGTATAGGACGTCTACGTAAATTGCAACCTGTGCTGCATTAGTTATTACTGTTATATGACAATGCTCATTGTGACGACAGTATGTTGATATTTTGTGCACAATATTTTATACTTTTAGACGTGCTGAAAATATTTCTGAAGAAAAAATTGAAGTTCCAAAGCCTATGCCGAGAAGGAGAGTTCCAGTACCAATAGCTGAATTCGAAAGTGGTGACTCGATTGCAGAAAGCGAATTATTAATGGAAAAGGCAGATTTTTCTCTAAAACAAGCAGAAAATGTGAATTTAATATCAAAAGATAAAAATTTATCAAACATTGAATCCAATACAGCTCCAACTGCTGTTGTCACCCCCCAGTTTTTAATAGAAGACATTTCGGAGGGGGAAAAATTGCCTTCTGACGTCACAAAAGAGGTACCGCCTCTAGATTTATCAGGAGTAGCGTCGTCAGATGAAAATGTGCGTCTCCAATCTCTTCCAAGAAAAAATTACGAGTCCCCTGCTCGAGTAAAGAGAAGAAGAAAGAAAGGAAACAAATCAAGTCCCACCCACTCCCAGGTAAGAAGCTGTTGGAAGTATGTTGCACTTACGGCTTATTTAACTGCTTTGTAACTATTCTTTTTCAAATTTGAAATAGCCAGCAATGTGGTAAGATGGCATAATTCTGTTCTCAGAGGCGAAAGAATGTTAAGGCCCTGCGTCCCATTAACCGCACTGCTTGCCTTTAGAAAGTGCATAAGTTTTGCGTTAAATACATTCCAACTTCGCCACAAAAGACCATTCTGGTTTTGATTTCTCCCCCCCCCTTTACAGAAGCCCAGCTTGCCCCCCTGGCCGCTGTTGTACGTTTTTCTGACCTGGAAGCGTGTTTCTTAACAAAAGCACATTTTTGAAAAACACTTGAAATAAGTTAAAATTTTTGGTTTGGCGCATGTTTTTTATAAAAACACAGTAGTTTTGCCAGTAACATTTTTATCCTTGAATTTGTAGCACTTCGTTCTGATTATACGTTTCTTAACAGGGTTGATCTAGACGCTAAAGACTATATAAAAAATCTCTACCTCAAGCCCGAAACCAAGCTGGGTAATTGCCGTTAAGAGCCAAGGGGACAACGTAGAATCAATACAAGAATTAAACTCCCTATCTCTCAAAGACATTCGCCTGATTCCCTGCTGACCGTTGCCAAGTATAAAGTTTTAGCTCTTTCGGTAATGAGAGTGTAACATATTGTTGTTGTTTTTACCCCGCTCCTTCGGGGTGGGGGGTGTCACGTAAGACTATGAAGCTCAGAAACGGTGCAACTCACCAAAGCCTAGATCGTGAGTGCATAGTGGGATAAGTGTTCAAGTGATTTGAAGAGTTAGTTTATGGCAGAAGTGATCGCAGTGTCAAGCGTTCAAACCTCACCGTGGCTGCGTTTTTGTTTTCTTTCAAAAGACAATATTCCGGCTTGGATGCACTGCTTGTGGTGTGGCGTGCGTGCACTGTACCCGTACTGCTGGTAACTCGAGAGCGGAATTGAGCACAAAGTTGTTTCAGTTCGGATCAAGCTAGTAATTTTAGAGGGGCGATTTCATAATTATTTATTTGTAGCTGAAGTTTTTGTTTCTAACTGGCTAAACACTAAAAGTAGCATTGTGTTTCACAGAAAAAAGTACCAAATAATGTTAACAACAAAAACATACACAAACCTAAAATAAACTACACTTACGAAGCACAACCTGCCTTTACGTAGAAATTTAAACTTTTCTGCCATGTGCTTGGTTTTGTTTTGCTTAACAACTTTTGATGTACGAGTTTTTTACCTGCTGCACTTTATCTATTGGCGCGAGCGTTGGCAGGTGGTCCAGGGGCATCTACGGCTCCAGTATTTTTTAGAGGTCGGGAGGTCTGCTGTTTCTCTTCCTAAAAACCTAAAAGGCCGGAAATTTAATGGAAGAAAAAGGTTTTCAACTTGACAGAGGGCAATGTTGACATCGATTTTGAAAAATTCGTAGCCGCCGTGGTGTAGTGGTATTGTTGTGGGCTTTAGAGCGAATGGTCTGGAGGTCAAAACTCTTCGGAAACACCATTGGTATTCGTCAGGAAGGGCATCCGGAATTTCAAGTGCTACGTTGTTTCAGTAAAAACTGTGGTTCGAAAGCGAGTGTGTAGTGGTAAACGTACATTGAATCAGCACGTCTAAGCCTGCGAAACGTGGGAAAAATGACGTAAAATCGACTTTCAATCTTCAAACTGGCTTGTGACACAAAAATGGGCAAAATAATTCAAAACAGTCAATTTCTGAAAAGGAAGGGTTGTACAATTGCATTATTACAATACGTGGTAAGTTGTTGGAAAAGATTTGAACGATCGTTTCAATTACTAAATTCGCCCCTTCTGGATCCGCTACTGCTTAGGTATAACCGATGAAAAGGTTTTCCCGTGACCGAAGGATAAAAATGTCATGAGAATCTGACTTGATTCCTTCACATTTACGCAGTTTGTCTAACATTTTCTCATTAGCTGCATGAGTGGTCACCACATCGCACGTGACCTGACTTTACATTAATTAGCTAAACCAAACACTTCTTCTTGTTACGATTCAGTGCAACTGCTGTAAAAACAAGCTTATCTAATTACAATCACTTTGTTTCAAAGTTCGTTGATAAAACGAAAAAATTACAAAGGAATACACTGGTAAAGGAGTTGTTGTACATGTCATGAACAAAGCTTAACAGGATGGCGGTACAATTGTAAACTGAATTACTGTAAACAGTTGTAGTGAAGGTTTTAGTATTGGGTGGTAAGAAGTCTGTAAGGTTTGCATATAAGGTAAGTTTGAAAATATTTTTTGGTTTTTGTTTTGCTCTAGTGGCGATGATGTTTAAATGTGATAAAGATCTCGATTTTGGTTTCCTTGATGTTTACTGCGTTGTTTGCGTTTAGGCTTTAATGAAAGTTTCTGGCGGACTCCTACCATTTTATACCATTAGTATAAATATTAACATTCGACCGAAGTTTTTATAAACGGAACTACAAGGCGTTTTCTGAGAAAAAACTATGTTTTAACCGAATTGAAACTCGCTGTCACCAATTTCAGGAACCGTGCCCGTCTGCAAGTTTTGAGTTTCAATTTTTTTCCGACCATTGTTAGTACCTCTTTACTCGAGTTAAGTTGACTGCATTTTCATGAACGGCGTAGTGGTGTAGTGGGTAGAGCGTCCGCTTTGCAATTGGTGGACTTAGACTCAATTCTTTTGTCGAGTCACACCGAAGACTTGA
The DNA here is from genome assembly GCA_963675345.1 of Trididemnum clinides. Taxonomy (NCBI): domain Eukaryota; kingdom Metazoa; phylum Chordata; class Ascidiacea; order Aplousobranchia; family Didemnidae; genus Trididemnum; species Trididemnum clinides. Next base: position 7,851,005 of record OY776305.1, on the reverse strand, counting down.
AACCAGGGATGTGGAAACGGTTATTTCGTCAACCGCTTCCGCTTCCACTCACAAAAAACGAAAAAACGACCATTGACAATTTTTTAACTTGTGGGTCTGTAGACTGCCTTCTACACTTTATCATTTTGAGCAGACACAAACCTATCCATATATTGCTATTGTTTTACGTACTTCGCTTAAGCTCATTGTTCCAAACTACTCTGTGTTTCTTTTTTTTAGATATTAGAGCTTGCTTTGAATGTAGAACAGTGCTCTTCAACCTTTTTGTTATCGCGGAAGTGATGTACTTTCGCGTTTGTCACGGAACCCCCACTAACAAAAATTTAGAAATCACGAATTGCTTGTAAAAAACTCAAATATTTCGTTACTGCACTTCAAAAAATAATTAAGCACTTCGTTGAATAAACAGTGGTTACAAGTTCCTTCACTACTTTTAACCACTTTTACAACAGTAAACATAATGCTTCTCAGATCTAATCCGTATGACTACATATTACAGCTCTCGACAATAACCTGCCGTCACAACAACAAACTACAACGATATAGCGCGGATTTTTCCTCTCTATCCCCAACTAACTGACTTTGAGTTAACTTTAACTCTAATCATCAATGCATACCTTCTGTCCGTTCCCAAAACACGTATTGACTAATGTTTCTGAAGAGTGAAGTGCGAAATTTCTGTCGTATATATAGTATATAAAGGTAGCAAAATTAAACTGCACCAATCAACAGCTTCCTCAAGGTGGTGATGCCTTCCCCAACCCGTTTGGGTTGGGTCGAAATGGCTGTTGGTCTTTCCGAGGGTCCCAGTTACCCCTGGAACTCCTTCCAACACAAACCGTTTTTTCCCGAGCAGCACGGAGCGTCTTTATAATTGGTCTCTTGTCTTCTCTCTTCTCCTGCTTTTCTCTTGCCCGTCTTCTCATTTTTCTCTTTGTCCTGATGAGCGGCAGCGTTCATCCTAACCCTTGGCCAGTCTTTCCCTGCTCAGTGTGCGCTGGAAATGTGACCTGGGGGAGCAGGTCAGTGCAATTCTGCACCTGCCGTCCCCTCCAGTCCAAACGGGTCCATTTAAAGTGTTCGCTACTCTCCTTTCTAGATTCAGAACTCTTGGAAGCTATCATTTCTGGAGCTTACCTCCCTGTTGCATCCCTGCTTTTTCTGGAGATCCCATACGCCCCAACATTGTGACTTCGCCTTCGGATTCCTCCAGCTTGTATACCTCCACTGCTCAATCTGACCTTTTTTAATGCAGCGCTCTCGCCTCATCCTCGCCTTCAAACCTCTTATCCCACTTTTGCCCACTTCGTATCTTCTTCTGCACCCTTACCACCGCCTTATGCTTCTGGCTCTTTCTCTACACCTCCTGCTTCCTCTTCCCCCTTGACTCCCTCAGGGTTCTTCAATGGAATGCTGGGGATCTCCGATCCAGTAGCACTGAACTGCTACACTTTATTTCGTCTCATCCCGTTGACCTTATTTGTATCTAGGAATCTAACCTTAATTTATCTTCCTCTTTCCGGATTCTTGGATTCTCTGCTCTGCAATCTGATTGCACCCAATCCCGGTCTGGAATTTTTTCTACTGATGCCTCACACGCTAGCGGCGGCATCATTTTCGTCAGGCAGGGTTTTATCCTTCTCTGAACTTTTTACCTCCTATCTTTCTTTGCTTCACCCCTACTCTGATTATGTAGAGGTCAACATTTCTCTAAACGACTCCTCCTCGCTCTCATTTCTAAATGTTTATGCTTCCCTTATTCGCTCTTCTCCGAGAGATAGCAGAACTGACTCCTTTTCTCCCTCCATTCTTCCCATTTTCAGAAATCTCTCCATTCTGGGAGATTGTAACTACCATCGCCCTCTCTGGGACTCAAAAGGTACTTCCGACTCCCGGTGGGAGGAAGTATTCGATTGTGTCATCTCTGACCTCCTCAATGACTCTGGCGTACTTACTTTTCTCAAAAACTCCTCTGGCAGTTGCTCCTCTCCTGGCATCTCTTTTGCTCCTTTCTTTCTTGCTTCTGGGAGATGCTTCAGGACCTGGGTTGTGATCAACTACCAGTTCTACAAACCGTCTCTCTTTCTCCGGTCTTTCGCTTCAGCGAACGTCCCTCTTCCTTCAATTTTCAGAAAGCTCGTTGGGATGGCTTTGCCTATTACTTTGACTCCCACTGTCCTTCTGGAGAGAAGTACTCGTCTCTTTCTCTTTCCTCTGCTGCTGTTCTCTTTACTTCTCTGCCACTGAATGCCCTCTTTACGATCTGGTGCTCTGGACAGATGGCTCTGTTCTTTTCCCTTTTGGCAAAGGCGGCTCTGGCGTACTTTCCAACTGCTCTCTCTGTGGCACTGAAGCCATTCTTTTCTTTTCAGCAGGCCCAGTATGCTCAAGTTTTTCCGCTGAAGCATGCGCCATCCTGCGAGCTCTTTGCTGGTCTCGGCAGCACTTACAAGTCTGCCACTTCTCTGTAATCCCTTGTAGTCTATCTTATCTTATTTTGCAGTATTTCTCGTATCCACCCTCATCTTTTCTCGAACTGGAAGCGTACTGTCTTATCTAAATTCTTCCATACACAGGTTTTCTCAATTTCCACCGAGGAACTTGTGCTCGTTCGTCACGCTCGCTGTGTTTCCTTTCGTCTTCGCTGCACGGACACAGCCGTCTGTTAAGCTCTTATCAATTTAGAATTTGCAGAATCGAGAATCCTTCCTGCAACACCTGCCGACACTCGTCCCAGGACACCTCTCATCTCATTCTGCACTGTCCAGCTACGAACTCTTTGCCCCGCTCACTCTTTGGCGACTCTCTGACTCTCTACGACCTCTGGTCCAGGCCCTTGGGAGTTGCTCGGATTCTGGGGCTCCATGGTCTTCCGCCATGCCCCCATCCCTCGGAAGGGGTCAAGTAACAACAACAGTAAAATTGAAATTACAGACGCACTATTACGTAACAAAAGGAACTTAGCAAATTCAGACGTTCGTAAAGTTGTAAACAGAATTACGTCACAGTCTGCAACTTGCTATCACAAGATTACATTACTAACTATTTATATACACGGAACACGATTGCATATAAGAATTCAATATACTGAAATAAGAAATAAATACTAATAATAAACGAAGAACCTTCGCGGACCGCTCACGGAATCCTTAAAACTCACGAAACACAACTGCATGTTTTGCAAAACCCCTGTTGAAAAGCACTGATGTCGAATGATCAAATTGTTTCTGTGGTGAGTAATTTCTTTTTCAACCCCTTAACTAGGATTAGTTAAGTTTAATCAAATCATCATTTTATTAGATACGTTTCATTGTCCAAACTCTCTTTTTCTTATCCGTAATCGATATAAAATGTAATGCTAGTTATACTTTTTCTTGTTCTCTCGCGCTACTGATATCGCACGTTCATTCAGACTCATGGTGCAACTTCACCGTTTAATCCACATCGAGAAATGGACAAAGCCTTTTAGCCAAGTTACTCCTCAAGTCAAATAACCTATGTGGAAGCGGAAGCGGTAGAATTTTCGCGCTTCCGCCTCCCTGCTTGAAACACGCTATTCACAGCTCCCCTATTGAGCGTCCAAAACAAAAAGGAAAATGCGGGAAAAAAGCCTGCAAGTTAGCTTGTTGTGCCCTTGGGTAAGGCATGTGATAGACAAGTGGTGGATACGAGCAGTCTAACCGTGATTGTGGCCCTGTCTCACTAAAGACTACCAAACAGCATGAAGTCATATGCGTGAGTCAAAAGATAGATATGACCTGAGTTCATAATAGCAATAAATGAGGAAGTAAAAGTGATGGAATTTCTGATAAACTCTGAGAACTGAAAAGTTTTGGTCGAACCTGAAATGGAAAAAAAAAACATTCGGTTTAAGGCGAAACTCACCCAATATCCAGTTTGTCTTTCCTTCTACAAATTTTTCCCGCTTGTTTGAAATGTTTGTGGTAGCAATACATCGTCTCTCTGATCCATCCAGCTGATAACTCTGCAGCAGATATGAGCACAAATTGTTTCCGGTATAACAGAGGATGTTTTCCATGGCTGGAGACGAAGATATAACAAAGTTTAGAACTATCAAAAGATGATTTCCTTGCTTAATTGTTTTAGTGAGCAACTGAAGAAGAAAAGTCGGTCTGGTTTGCCCACGTCTTTCAAGCATGTTTCTGCATTGTTTTGGTTTATTTGTTATAGAAAAAATATGTTTTTAGGTGAAACACTCCCCCGTCAAGATTTCTGAGCCCATCAATATTCCCGCGCCTTCTGGATCCCATAAAATGGAGGAGGCCCAAAAAGACTCGCTTCCACAAGAGGGCAGTTTGAAGTGAGTTAGATTTTGCAAATCAATAGGTTTTAAGTTGCAACTCACCTGAAGCTTGGTTTCAGCGTTTAGCAGTGACGTAGGCTTTATGCGACTTGTTTTGTACCCAGCCCCACTGTTGGTGGTCGGTGAGCCTGAAGGTTACGCAGTGGGGCCATGATAAAGCGATTACCCTGTGACGTGAACACTTGAAACGCAGAGGTATTCCTCTATCCATTGAAATGCGTTATATTTCTGCGTTGATCTTTTTCGTTGGAATATTAATGGTAGGAGCGACGTTTATAATGACGATAGTCGTGCGTTCGAACCTGACGATGGCTGCGTTGGGCTATCGAAAAAAGGAACTTGTCCGCAATTTCTCCTGTTGGGCTGCAGTGCTTGTGGTAGGAACGCACTGAGTCAGCGGTTTGGCGACTTCGAAGCCGGTCTGAACGCAACGATACCAGTATAAGCAACGAAAGGTTTTCCCGTGAACGGAGAATCAAAGGAAATGACAAAAACATAGCCGCTATTCCGCTAACCCTACCGCTCTATCGCGTTCCTAAGATGATTTGCTTGTTGGGTTCTTCTGTTCCCAATACAACACTCGCGCAATCCTATCAAAGTTTTAGATTTTCATAGCAGGTTGAATAAAATCAGTTTAAGAAAACGCTGCAGCATGCGGTGGCTACGTTGGACTGTAAGCCAGTTCTAGGTGAAAACAAGGGTAAAGTTTGCATACCTGGGTCATTTTATGGGGAAGCACTGAAGACACCACTGCAGTCAATCGATTTAAGTTTCAAATCGATTCAAAACAGATAGACTGAAAAAATGGATTGTAAAGATTTCATAAGCAGTTTCAACTGGTTTATTTTTTGCCTCGATCCAAAATAAATCTCGAAATTAGTCAATTGCGATTAGACTGAAGATTTTACAAGTTTTTGGAGGTCTTCCGTTTTGAATAGAAGGTATATTTAAATCAATTTTATATATATTTTTTTGGACGGAAATGCCGTTGTTCCATTGTAATATTATTGATATTCGACAGGAAGGAAATTCGCAATTCGCAGTGCTCTGTTGTTCCAGTAAAAAGCTGGTTCAAAACCGAGTCGATTATAGGCGGATACGCACTAAACCACTGCCAATGAGCTTGCAGAAGCGGGTGTATAAGTTAAATTTAGAACTTTTTTGCATATTACTTTATACTTACACATTTTCAAACTTTAAGGTGGAGAGATGCTTGGTCTACTGACGACGAAACCGTTGCCATGGGAGTTGCTATGGAAAACTCAATGAAGAGTGACTCGCGATGTAAGTTTTGACGTAATTAGATCATACAATGGCTATAGCTTCTGATTATCGGCCAGGAAAATCCATAACTCTGAACCGGATTTAAACATTAGTTTTTTTGATGTAACTATAAAGCCGTTCATTCCCGGAAGAGTCTATATAGACAAACCAACTGGTATAGAAAACAGATTAGAATTTTAGAAAATTCAACTTGTGATTATGTTACGGTTTGTTTTTGACCATTTTTTCTAATGTCAGTTATTGACCCATGGCTTTCAAGTAGTTTTGACGGTTAGCACTTTATGTTTTGAAATAGTTGACGTAGTTCTGGTTATAGGAAATGGTTTAGCTGAGAACAGTCCTCACATTAAGATTGGTATATGTTTTTTCTTCGTGCTTTTTACAATTCCTTTTGCTTATTGACATGTCCGTTAAGACAGGAAATGTTGTTTTAAAGATTATGGTTCAGCTGTGTAAAGTTTTTGTTGCCTGAAAATGCGTTTCGTGGCAAATTATTTCGATTATGCACTTGTGCTGGAGACGTATTTGCCATCGTAAACATCAAAGACTTGTTTCACGCTTTCGTGGACTTCGTAGTGTTTTTACCCTCTCGCTTAAAGCGAAACGCTCAATGAATTATTGTTACTAATTTTTAATCTGTGGAGGGATGGTCATGCTTTGATTGAAAAAGATGGACCGGGCACGTAGATTGTCTCTGATTCAGTGTCTGGCTGCCATTATTCAGCACTTTCGAATCACGCTTTTTTGCTGTAGCAACACATCGGTCTGAATTCCGAATACCTTTCCTGACTTACTTCGTTGCTGTCTCGGTGGAGTTTCGAGATCCGAGCCTTTTGCTTTCAAGTCGGGAACAATTTCCTCTGCATCACGTGGGCTGCTGGTATTATGATGTAAGAAATGGTTTAGATTCAAACGACTTTGAAGAAAACATCGAAATCCCTCCCTCGTCTCCGGAGAACCACGTCGCTCTTCACCATTCATCGTACGCTCAGCGGCGCGTGCATCGACGTCATCGTAACCATGGCCACCGTTTGTCGAAAGCGGAAGCGGAGAGCAACTCGTCGAAAGACTCGGAGGAAGATTACAGCAACTTGTTGTTGAGTTTCGACGGCATACAGCAAGCTCTCGTTGAAGGGAGGAAAAAAAGTGGTGAGTGGCTATTACTGCGTTTTTGTTATTGCTTTACTTATTTTTCATTTCTGAAGTTGTTGCTTCCTGGAGGTTGCATTTCTCATTTTTTGTTTTTATGAATATTATTTTGTTTATGTTATGTTAACAAGATTAGTTATAACCTAGCGAAGACATTTTCGTCTCATTCTGTGGTTTCGTCATTTTCTAATTGGTATTTATTTTTGACGTATGGTGTCTGGCCAAGCGTTATGGAGTTGTTCAAGTGCTGGACCACAACGGCCTCATCATGACTTTATTGCTAAGATAACGTAGAATACATCGTATGTAATTTTAAATTGGTCTGACTCGTCTCGTCTCCTCCTTAGGTCGACCTGAGGACTTGACTCTGATGACTCGAGATGAGATTCGAGCCGAGAAGATCGCGATGCAGAAGGAGTTACTCAAGCATGAAGAAAAGCACGGAAGACCAAGCAGTAAAACGGAAAAAGATGTCATGAGAACTATATATGAACGATATAGGTATGCCATTGCAAGGCTTATTGTTTGCCCGTTTTTTTGCCATTAAAACGCAGCATGAAATGAATATTCAATTTTACTTTAAAAACTTGATCAGAATTAAGCTAGGGTAAAGCGACAGTCTATTTCAATCCAGTCGCGACGCAAATTGCAGTTTGGTAGCCTTATTTTCTACCAGACGGACTGTCTTACGTGAGTGCCCAAAAGACGCCTCGCACGGCAAGCTACCTATTACGACATGTTGCCTCTTGCGATATGCCTTTTTCTTGCGGCATGCTGCTCAGGCAGGTCACCATTCAAACTCAGTGTAGTACTGCTTGCGCAAAAACCCAACCTGTTGAAAACATATTTAAAATTTTATTTTTGTTTGTCCGATCCTAAGGACGGTGGTTCTCAACTTTTTTAATGTCATGGACCCTTTGGAAGACTTTGCTATTGCTGTCAATCGTTTATCGGCTCAATAACTAACCACGGTTGTTTAAAATAACATGAAAAGACTTCTCCACTCGCGGATGTCTTCAGTATTTACTCACATTATTTGGTGTTCACTGGCCACAACTGCAACCTTATTAAAGTGTATCTTGCCAAAATCTTTTTTGGATGCCCCAGAAAATCTTTTGTGATCGCCTGGTGGGAAGCCACTGCATTTAGGGGTAAAACAAAAAATGGAGTGAGAGTTGTTGTCTTAAAAAACCGAAAACATTAAGCGACTAACCCAGCATGTCAGACGACTCTTGGGTACCCACCAGCGCTAGTCTGCCTTGTTGGTGGTGGGGCTACCAGTCACTCTAGACTGGTTCGAAATGGGCTGCCATCTTTCCCCTAGCCTAATTTCAATTAGGTTGATGGCATGAACCTGAATTGCCGTTCGTGCCGTACCTCCATCCCGAGGAAGAGGAGGGGTAACCACAAATAAAATCACAACAGCTCCTCCCGTAGGTCAAATAACCTCAAAACTGCCATCTTGCCAACGCTTCCCCGTTGGTAATCCCACTCAACTACATGTGGTTTTAATTTTTTAGAATGGTGAAGCGACTTCTTGCGGACAGCACTGCACCACCTTTCAACAAACCTATGAATAGAAGGCTGGATGACAGCGGCGAGAATTATGATGCAATGATGGCGCAGCACGCAGACGATTTTGGTGTGATCAACGCCCTTTCAGACACGCCCTCGTTTGGGGACGAATTAGAAGGATCCGCCAGGAAAGATCCTTTCATGGAAACGGCGTAAGCGTTTTTTATAAACATTTTCAGACTGGCCTAAGAGGAAGATCAAAATTGATCTTGACTTGGCTCATAGCTCCCTCTGGCTGGTTTCCATATTGCATGATATCATATGTACTTATTAAGTCTAAATTGCTACCAATTCTGCAAGTGTACCTTTGGCAGCGGAGCTCGGTGTGCTCTGGCGTGAAGCGCAAACCCAAAAGTTATGGGCTGTTGCAAAAGCCCTTTGATTTGTGGTACGTTGCAGCTCTTTGATTCAAAATGTCGTTTATGAGCTGTCATCAGTAGTGCGCATGGGGCACCGTTTGGAATAAAAAAAACTTGCGAATGTTTTATTTGCATATTTATGGTAAAAACAGCAGCAAAATATATCGACAATTTCCAATGTATGCATCGGAAATTTCCGATATACACTGTATATCGGACAAAAATCCGCTGCAAAATGCATGGGAAATTTTTGATACATAAATCGGAAATTTCCGACATAAAGGGCGGAGCAAAAATCTTGACCCACTGGAAATATATAATATAAAATTGAAAGTTTATTTTAAGCTATTATTATATAATATTTTATTAACTGATAATTTTGAATGGTCAACATGATCCCCGGATTGGACACCTTTGGATTTTTTCTTAAGGGGATATCTTAAATTAGTGGTGTATGCTTACAGACCAACAGCATTGCTAGCGCTAAAAGATAAGATTACACAAGAAATTGAAATCAAAAGAGAAGATAGTTCTTTGCTTAGAAACGTGCAAAGATCATGTGTATTTTGAGTAAGAAAGTGCTTGGAAGCAGGTGGAAATCAGTTGAATTAGAAATTAGAAATCAAATGAGATATTGAACACTTATTGTAAACATGAAATTATGTTATCTTTCCGTTTTCATGAGATAGAAAAATTTCTTAAAAGCAATCACCAACATCATATTGTACTACACGATTTTTACATGTCGATAACCAACGACCGGTTTCGACCTTGTTGGATCTCATCAGGCGGCTTCAAAAAACACAGAATAACAAACATGCTAAGCCTAAATCATAGCAAATTTGCCATTGTTTGCAAAATGATGATGAAATACAAAGTAGTATCATACAGCAAAACCTTTATGAAGGGGCTCTCATTCAAGGACTCATACGCACATAGTAAGGACAAAAAGTCACATCGGTCGGCCCAAAAAGGAGTTTTCGTAAATGATTGTTACATGCAAACTTTCAATTTTATGTAGTAAATTATTATCAATGCTTTTGAAATTTTATACTTGTGGCCGACAGCAATTGCTACTTGCTACGTGAGCAGATTTTTGGTTGAAGTTGTTTCTGCATGCTTTAAATTGCAACTGAGATTTTTGTGAGCTTTTGTGGGTTCAGTTTGTGGCGTTCCCCTCTAGCCTGCTGTGGTTTGACAGTTTTGTGTTTCATTGGCAATGTGATTGCTTGTGATCGACCGCAACACATAGTGGTGTTACGTTGCGCCTCATTTATCAAGATTAGGACCTGCGTGGCGTGAAGTTTCAAGTATTTTCTCATTTTTCCCTGTTGCACTAAGATCACGAAACCACGTGAAATTACTTCCGAATTTCCGATATAGCTCATATAATGCAACGTTGATATAATGTATGTCGGAAATTTCCTTTTTATTTTGCTGCTGTTTTTTTTAACGTGCTTAAAGTGAGTTTTGTCCAATTGGCATATGTATTGGAAATTTTCGACCTATTTGTGGAAAATTTTTTGTTATATTTATGGTAGGTTTTGTCAGATATTTCCGTTTTATTTTGCAGCTGTTTTTTGTCTTATTTAAGGTGGATTTTGTTCGATGTATATATCGGAAATCTTCGAATTTTTAGATTGTTTTTTGTCATAATTGAGGTGGATTTTATATATATCGGAAATTTCCGATACGTTAATCAGATATTTTTTATATATCTTGCAGCTGGTTTTATGGGCTGTTTTATGATAAATACGCAAAAAAACGCTCGCACAAAATAATTATTTTTTTCCGAACGACGCCCCATAAATGCGTTTTAATGTTTTCCTTCAAATTGCTGGCAACTTAGCTTTGACTCTAATTACTTCGCATGCCCGAAACTGAATGTTGTAAAGTCTGTCAGCGGTTTGCTGAACTTGTGCAAAAAAGTAAAGCATTAGCAGTAGACTTGACAGCAACCCTTCAGTGCTACACTTTTTTGGTGGAAAAACTGAATCTCACTTGAAACTGCTTGTCCTAAATCAACGAGCTAGAATTGTCATAAAGCGGCGTTACTGAAGCGTGAACAGCCCAAAAATTTACACTTACGCAGAACGAAGCGATAAAACTGAAGTCATCAATATTTCTTTGAAACCCACTGCTGAAGAACCTGCCTGATGCGTTCTTATTCATGCAGCTCGCAGCTTTCAGCTTCAGCTGCTAATGCAGCCGATGTATTGCCAAGCCTTGATCACGTCAAGCTACTTACTGATGCTAACAAATATCTTTAGAGTTTCGATAACTTCAGACTTGGGTGTCTCCGAGTTGAAGAAGCGCCACAAAGAGGCGAAAGGACAGAGAAGAAGGTTGCGTAGAAAGTTACAAGAGTTCGAAAAAGAGGTGAGCTTTGTACCAGAAAGACATAATTTCGTTTTTATGTGCGTTTTATGCTTAGAGCAGTGTTTGGGGTGACCACTAAAATGTCTGTTTTTAATACCTATGCAGGGGAGGGGTATACTCGTTGAAGCGTTGACAAAACATTTTTTGGAAAAATGTACTTATTTTATGACAAAGAATTTTAGAAAGCACTTGGTTTTTTTCCTTTGATAAACTTTTTTTAGCTGGAAGTCAATGTGACCTTATTTTAGAGCAGTAGGACGCCTTTTTCAATTACTCAAACCCAATTTTTGGCTATCACCTCGTTTCTTAACGGTGTATCTAATTCTTGAGTGTAGTACGAGCTTTATGTCAGCTGACAAAAATATTTGTTTAGATCGAACAGCAGTACGGACGCCCTATCACTCAAGCTGATAAGGTTGTAATGGCGACCGAATATCAGGAGTACCGAGCTTTGAAAGCCAAGATGCGGCTGCTTGGTGCACTCATAGAGAAGCATGCCGCCAACTCACCTTGAAAATCTCGCACAAACTGCTTTTGACTGCTGCCGCCCAAACTCCAATATACTTTGTATTTTCTCCAAGGATCAAACCGAATAGGGTTTTGGCTGCACCCTTTTGCCGATTGCACCACATCAGGTTAAAGGTTGATATTTCAACAGGTTGGAAAAAAGGTTGAAACTGAAATGCTTGTAAAAAGAATTGTTTGAAATACGCTCTGTTAACCCGTAGAACCCGAAAGACCGGTATTCCGGCCAACCACGTGCTTTTGCTTATTAATCATTTTACGTCGAAGTTTTATTACAGAACAAAGTTTCATACAAAACACATGACTAGCAGAGTATAGTTCTGTGTTACAATGCATTACCTGCTGATAATTCAGGGAACCGTGTGCACTACCTTTTGATAATTGAAGGTTCAAGGGTTAATGCCCTGTTCCGGCAATATTCGGTGGCGTGTGTGGAATATAAAAGATTTTCATCATTGAACTTCATTTCAGCACAATTATCTTACGGTTCATCGACGCTAAGTGAAGTCATATCTTTGATTTATCAACACCAGCGCAGAGAACGAAAGAGTTGTGGCCAAATTATTTTTTATTAACAGTCAAAATGCCCCTAACCCTAAACCTTGCGCAATCTTCGGAATGTTGTTACTGCTTTATCCCGGTAAAGTGAATAGGCGTGAAAATGAAAATTTTATTTGAAAAATATATTTGGTTTTCTGCCCTGATGTTGACGATTTCAAATTGCTTTGTCATTTATCTTCAATTCTCTGGATTTTGCTTATGCAAAATGTTTTTGTGATTACTTGTGTTTAACTAAAACTATCCACTACTGGCGGTAGCACTATGAAGATAAACACATATTAACCAGTGTTTTTGAGATATACCTTTGAGTTTGTGTGCTTGATATGACACTGTGAATCATAGATTGGTACTAGAGAGTTAGAATTTGATCATTAACTTATTTATGTAAGGTGAGGTTACTGTGGTAGCATGCCTACAATTTTGGTGCTTTTGTTATTTATTGCGTTTCTTTTTTGTTCAATTGCAGTCTATATGTGATCGTATTAGTGGCTTCCATTTACCAATGGTGAAAAAAATGTGAAAAAGGTTCGAGAGCATTTCAGGTTCACTGCATATTGACTGGGAAAGAGGCAAAATTCGTAAAAATTTTTTATGAATGAGTTCGATAATACCGGTAACTGAACGCTTCGCCATACTTCCTTTTATTCGCTCAAATCAATTTTTCTTAACAGATATTTAAATAAGGTAAGATATTGAGCACTTACGGGGACCTAAAATTCGTAACTAACCATTATTTTTAATTTTACGCATTAAAGCCAGGCCCGTATCAATTTTAATAGAATTTCTTTATTTGTGCTCGTTTTTATGATACTTGCAATAAACACAAATATTGGTTGGTTTGTTGACGATGTAAATGTGCATTATTATAATGAGCTACAGGTAGCTAGATCGAAAGCGAACTTGCGGCCTCAAAAATCAACGTCACAACTTCGTTGGGTTCCATGAAAAAGGTAGCCTACTTAAGCGATATCTTCTGGCTTGAAAAACTATCAAGCAGTGGATTCTTCAAAATATTACCAGGCAATTCAAGCAAAGCGTTGAAGCTGAAGCGAAGCCTGACCACTGCTATGTGATTACTGGTCATTGTTTTTTGAGTGGGGGAGAAACAAAATGCAATAGAAAGCGTTTACAGTTTTGCACTTTAAAGTATGGATCAGATCGTTTTGTTGTGAAATATGGCGTAGCCGTTTTTGAAATGACGCTATCAAGTAGAAAGATAAAATAAACTGATAAAAAAAATGCCCAGTTTATAGAGTTTGCTAAAATTGTGGCAAAGATGACTGCAGTAGTATTTGTAGGCGTTTTTGTGTCACTTATTTTTGATCTGAATTATGGTTGTGTTCAGACTCTCTTCGGAATAGCCCGTGCTACTGGCACAGTGAATTACTATTTCAAGCACGTTAGCTGGTCTTGAAGTGCTCTACAACGTACCATTGTGGGTTTTCAACACACAATCATTGTCGTCATGAATGGCCTCCAACCCACTCAACCACGTTGTCAGCTTAGTTTCACTTCGTTGAAATCTGCTATTGTCGTTTGTTTTTATACAACGTCATTTTGATTAAAGCCACTATATTCAACTATGTTCTGGCTATAATTTTTCCGTTTTTTTCATGCTCTTTGGTACAGAAGCTATCCATTCTCTTCTTTTTCTCTCAGGCTGTAATAAATTTCCGATAACTCGTTTTTCCGGGAAATGCTGTGGCCTGTGAACTGGCCAGACAAGGTGCGTTGCTTCAGTCATCTGCAGTCCCTTGTAATACTCTTCTCTTGCTTCTCGTATCCACGCATTTTTTTTCGGATTGGAGTGTATTGCCTCCTCAAAATTCTTCAATACGCAGGTCCCTCAGTATCCACTAAGGAACGTTATGTTCGCTGTTTCCTCTCTGGTTTGTGCTGCAAAGGACACAGCCTTTTGTTAAACTTTGTTTTTCTGTCAACAGAATTGATAATCTTTTATTCAGCACATGGTTTATCCGCCTCTAGGCTCTTCTCACATCTTGCTCTGTCCAGCTACACACTCATTGAGGTGCTAAGTTTTTCGTGATTTTTTTTTCTATGTAGGCCAACAAACTTCTGATTTTGGTTTTTTGAGTGGACCGGCTTCGGGCACTCCATAGTCTTCGGCCATGTTTTCATCGAGAAGGGAGTGCGGTAACATCAACAACATTAAATCCCTACATTATAATGAAGAACAGTAAGGATTTAATTGCAACCACTGCTGGTAATTGTTTAGGAGCTTTTCCAGCCTGGAGGGCGGAGATAGGAAATCTGGCTACGAAAAGCAGCGCAAATGTTAGTGTTTTAAGTACGGGTCAAATGCAATGCAGTTACTTGGTATGCACGGTAGTTTTGCTGATCAAAAATGAGCTACTGCATTCTCAGGTGCATTTGGTAACGATTCAATGCTGAGAAAGCCTATTGTTGGGGTGGCAAAAAGAGGCCTATTGCTAATTACGTGAGTATACCAACAGATTAATATATTTTATTTTATTTGTCATATTTATCATCCATTCGCGAGAAAGCAAGTTGTATTGATATATTTTGGACCGAACGTCCGCACTCGCTTGGGAGTTGCCATTGGCAATGTGTTGGGGCCACCTGTCTTCCAGATAAAGGTGGAGACGTCCCATTAAGTGCCTTCCCCAAGGACATAACAAGTGAACTTCCCGGCTTGTTCTCCACAACCTCCCCTAGATGCCGAGTGCCAAGCAGGGAAGCTGTGGATACCATTTTTAAAAGTCTTTTGGTATAACTCGACCAGGGGATTGGACCCCAGGTCTACAGACTGCAACGCGGATGCTCTAACCACTACGGTACGCCATCAGTAGTTATAAATAGGTATAGTAGGCATAGTAGCCATAGTACAGGCATAGTGATAATCACTAGAGCTTTTAATGTAAAATTTCAGTGCACCCCACAATGCATAAATTTAAACTCATAAAATTAATTTTTTTTGAAAAGAATGAGCTAAGGCTTCTTTATATTGGTGTGACTGGTTTTCAGTCGCACACCTCCTCTACTATCTTTGTACAGGTACTATGGCTACTGTGCCTGTATTATGCCTACTATGCCTATTTATAACCACCCCTATGCCATTACATTGGTTATTGGTAGCCTATAGGTCCATCTGCCTCCAAACTGTATACCTTAGATTAAAAGATTAGTCTGTGAAATAAGTGGTGTCTTGTGGTCCAGACACCTTGTAAATGGCAATTCCCAAGTCAATGTGAACATCTTATCCAAAAGACAATGATACAATTCACTTTCTTGTGAATGAAGGATAAACATTGAGAATAAAAAAAGGCAGTGGCTATTTCGCCGTCGACGGAAATTTGCCCTTGGAATCTATATTGTCGTAATCATTCACATGTGTTTATATAGTCATATTTGCTACAATTACACCAGTGACACTGTGGTGTAGTGGATAGTGCGCTGGTCTTGAGATACCAAGGTTGTGGGTTCAAATCTCAGCTGGTAGGGCATTAAAAGAAAGGCAGTGTACACCGAAAGGGCAGGCCTGGTATGTAAATGTACGAGGCAGTGTACACTGGAAGGGAGTGCACAGGGTGGGGGATAGAGACCTGGGGGCGCAAAATTTTTTTAATGGCAGTGGCTATTTCGCTGTCGACGGCAATTTGCCCTTGGAATCTATTTTGCCGTGATCATTCACGTGTGTTTATATAGCCAAATTTGCTATTATTGCACCAGTGACTCTGTGGTGTAGTGGATAGAGTGCTGGTCTTGAGATACCAAGGTATCGGGTTCGAATCTCAGCTGGCCAGGGCTTTAAAAGAAAGGCAGTGTACACTGAAGGGGCAGGCCTGGTATGTAAATGTACGGGGCAGTGTACACTGCAAGGGAGTGTGCAGGGTGGGGGATAAAGACCTGGGAGTGCAAATTTTTTTTTTTTGGTTTTTAAAATTGACCAATCAGAGACGACCAAAAGTCACATGTTTAGTACGTCATTAAGATTAACCAATCACAAACAACTCACGGCAAAATAGTCTCTGAGGGTAAATTGCCATCGACGGCAAAATAGCCACTGCCTTTTTTAATTGGTTTTTAAAATTGACCAATTAGAAATGACCAAAAGTCACATGCTTAACACTTTGAGAGCTTTACGACGTAATATTACGTCGTTTGTTTTTTTTGCACAGAGTGCTTTACGACATAATATTACGTCAATTGTTAAAACCTATCAGTTAACTGCCAAATCGCTGGATTTGACGTAGATTTACGTCGTTATGATTTCACGATTGTCTCAGCATGTCTGCGTGTGTGTGCATGCGACACCGCGAATGTCTGGCTGATTTTCAGTGTGGATTTAGAAGATATTTCATTCCCTTTCAAGCTTTGAAATGAAATGGCGAGGAAATGCTTGGCACCAGCAAATATACACGTGCGATTTAACGCGCGGCACTCGAAGTGTTAATACGTCATTAAGATTGACCAATCACAAATAACTCACGGCAAAATAGTCTCTGAGGATAAATTGCCGTTGATGGCAAAATAGCCACTGCCAAAAAAAAGTCATTAGCACAGCATGATGTTATGAACGTCACACTTTATACTTTGAGCTTGACTAAAGGGTACTTTTCTAGTTTGGATTACCAGCAAGGTATCATTTTTTTGGAAATTTAAGATGTCTTTCCTAAATACCAGTGACCACAACAAAGCCTTTCATGGTCTAACGTGTTGTCATGTGACTGTCACAAGTTAAGGTTGTATTGCTAACCTTGCTTAAAGAGGTCTGACTGTTCTAGAGTGCTAGCCTATTCCTATGTATACATACATGATGCAAAAGTGTGATGTAGCCTATACATACATAACTGAAGTAGAATCTGTGGCTTGCACTGATAGGCAATTTATAAATCAATGTTATCTTGAGGATTATGTTAGATTGCTTTGGAATCTTCTAAGTAATTTGTTTATGTAGTGATCAATGAGTTAGGTAAGCTCTTGTCATTGTCATCTAACAGTTGCAGTGTTCTTATTTCAGTATTAATGTTATGTAACCTACATAATTATAGCATTGTACACTTTGCATAACATTTTATTTCTCAACATTGTGTTGCAATTAAGTTGTTTTTAGACCAACAGTTAACATGCTCAGTTGACCCAGTAAATTATTTAATTTCATCACATTATGTGAAGTTTTGAAGACTGTTAATGTTAGGCTGCACCTGATGTATCATCAATGGATTATTGGTTATATTATCCACACTCAACCTGTCTTCTACCAAAAGCTGTTTAGGTCTAATTAAACCCTAGCCTTGTTTTTAAAAACTAAAAATGTAGCTAAACTTGTGTGATATGCTGTCATCATTGTGCTGATTGTGATGGAGAATGTTTAGCGAACTTCCAGTTGCATTTGCGTGCTCTATTGCATTCATCCACCAATATTTGTCTCTCAGTGATTTTGTCGTAGTTGTTTTGTAAAAGTTTTTCAATAGGAAACTTGTGCTTCTGCTCACACCTAGAAATTTAATTTTTATCATTACAAAAATCATTTGAAGAGCTACCAGAGCTAAAAGCAGGACAACACCATAATATATATAAATAGACATGTACAAAAATGCAAAAAAATCAGTAGTTGAGCAGCAAAAATTGTAGAAATATCAAAATGTACAGAAATCAAAATGACTGATTTTTTGACCATCCTAGTTAATAAATATTAAGATATAATTTATTGCAATTCAATTATTTTTTCTTGTCCAATTAGGTAGTTATATTTTTTGTTTTTTAGCAACTTCTGCCAAATTTTGTATTTCTACAATTTTTGTGCTTCTTTATTTGATAGTTTTATACCTTCGTAGTAAGGCATAAATTTTTGTAATTAGTAATTCCATATTTTAATATGAATTGTTTGTGTTCCCTATTGCAACATGAATTTAGTAGAAATCTGGATTGCCATATCTTGATGTTTTGTTATGGGCTTTAGATCAAAAGGTCTGGAATTCAAATTTTATGAAAGCGTCATTGATATTTGTCAGGAGGGGCATTTGGAATTAAAGTGTTGAGATGCTTTGGCAAAAAAAGTCTGGTTTGTGGGTGTGTTGTGGTAGACATACACTGAATCACCATGTCTGAGGCTGGAAAGCATGGAAAAATATGACATAAAATTGACTTTTTTTGGTGTTACCCCAAATAAGGAAATAGTCAATTCATGTCCATAGTTATGCTGTCGATTTTTTTTTATCAGCCCAAGTGTTATAATTCACACTGGAAGTATTTTGTGTGACAAATCAATATCTAGCCAAAACAAGCTTCCCAGTCTTCTAATATGTAATTTTGATATTTTTCAGATCTTCTGATCAGTTCATGGTCACAACATGGGTGGAAGTGTAATGTCTCGCATTATCATGTAATAGTTGCAACAATTCTTTAATTGTGTGTTATCTCTATCAGTTAACTATTATATATTGGTGATACAAATAAGCCTATTGTGTTTATTTTTTGTGTATTTTTATTTACAAATCACTAAACTTGTGTCCATACCTGTGTTTCTGTTACCAGCTTTGGTAGCACAATACATTTTTACTGTAAGGACTGCACCCAGAAGAGAATATCTCTTAAGGTGAACTTTTCAAGAACAATGTGTAACTCATCTGGGCATAGAAATTTTGTGTGATGCTGGTGCACTAATTGCTTTTCAACTTTCTTTACAATTAATATGGAAAATGCTCTATTTCTCGATTTGTTTTTGTCACGGGTGTATCTACTTTGCAGAACTTGGTGGTTAGTAGTTAACATATGCCACAGCAAAAATACATTACCTTGTATTACACATAGACATCATGTAAAATTATTTAGGTGTTGCTTTGTACATACATACAATAAGTTGGAAAATTTTTTTTACAATTCCAGTAAACAACGCCAATTGTTGGTTCATAGAACTAGGCTTACACTGTAGGGCTGCAAAGTCTAATCAATTTTTGTTTGGAGTTCATAAAAGTTTGAAATGACTGATTTTAGATTCAAGTTCAGCATATCAAATATTTTGCTTGCAGAAGACCTTTTGCTTCTGGTTGTTGCTTCCAAATATTTGTGTTTACCTTTTTTGTTCCTGATTTAGTAAACACCAATTCCTCAATTGCGTGATCGCATGCTTTAAAGTTCAAGGTTTTTCATGTTTGTGGTTTATTAAATGTTGTCGAGCATTTACTCACTGAAATATTATCGAAAGCACATAGCCTCATGGAATAAATTGTAAGGAAATAAACTGTTGGCCATGTTAAAGAAATTTATACATCAACTTTTACCATTTCTTTAATGTTAAATCAAGTTTATTTTTTACCATGTTTGATATTTTCTGTGATATATTTATAGAGTAAATAGTGTGTGGGGATCTGTGTAAATTGGAGTAAAGCTGTTGAGGGGATCTAAAAGGGCAAGGCGGAGGTTACTACTCACAGTCATGTGAAGTTCTTTTAAGACAACCGACAACCTGCCAGAATAACATAAGAAAGCTTTATTAACACACCTAATAGAATTTGCCTTTCAAAATCAAAAATAGATCTAGATCAATCACCCAAAAAAATTTTTTTTGTTAGTGCTCTCCTTGCAAAACCATAATTGCACCCTTGGTGGTTATGCATATTACAGGCCCACACTACATAATCATTATATGCTTGTTTTAATTTTTTTTCTTAGAAACCTTGCAAACTAGAGTTTGTAAGTTTTTATAGAAACATGCTTGTATTTTTTCTCAGTTAATCCGTGAACATTTTATCACAATATGTTGAAGAGAAAATCTTGAAGTTGTATTAATGCTTCAAGTTCTAAATGTTTATTTAAAATTCTATTTTTTGTTTTACTCTTCACTTGCAATTAGCTAGAATCATGAAGAATATTTTGCATTGTACATGTATATTGAACGAAAATAAACTCACTGTTTTATCGATATTGCACAAGCTCTACCACTCACTAGACCAGATATACAAATTTAATTTGTTGGTACCTTGGTACAGAATTGTTGTAGAACGTGCTTAATCTAACTCTTTCCGTTTGACCCAATATTGTACTGTTAAAAGCATCGCAAAAGAGGTTTTTTCAAGGCTAAACGTGCACATTTTATTTAATTCGTATCTTAATGCTCTCTCCGATATGGCGGCAACATAAATCTTTTTCCTAACTTACAGCCCAAAACGTGCTAGAAAATAGACCGCTCGAGAGACGTATTTGTTTTCAGAATTGGAAGCGGATTTATGTACCCGGCCTACTCCTCATACAAAGCAATTAAACAAACAGATGTAAGACAATATGTAAGTATGATGGTTTTAAAGCTCCAAAAATGTGCACAGCAGTCCTCTGTTCGTTTGATGTTGGCAGTTTGGCTTTTACTCCACAGTTTTTGTGATATAAAAGCTAAATTTATTTAGTTAAATTAAAAACTAAATTTATTTACTTTTTCCTCATTTTTTCCGGGCTAAAACAAACGGTTTTAGGTGTATCTGCTATTATTCACTTGCTTTTGCACCAAGCTTTGTGCTACAGCAACATAACATTTTGAAGTTCCGGATGCTTTTTCTGGTGAATAACAATGATGTTTTCAACGAAGTTTCGTACTGTGGCCTTTCGTTATCAACTCAGTTGCAATAACCACCACGCCACAATGGTTATAATACAAGCTCATGATAAAATACCTTAAATTTTAATGCCACGTTACAAAGAATTCGCTTTTGGATATCCATTTTTTTCCTCGTTAACATAACTGGCTGGATTTACATCATCTTTCTCACCTTCATAGAAGCTCAGTTGTGTGGTTTTGTTATTTCATGGCGTCATCTTTATTAAATCAATTTTTAAGTTTATTGATTAAAAAAAGTTACTCTATTTCGTAGAAAACAGTTTTAAGTTTGTGATCCCAAATGCATCAGAAAACTGATATTTGCTTGGAAGCTTGTGCGGAAATAAGTCGTCGAATTGCCATAGAAATTATCCAAATGTAGCAATCTAATTTCAAAGCCAATGGTTGATTAACATCGCTTTAGCATAATTTTTGGCTGGCTAATCTGGTAAAATCACAAAAGTGGCACGATGTTTACTTAGAGTTACCACTCGGGTACTGACTGAAGTGTTCATTATTTTTTAGGTACGTTGGATTATGTATTGGATTGTTTTGGCAATTTTCTCAACATTTGAAGTAGTTTCAGACGTGTTTCTGCCTTGGTATGTAATTAGTTCTAATAAAGCTGTAAAATTATCCCGCATTTCTTTCTAAAAAAATGTTAGGTGACAACTCTATAGGCCGATTTGCAATGGTAAGTTCGCTTACCGCTGAAAAAGTTTGGCTTGGGTAGTAAAATTTTGAGTTCAAAACTTATGTGGTCTTCGATGCATAGTGCCTTCAGTACTGGTAACTCCGAAGCGCGTTTGAACACAAGTCTTTCCAATGAATTACTACGGTAGAGATTCACCTGTGACGGAATAATAATTGTGACAAGAAAACATGAGTTATAATATGATGTTGGCGATAACAATAGACAACAAACGTATGAGCAAATGGTGCTGTCAACCATTTAATTTTTTCTCATGATGATTGATTACGAGCTAACAGCACGGCGATATAATAGGTGAAAGATTCCTGTTAACGGAATTGTGTTGATGGTTCTGCCTTTGCTGCTCTACTGCTATGTTACATAAATAGTGCACAGAACATTTTCTGCAGCACGACGCCACGGAATGTAAGTTGTGCTTGTGGTTAACGGGGCGCGAGTTCAACATTCAACACTTGGAGCAGCGTTGTGCCAGAGGAGGTCTACGAGAAGACATACAGATTGATCCCCACCCTGGTTTTAGCTTCACCCTTTAATTTTCGTAAATTCTCATTATTTAAAGGCTTCCATTCTACTACGAATGCAAGGTTGTCTTTGTCATATGGCTTGTACTTCCTTACACCAAGGGTTCATCTTTTTTGTACAAGAAGTTTATTCATCCCAATTTGTCCAAACGCGAAGAGGTGAGAACGATTTTATTGTTGTGTCATAGACGTGCGCTGCGCAATGGCAGCTGCATTGTTAAAAACAATGGCGGCTGCATTATTGCTAAGGATGATTGTTCGTGCTCTCACATGCACGAACCAATACAGCGTGCTGTACGCTGTAGTCGCTTTTAACTATAACAGTTTTGTATGCTATTGCTTGCTCAAGGCAAAAGTACGGGGTGACCCAAAAGTCAGCACACACTTTTATTTTAAGTCCTAAAAATTACACAATAAACTGAGTTCATCCAAATGTTTATTATCAAGAAAGGAGACTTTGAAGTTTTATTTGCGAGGTTTCCCATCAATTTCTGAGGTCTTGCAGTCTAGTTGTGCACCACATGAGCGTCTCCACTTTCGAAAACTTTCAGCCACCTTCTGACGCATGCCTCACCTACGTTTTACAACATCTCTTCTCCGACTACGCTGCAGGCTATAAGAATTTTTCTAAATCTGACCGGTGAAGATGCTTAGTGGCATACACCCTGCTTTTGATATAACCCCACCGAAAAAAGTCAAAACCTACCACGACTGCGGAGCCCATTCGAGAGGACCCCTTCGACCAACTCATCAATTAGGAAAGTTAGTATTCAGAAAATCTCTTACACATCTGGCAAAGTGGAAGGGTCCCCACTTTGTTGAAAAAAAATATTTGGCAGTTCATTCCTCGCCCGAAGTTTAGGCACAGCAAATTGTTGTAGCATCTGTAGATAATTTGCTTCTGTAACAGTGTTAGTGTTACCGACTTCATCGCGGAAGAAAAATGGTCCAATCAAACCATTGCTAGACATAGCACACCAAATCACCAGCTTTTAAGAGTCTCAGTCATACTCACGAATTGCTTTCGGATTTGATTTTACCGGTACCCCGAAGCCAAAAACTGTGTCGATTGATCTGACGTGAGAGATGAAAGATAAACTCGTTGCTATACCACAAGTTTTCCAGGACCTGAGGATTATGTTGGTAATGATGCAGAAAAACTCTCACATTTCCACACCAGAATTATAATCTTTCGCTTGAAGTGATTGAACCACCTGAAGTCGATATTGGCAGAGCTTTCTCAACCTCCGAAGCATCCGCTGAATGTATTGATGCTGAGTTATATTGCAGCTCTCTGAATGGGCTTTTCTTGGCTTTGCGTGAAAGCTTGCTCCAGAATTTGAGTGTTTTCATCAGTGTCGTAGTAGCAAGGCCTTCCGCTTCGTGGCTTGTCTAAAATATATTATGGAGTATGTTTTGAGAGACTTGCTATTTTCTGAGTAAATTGTTCGACGCGTTGAAGCAGTGTCAAGACCATTCCCTTCTCAAATTTGCAGGAGACTGAGATCAGAGACGGAAAAACTTCTTGCCAGGCGGCAATTTTTCAACGCTCTAATGACAGAAGACGAGCCATGGAAAAAATTGATGCCAAATCACAAGAATTCTTTCGAACTTCGAAGCTAAATCTACTGTATTTAAATTAAATGCTAACAAAACTTCAAAGCAAGTGCTATCAATTGATACTGGCCTTAAGTTTCTACAAATGATACCTAAAATGAAAAAGGAAAAAGAAAGCGTATACTGGCTCTCGGGAGACCCTGTATATTTACATAATCTTTTCTCTTGCTGTATTGGACAAGTAGAACCAGTTATTCGAACCAGTTATTCATATTTTAGACAACCGACGCGATGGTGCAGTGGTTAGAGCGTCCACATTGTAGTCGGTAGACCTGGGGTTCATTCCCTAAGTTATTCGAATCAGTTATTCGATGGCCGCCTGGAAGTTGTAACAGATAATGGTTCCACTTTGCTATGACCAATGGTTTATACCAGTATGGTATAGGTATTGATGAAACTTCTCATCAATTAGACTCAGACTTAAAATCCGTGTCACGTTGTAAGCAGATCCGGATGATAGCAAGATAATTCACTTTGATTATATGAGAAGACTAAAATTTCTAATGACTTGAATTTGTTTACTAAACGGATTCGGGATTCGCAAAAGGAAGTTGTGGGGGAAGTGCTGGAGCGGTGGTTCGAGGCTAGGTTTCCGGCTTTGGTATGCGCGGCATGTCCGTTCATTAGCCTACACTCGAACATGCGAGCAAGAAGCTAAGGATTATAAAGTATTTACTGGAACGCTCCATCTAGCAAATTATGCGATAAATAGTCATTAATCCCGATGTACAACGTTTCAAATCAGGGTGTGCAATCTGTTGCCCGCGACTTGAAATTTTGTGACCTTGGAGGGCAAAGCTATCGGTTGCATCTCGAAATAACCGAACTCCGACAAAAAAATGTCCTCACACTTAAAATTTGGTGTATATATTGCTTTGTGGCTGGAGTGCTCAAACTGGGAACCAAAAGCGCCGACAAGGTTTAGGGGTCGGTGGAGGTCCAATGGAAATGTTAGTCACTTATTTTCTCATAACTTGCTCCCCGAAGCTACCATGTTTTTGGTCGAGATATTTGGCGAAACCACTTGATATTATTGTGGAAACCCGATATTTCAGAAATTTTAGGGAAATTTGGGCGCTTTGCAAGGAATGAAAAGAAAAGACCTCTTTTTTAGATATCAATGCCACAGTGACATAATTTTTAAAATTTTATAGAAAATCGATCGTGTGGCGGAACACAAACAAATGACGTGTCAAAACTTCAGAATCTTGGGATTTATGCACACATTCAGTTGGCAACTATGGAAGCAACCTAAAAACTTTTTTTTGGAAACATTTAGGTCACTAAAATGCCGGTGGTGGGTCAGTGGTTCGCCATACCTGGACAAAGCCGCAAAGGGTTCCGGACAAATCAGGAAGTAATTTTGGTGGTCCGTGTTAAAAAGTTCAAGAATTCCTTTAAGGGAGTTGACACCAAAAATAGGTCTTCACCATCTTTTTGGATGAATGCTGCCACGAGTCATTGCTTCGAAGCTTTAAGGGGGCCAAGAAACATAGATTACGAACTCTTGACTGGCCAGAGAAACTTTGAAGAAGTCAAATATTGGTTAAAAGCTATAGGAATTGTACAGCGCCAAAACGTATAAAAATTGTTTTTACCTGAACACGAAACCACAAGATTTTGGGAGAAAAAGTAGCTTGCTAATAAAATATGTAAGCGAATTGCTTTTTAATTATTTGGGCATTAGATAAACGTTTCTGGTACACACGCCACATCATTGAAGTTATTCTAGTTGTTGATTTACGAGAGTTCTGCGACGCGGAATTTTCTGGCCTAGAATGGCGAATCTAAAAATTTCATCTCAAAATAACCAATCTTCAAACAAGTAAAATTTGGCGTAAATATTGCTTTGAACGTATCAGTCTCCAAAAAAAGGCCTTTACCCTCTTTTCGGATAAACACTGCCACCACCCATTGCCTTGTGGCTTGTTTGTGTGTCAAAAAATTATAGATTACGGACTCTGACCGGCCTGCGATGTTTTCAAGAAGTAAAAAACTGGCTCGTCTGTAAAAAGTTGCAAAATCCTACTTTAAATCTCACGTAAAATTTAATGCCGCTGCTTAGTGATCAAACGTTAACGTTCTAACTGTTACGTCATGGAGTTTGTACGAGCCCAGTGACATCGCGAACACGGGCCTATGGTTTGAGACCATAATAAGGGAAAATAAATCTAGATACCGTTTCTAGGGTGGGTTTTGTAAAATTTTACCTCAAAATTTCACTGTACGCTACTTAGAAAACTACATATTCCAATCTCAACCGAGGAGTTTCATTTTATACGCTGTTCCAAGTTGGTGTCTATATAAAAATAATGTTTGGCTTATAGGAAATTGATTTGTTTCTTGAAAATGCTCGTGAAAGAAGCTATCAGACGGTTGTGAGAGTCGGATCAAAAGGAATAAACCTGGCTGCAAGTGCAGTGGTCACTGCTGCTGTCAAGGGACAGACTGTAGTGACTAGGAAGCTGCGAAGTTACAGTGCATCTGACCTGACTAGGATCCCAGAGAATGAAGAAGTACAAAGGCATCGATTATGTAAGTTTTCCTCCTAACAAATAATCAAATGGTCAATAAGTGGAAGATATTTTCGAAGCGTTTTAATCTGGCACTTTTCAAAAAAGGTGCCAAAATGAACTCATTTAACCCAGCAAGGAAATATTAAAACACAAGTGTCGTTGGGTTTTTTGACTTAACTAAGTTTGGCGAATTCTACTTAAAAAGTATCAGACGAAAAACTCTGAAGTGCACGTCAAAGGCGATGCTGAAAATCTGTATCATAAAATAGAGCATCTGGAAGCAAAAGCTTGCTTAAATCATTTTTGTTAATTAAAAAAGATGACATAGATGCGTCTAGAAACAGTTGATAAAAATGTCGTTTTGTACTCTATGCTGGGAATATTCCATGTTGATCTATTATTGCCCTGTTTAAATTAGGTTCTAACTATCATTTGCTTTTACAGCTAGAAGAGTGACTTGCGAACCTATTATCCGAGAATCCTTCCATCAGGCAGAAGACTCTGAAGTGGTTCAGGAGCCTCAAACGGAAGCGGATAATTCCGTTCTCGAAATCGATCCTGTCTTTCGAACTTATTCAATGCTTAATCTGGCTGCCCCAAAAGCAATGCACATGCAACAAAACAGAAGTATTTTGATGTTATGTCGTCATTTTGCAATGTTTCCACATAAAAGAGCATATTCAAGAACGTCCGGAAATTATTGTCCTCCCCCGACGAAATGTGGGTGACCCCCCAAAACCGTAGCAACTTGTTTTTGTTTCAGAAAAATGCTTCTTGTTTAAAAAAAACCTCTTTGAATGGCTGTTTCAACTCTTAACAAACAAAGCAATTCAATTTTGAAGACCCGGCATTGTTTGTAGGTCTGTCAACACGACTAAATGATTGTCTTTTTAGGAATGCAACTAAACTTTCGTAATGCTAGAGGTTCCCCCCATGACTACGTCACTGATGACATGAGTGTTACCAGAAGAAGAAGCTATGCAGAAGGTGAATAGTATGATTTTTTTCAGAGGTGAATAGTATGATTTTTTTCAGACAGTTAACCTTATTGTTGTGTTTATTAGCCAATTAACCGGTTGTTTGCACTTGAGCCATATGGTTTGTACCAAAGGTCTTAGCAGCATCGTGGTGAGCTACTTGTAAATTGCTGAAGCGATTGCTGCAGAGGTAGCGAGCTCTAAATGACACTGTGCTACAGTTCAGCCACGCACTACTTCTGCATTGCCAGGTGCAGCATGAGAGCTAAGAATGCTATTTTTGAGCATGGTTCTACTGAAAATCGAGCCCAGTCTGATTATTTTGTTTTCAGAGCCCGTACCTGCCCCCGAATACTTCGCAAAGGCGTACCACACGATGCCAAACCCGAAAAGCGTGAAGAAGGTGAGCGTAGCACAGTGGTTCTTAATGTTTATACCGTTCTCAAACTTTTCCGATTGTGTGTTGTGGTTTTGTTAACCTCGCCTGTTTCTTCGGACAGAGGCGCAGCATGAAACAGGTACTAAAGTTAACACCGCAAACCTAATCAAGATCAGGCCAGAGGAAACCGGCAGCCATTTTCAAACAGCCATAAATGCAAATCCCAGTTTGTTAACCCCACCACCAGCAAGGCGGCCTGCCACTGATGGGTGCCCGAAAATCGTCTCTTACTATATGCTGGGAGAGCCACTTTTTTTCGCATTTCTTCTATGTTGTTACCTCGGTTCTCTTATACAATAACGTTTGTAAGAGTAGAAAAGATAAGCACGATGTTTAGTTTAAGGGACTGATTTGTCATTAAGTTTAAACTTTTACATTATTTTTTTGAAATATATGTTGTAAGAGTAAAAAACGCAGAAAATGCAGGAGCATATTATTAAAATTGGATGCTTTGCTGCTAGGCCTAACATTTGCACTTAATGAATTGCTATCCTTATAGAATCCTAGCTCCTGGGATTTTAGTGCCACTGATCTAACCCCAATTACCCTCACTGAGCCCGCTTGTAGACCTAATTCATTTCAACGATTATGCTTTTGGTATCGCTATCAGTGTTGCTTCGGCTCTGTTGATTGACGGATTCAGCTGTTGAATCGAGCCGCCAAATAGGTAATGCGTGAATGAAATAAGTCGGCGTAAGCACAGTGTTGGAAGCTGCTAATTTTCAGGTTCAGAGCTGTGCATAGCTTTATGAGAGTAGCAGAGTATTGTGTCGTAATAGAATCGACGTTTGCATTGCTTAGCCACAAGCGACTCCGGCTTGCCTTAAACAAAGCTTGATAAAGTGATTGTGCGTTGCGTAATTATGTACAAGCAATTGACTTGAACGTCTGGCAAATTAATTGCACTATCGCACGACAAGGGCGGTGGCAGTCACGTGATGTTGCAGCTGCGGTTGGTTAGCTGCCGAGATGTTTTATGTCAGTTTGATGAAATAGAGGCGTGTTCTTTTGAAGTGTTTATCGATTGTTTGATCGAATAGAGGCGTGCTCATGTATGAACGCGTTTGCACAAGCTTTGCGTTCAATAGTCATGCTTTTGATGCGTTTTCGAATAGTTAGTTTCAACAGCGCACTTTATATTTGTTGAAGTAGTTATTATTCTGTTAAGTTTGAAATAGGATCCCGTGGCGTGGTGTAGTGGAAATTGTTGCATTCTTTGATTGAAACTTCATTAAAACACCGATAGCATTTGTCTGGAAAGGGTACCTGGAATTTGAAGTGGAGTGTTGCTCCAGTAAAAATGTTGGTTCGAAATCGAGTGGATAGTGGCAGACTTTTACTAAACTAACACGTCTTAAGGCTGGTTTCCATTAGACGTAGATTGCAGGTGTAGCGTAAAAAATTCTTTGTTTCTCTATTTTGTTTCATGCGCGGAGTGCATGAAACCAGCCTTTAGCCTGGAAAAGCGAGAAGACTTATAATTTCAATTGAAGTAGAAAATACTTTTTTAAAAGATAACACCTTAGATGAAATGTAAGAAACGTTTCAGCTTACGCTCGGAAAGTGCGAGCGAACATCCATTTACAAAAGTCGACTGGTTGTAAAGTTGTGGTTGTTATCTGGGCTTTGTTGCTGCAGCCGATGCCAAACAGCTGAGCACCGAAGTTAAGTCTATTTGAATTTCAAAAGGAACCGGATTTTTAAAAACAGCTCAAGCTTCAAACTTTTGTCAAGAAAATTGGTATTTGGCTGGCATTTACACATCGCAGTTTCCACTGTGACTGCACATGCTTGCGGTGCATTCAAACATGTGCAGTCTGATTGGAGTTTCTTATCGATCAACCTGATTGAAGGACCTTTCATAAGACATTTTTGGAAGCAATTCTATTTTTTTTGGAAATTGTTAATTAAGGAAACAACGGAGTGTGGAGTTGCTTTAGTTAGAATCAAACTGCTTCGTAGGAAGAGGTAGAACGCCTTTACATTTAGGTTGCTTAAAAGCCCTGTTTACGACGACGTTTGACCTACATTTCGCTAATGGAAAAGGTTGAATTTGCCCTTTTTTGCCTTTGCTATTAATGTTTTCTCTCATGCCTGCCATTCATTACATAACAACGTGTCATGTTACTGTTTCCAGATGACGACAAACAGCCACCGTGTCACCTCGTCGGACGCGCATCGCCACAATTACCGGCGGCCTGATTACGGTGTACCGTACCAATGAAGCAAGATGGTTCTTGGATCGCAACTGCTAACAAGTTATTGGGTTTTGGTGTGTCAATATTTGGGTTGGGACTTTGATTTGAATGTGCCTAGTTTGGACAGTGTTTTTATATGCAAGATAGTTGGGTTCAAGTCGGATTAACTTTAAATGGAAGCAAAAGATTTGGCTTTAAGCCAGGCTAATAAAAAGCAAGGTTGGTGCTTCTCCTTATGCCGGATTAGCTAATGTATTAACATCCAGAAAAGTTTGTCAAAAAAGAACTGATTTGGTTTTAAAAATTAATTTGTTCGAGGTCGTAAAGGTGTTTCTTATTACCGCAAGATTAGATTTTTTATGTAGACTTCATTTTTTAGAAATCACTCATATTTTCTTGTTGCAGTTTTCAATTACTTTCCAGTTAACCAATATATTCCTAGTTTGATTGGAATCTCAATCCATCCAAACTGGGTTCCAACCGTCTAAATAATTTTTGGCGTAAAGCTTCCAAAATGATTCATATTTTCGCTTAGCGCATTGAAACAGGTCTAATCTGGCAGCTGTATTAAAGCGCTTTGCTTTCCCGTAAAGCCAACCCTTAAAGTTATCAACTAATTTATTCGTCTTTTAAATATGCCGAGTTTTCTCTAATTAATTACGGTTTTTTTCCGGAGCTAATGCGCACTCCGTTTTCACTCATAAAATGATGGTAAAAACCCTTATCTCAGAAACAAATGACTGTACCCGCGGATAATCTGCACTAGGAATTTAGAATCCGTATCCGAGTCATAAAAATGCGAATTATCTGCGGAAAAAGACGGTAGTTAAACGCATTGCTGCTGCTGAGTAAATAGCGGAATGTTGCCAGAATGCCGATGCGACGTTAATTAGAGATAGTGTGGCGTTCTTATTTGACATTATTTGTTGCCGAATACTTTAAAATTGCACAAGTTTTGCTTTGTTTTAACCTACTTTTATGTCTTTATATTCTTCTAGTTTGGTGTTGCCATGTTTTGCACTTTCGCTCCTTTTTCTCTGCCGCGCCGTTTTGAAACCAGTTACTGCCATGGCAACCAGAGGAACCACTCCAATTGACTATGAAAGTGTTACATGATGATTTTTCTCCAGTTCAAATAAACTTTAGATGAAAATAAAATAGTTTTTGATGTCCAGTACTTAGGTTAAAGCCTATAAAGTTTCCAATACTTGGAGGATTTTCACAATTAGTATTTTATTAAAAAGACAATTACTTGAATATTTGGAACTTTCGAACTTTATATTTTCTATAAGCAACATTTTTTTTGCTAATACAAAAAAGCGTATTTTTTCCAGCTTTTGCAGGCTTAGGCTTGTTCGTTCAGTGTGTGCCTGCTACTATGGTCTTGCTTTTGAACCAGACTTTTGGTGGAGTAACTCTGCTTTTTGCATGGGAAAAGTACTCCC
This sequence comes from Trididemnum clinides, assembly GCA_963675345.1. NCBI lineage: Eukaryota > Metazoa > Chordata > Ascidiacea > Aplousobranchia > Didemnidae > Trididemnum > Trididemnum clinides. The sequence continues at coordinate 7,819,852 of OY776305.1, read as the reverse complement.
ATTCATAAAGTTGGTCTGCCTCCCCCTAGATAAATAATGACTTGATCTTTGTTTAGAGTCGCTCTCAAAAATTTGGTCTTCTAAAAAGGGCCTTCAACTTCGTTTTTGGGAAAATTTGCCTTCAACCCCTCTATGCAATACAAAGTCTTCTCGAAATGCTGTCACATGCGATTATTATCAACGGCATTTTAATGGAGTTTCGAACTGCAGCCTTTCGTTTCGAAGCCCGCAACGATTGCCACTACTTCACGACGACTTGCGGTTTGAAAATTACGATAAAACTTGCTACAGTCGAGCCATACACTTCGTGAAACTTGAAAGTGCTGGACTTTGTCGATTTAGAGCTTGTGCAAAATTATGACGTATCCACTCATCACCTCGGGTGAAGACGCTTTGACGTTGTGGCCAGTGGTTGCGTTGAAAGCTCGTTTCAAAACGGCTCGGCGCGGGAAATTACCTTTCGATGGGGGGTGCTATTGCACTTTTTGCACAAACTTCTCAACACGCATAACTTTTTATTGGCTTTAAAGAGGTGTTTGTACTTTTTACTACGCACTGCCTGGTAGACATGGCGTACACACGATTGCCATTGCTCAGTGCACCTTAATGAACGGATTAAGAACTTTTTAAAAGTTTGTTGATTTATTGAAAATAATGTTTTAATGGAATTCATCCTGGTTAAACTGTGCGATGTCTTTAAAATGGTAAAGTTTCAAATAAGTCTTAGGCTGTGAGCTTGTTACTAATACTAGTGTTATTATTACTACTAATACTACGGTGTGTTTTGCTTTTCATTTTGAACTTTTTTTGCACATCCTACAAAATATTTGTTTTAAGATTTTTTTACTTTCCGAATATTATGTCCACAAAAGCTACCAAATGGTATTTTTGAGAAATATCACAGAATTGTTTTTACATGCTAAATACTAATGCAATTCGAGGTAAAAAATGGATTTGAATAATTTTGAATAAAGTCGATGCGCTTTGTTTTTAACTGTTTGTAATTGGGTTTTGATAAATTTGTCTTCAATAAACTTTATGCACCGCCTGATTTTCGAAAAGCTGTATATTTTGTCCTCCAGTTTTCAGCGACCTAGTACGGGATTAAGCATCTGTTACAAAGCTCAGAGCGTTACATTGCATAAGTCACAGCCTATCGCATGGGTTTTCAACGTTTTTGCAAGACAGTTACCACACTTGCAAAAGTAATATTTTCCCTCTTTTTTTTTTTATCATTCCTGCAGCAGCCAGCAATAACTTATTTGCTGCATCATATGTGCCTAGTTGTTTCCGGTGTAGGCCAGATTTTACAAACCTAAAGACCTGACGGAAAGTGTTTTTTTGGTGATCACCATTATAAAAGCAATTGCTTTTTGCATTTTCATGTGTTAATAAAATTTACTCCTCACCCTATCGGAACCACTTTGTGCTTTCGAGCTTCTAGTCAATCTACGATGTACGCCGTCAGCAATAACATTCTGGTGTTCGATGAGTCAGGCAAATTCTTATTCGTTGTACGCGAAAGAAGTTTTTTTTAAATCAGTTTTTAAGCAAATTTATAGCCAGATAACAAGGGCACCGGTTAATCGCAAGCGGTAACAATTCTACAAATTACAAGGAAAAATTTGTTTTATCAGGCAGGCAACGGTTAAACGTCATCAATTTTAGAGAAAAGAGCTAGTAACTTTAGTATCATAGTGACAATTTTTTAGGGAAGGGATATTTAATTTTTGCGAGGGCATTTTAACTCCCTGAACCCGCCAGTTATGATTTAAAGGCCGGAATAAAACGAACCTCTTGGTATCGAAATAAACCTTTTTGTTCAGAGAACACCTTACAATTTGGTGAAATTGTAAAAAGCATCTGCGATTTGACTTTTTTAATAATAAAGACATAATAGAGTTCCTACCGGATTTAATCTGGCCTTGAATTACCAACCTGTTTGGGAATTTCTAGAAAGCCTACTGCCGATGTAAGATTTTTATACCAGCAACAAGATAACTGAAATTGTTTTCCACTCTAGCTGTTCCCATTTCACATGATTCGACCACTGATGAGTGTGCTGCGAAAAGCTTCTGGCAAAAAGCTTTTGTACAACTGCACCAAAATGCTTTTTCCAAGAGCGCACCCACAATCTGTGAGAAGAATCTCTGCGAAAATAAGCTCAAAATCTTTCTTCCAATCGATTAAGTGATGACAAGGCAAAAAAGTCAAGCCAAAGTTAATCGATTGAGTCATTCTGTACAAATATAAGCCAATAACCACTGTCCGAATGTTTGGCGCAGTTGGGAGCTTGAAACTGTAAAGTCCCTTCGCAGTATTGCTTTTGAATCGCTGAGAGTCGCAAGATCTAGAGACATATCCCATTGATAAATTTCTTTATACAGTTGGCTCTAGTACAACGGTTCTCAACCAGTGGGCCATGGCCCATTAGTGGGCCACAGCATGTAAATCGGGTAGGTTACGGACGTCTGTGTATTTTGAACATGGGTTTGCATGCCGAATAAGGTTGAGCAATACCGGTCCATAAGAACAGTCATACTGACCAGTACCTGAGAACTAGAGGGGCCATCCTGTGAACTAGCCATGCAATGACCTTTCTTTTTGGAAATCAACTTCACTGCCGTGCTGTGAACGTGAACTTGAGAAAAGACGACCTTTTTTTTTGGAGGTCAACTTCACTGCCATGAGATCTCATACTTTTCCCAGTGACATTGTCACAATTACATCAAAGTTCTTATGAAAGTGGAATGGGCGACGGCACGAAAAAGGTTGAGAAACACTGCTCTGCTACTTGGTTCTTAAGGTGGCTCGTTTTTTAGCATTTAAAAAATTTTTTCGGGATAGCGATAAAAAGTTGCCAGTCTATGTGAAACTTTACAATGCAAAATTATAGTGTTTGAAAACGTCATTTTTAGCTGCCTGCAAATGCCTACAATTTCGAAAATTGGCAAAAAATCCATTTTTTGAAAAAGCTGCTAAAATTGTTTGCGAGACAATTTGTTAATCGCGTAGGTGCCAAATTGTTCAAATATGTTGAAAGATTTTCTAACAAATTTTTAACGCAATTGAAAACGATCCTCAGCCCCCTCAGGGCTTTCGAAATATGACATATTTTTGAATATCTTGTCATTTTGCATTGTTTTATAATCCACGTTTTGCTTGAAGCACTAGAAAACAGAAAAAATTAATATCAGTGCAGTCGCGTAGCCACGTGGGGGTTACAAACTTACAACCCCCTTTGACGCTAGCGCAACGTCACACTTGCATGACTTCCTTCTCCTTTAAGCAAGAGCCATTGAACTTTTCAACTTTATATTAGCCCATAGGCCTATCCGTTATTAATTGAGAGCCCACTATTTAACTCCCTGCCTAAATCATTCGTCAACTTGACACCCGCTTTGAATGATACGATTGATAGCAAATTATGATGTAATAGTTATTACAATTTTAGCTTGTGATTAAGTCCAACATTATTCAGTTAGCTAGTGATCACCGAGACAAGATGGCACAAAAACACCACTGCAGTATATTTGATTACTTTGAGAAAAAAAGAAACTGCACAACTGATAGCAGCGAAATCGTGGCAGAGAAAAACATAGTTTTTCAAAGTGAAAATAATGGTTTGTGCATTGTCGCAAACAGATTTTTTTACCATTAGTGCAGAGTTTCGCTAGCAGTGTTTTTAACTAATAATATGCTGATACTGAGTAAATTAAATTAAGCATTTTAGCCAGATGTCCCTAATGACTGGAAGATTTAGCTTCTCTACTTTAATTTACAAGCTGGATTTTAGCCGGTCTAAAAATATTCTAACCAGGAACTATCTTTTTCAAAATTTTTTACATTATTACTGAACGCTTTCGGCTCATCAACATGGCCCTCATCGGAATATGAAATTACATCTTTACATTGCAACTTGAAATCAGTAATGAATATGTATACAAAAATATTGCTAATGACACATTAACAGCACATAAATCAGATAGATATGACCTAATAATATTGCTGGTGACGTAATAGACAAACGCAGTTAACGTTAGGACATAACATGAGCGATGCGTAAAAGAAATGAAAGTTACTAAATAGTACGATCAACTTCACTTCATAGCAACAAAAATGGCGATCGCCGAACATCACAGAACATCTAGAGCAGGGGTTCTCAACCTTTATTCTCTCATTTGCCCCTTGGAAAAATTAAAAAAAAATTTACCCGCAAACTTTTTTATATTTTCACTTCTACAAATGTTTATTGTAATAGGTAGAAGTGTGAATTTTTTGCTGACAAATTTTACCCCCAAAGCAGGTCAAATTTACCCCAAGAAGTAAATTTGCCCCCGATTGAAAACCACCCTATCTAGATGTATGTGATGACTGCAAGAAAAATAGTAACATAAATTCGTTCAGCATCATTAAAAAGTGCAACACAGAATACAAGACCAAAATCCATGAAGCTTTACAAATCAAGAAAATCAATGCACAACTCAACAAACACTCAAGAAAATTAATGCACAACTCAACAAACAACTATATGCCGATGGCACCTCGTTTTTCGTTTTTACTAAATGTATTTTAAAATTTATAATTGATCGCACTATTTATCTGCTGTCTCCGTATGTACTTTTGTTTGTTTTACGGATTGCCCATGTTATGTTTTAACGTAAACTGCATTTGTCTATTACGTCACCAACGATATTATTCGGTCGTATTTATCTCACGTATGTGCTGTTAATGTGTCATTGGCAATTTTTTTACATATAAATTCATTTCTAATTTTAAGTTAAAATGTGAAGATGCAATTTTGATACTCTGATGAATGCCATGTTGATGAGCCGAAAACGTTCAGTTGTAATACAAAATGTTCAACATATATCGTCTGCTAAATTTTGATACTTTGAGGTATAAGAACAACACTTCTTCACTAAAATTTTATTTTTTTCAGAATTGACTGAAAAAAATGAGTGGGTCAACTTCAAAAAGTAGTGATTGCCCTGTGTTTAGTCCACAAAAACCATTGCCATCCACAATATTGCGAACGTATAAAGATGCTATGAGAGCTTGTCAAAATAAGGGAATGATTGCTTTAAAATCACTGTCCAAAGAATCTGCCTTCTTTGATCTTTGCAACGAAGTGATATATTCCCAGCCAGCCACATTGGAAACAGTGTAGCAACCCCAACTACAAACCACAAGCAGAAAGTCGCCAACAACACTTGGCTTTATGTAAGGAATGCCTTCTACGTTCAGAAGCTATCATGACAGAAGTGACTAGTCGCTACATGGAGTGCACTAATTTTAACCCGGATGTACAGTCAGATGTCTGCCATTGCGCTACAATGGTGACCCCGCGAAGAAGCTACATCTTCCTTGATGTAGTTGGACGGCAGCGTCTTCAGTTAAGCAGCACAAGCTATCGCCAAGTCGCCGAGCTCTATCGTCAAGACCGCATTCCATTGAAATCTTGGCGGGAAGCTCATTTACTTCTGCCGGCAAACCTCACTCTTTCAACGTCGGCGTTGAAGGCATGTTGCGACCTCAGAAACCTCCTCCGTTCCTTTGCACGTCTCCGCTAGCTGCGCATGCTTGAAGAGGGGAATTGTGTAGCAACATCAACTACAAACCACAAGCAGAAAGTCACCAACAACACTTGGCTTTATATATGGATTGTCATCTACGTTCAGAATCTATCATGATAGAAGTGACTAGTTGCCACATGGAGTACACTCATTTTAACTCGCATCTACAGTCGGATGTCTACTGTTGCACAACAACAGCTTCTATTCCTACTGATCCCCTAAACGCATCAAGGACATGTTAAAAGGCAACTGTAGGCAATTCAAAGTGTTTCTACGCAACTACAATTTTAGAGCTAACAAATCAATATATCAGGAAAAGCTAAAAATATTCCAACAGGAAGCAAAGAAACTGTTTAACATTGCTGCTGGTAAACTCTTCGATTTTAATTCTTGCAACTTCCCACCGCTCAAAAAAGTCCCTAGCACAGAGCGTAATTTTTTCTAAATCAAAGGACTATTGGAAAAATCTTTATATTTGGTATTGATTTCCATGAAAGTAGGAAAATCAAGAAAAAACTACAACGGAAAAGAACGAAAGAAAAATAACAAGCAAAGCATTCTGAAACTTTTGCTTCGGCTCTCCTTCCACTTCATGAAAATGAAGATACCGATACACCAACACCAAACAGAGAGAGTGGTGCATCAGATTTTGAAATGGAAGTCTTTCAAGGTGTAATGAAGGCTGGCGACATCGTTATAGGAAATAGCTTAAATCTTTTCCAAAGTAGCTCAGATATGCGGTTGCCCAGGAGTATCTCACCACATTGCAGCGTTTATTACAACCTCTCTGTTGATTGACTTGGCAGAAGTAAATAAAGAAAATTGCTGTACCATCGTTGATCAATACAAAATTAGTCGAGAGCGACAGAAAATCCACAAAGACCTTAAAAATTCTTCGGCTTCCGTACGAGATGGAGCGTATGCCCGTCTTTTCGATGGGCGTGTACATAGAACTCTTGCCAATGCTAATAAATTAATAATAAATAGCACAAGCAACGCTAAACAGTAATGTTTTAATTCTGACGTTTCGTTTTTGGGTTTTGCCTATTTGAAGGCGCTTGGATGTGATGGAACTATTGTGGATACCGGCTCAAAGAATAGAGTTTTAAGTCAATTGGAAAACGCAGCTGGCAAGCCATTAAAAGGATTGATTCGTCAACTTCACGAAAATGAGCTTCCTCTGAGATATCTGCTTACAAAACTTGTGGAAAGCCATTAGTCTTCTTCATTAGCCGGGAATATTCGAATTGAATTGTAAAAAAAAATCTTGCCATTGACAACAACTTTCAACATTTTGAGGCAAAATGTATTGAAGGCAATTGTGATGATTTGAGTTCTGATCAAAAATATATACTAGAAATATACTCTACCATCTCCAAAGATGATGCAAATCGCCATGTTTTTCTGCGTGACCCAGCAGGTCTCTGTCATTCTCGTTGGCTCGCAACCGCAAACATGATTTTGCGTCTTTATTCAGCTAAATCACATCCTGCCGAAACTTTGTTTATGTTGACAGAATACGTGATGAACATTTAGCTTCAATGTGGTTCACGATCGAGTTCAATCCCGTTGACACGAATGTGTCGAAACATTTGTATCAAACTGATAATTAGGGCGTAGCCTACCATTTAGTGTTCACAACATTAGGTTACCAATAATTCAAAAAATGTTTTTATGTCCAGCTGAAAAATATTTTAACGGCAATAATAGCTGATGAAAACGATCTTGTATTATACCTTGGGATGAGGAGAGTATCGAAGTCTCGAAAACCAGAAAAGGTGTTCGACTTTTCAATATTGCCAGAGATAGATTTTGATTTCAAAGCATAGTATGTGCTGAATGACGTCCAAAACGTTCAAATCACACCACTACCTTATCCACTTAGTGTCACCGATGACGAAATAGAAAGAGCAATCACTGAGGGCACTTTTCTTGAAGCACCACTGGAGCTTACCAGTGTTTCTTGTCACACCAATCAGATGAAAGAATGATCAAGTTCATGACTGGTACATCCAGCAAAGTTCGCAGCCACAAAAACAGAGATGGTTATATTAGGGCAACTTTGCAATGACGAAAAATGAAGTTCAAGTTTGAAAACAAAAAAAAAAGCAGTTACAGGTGGACAGCATGACTGTGATGTTTCTTCAAATCTGAGCAGATGACTGCTTGAAACTTTTGAAACTCTGATTTTATCGGTTGCAAAATCTACATATGGTCACTAGCCATCATGTTTTATTTATAATTGCGAGAAATGCTAGGCGTTTTGCTTAAAACTTGTGCTGTGGTTTGTAGTTGGACTAATTTTCACTTCTAGCAAAATGACAAAATATTCGAAAAAATGCAATGTTTTGAAAGCTCTAACAGGGCTGAAGATCATTTTCAGTTGCGTTAAAAATTTGTCAGAAAATTATTTAACTTATTTGCAACAATTTAGCACCTACGCGATTATCAAATTATATTGCAAAAAATTTTGGCAGCTTTTTCAAAAAAAAAACTTTTCGCCAATTTTCAAAATTGTAGGCATCTTTAGGCGGCTAAAAACGACGTTTTCAAACACAATGATTTTGCATGGCAAAGTTTCACATTGATTGGCAACTTTTTATCGCTATCCTGAAAAAATTTGAAATAAAGTTCAAAAACGAGCCACTTTATTGATTACTTATTTGCATAAAATCAATTACATAACTAGCAGTCAAACCCATTTAAAGCGAATTCGAATGCAACATCTACTTGAAAGAACGTGAATTACAATGTTATGATTGCGGATAAATTTTCAGCAGGAAATTTGAAGCCAGAATACTGCTATAACAGCAACACTTTTAAGTTCACCGTGCCAACGGTGTTTAGCGAAACATTCTAGTAGAATGTCTACAGCAGAAGATCTCAATCGTTTACTCCTAAGTTTGTTGGATAAACTTTCTTTTTAGATTCTAAGCAATTTCTTAAAAAATTTGAAATGTTTTTTTGAGGCAAAGTTCCTGGCTTGAGCTTGCAGTGTGTGAGTAAAAACTAACGCGTTATTGTTTTCAAACTGGGATTTAACTCGGTTTTTAAATTGATATAATCAATCTTCAATAAACAGAATAACAGGAAGCATTACGCTAACAAAACAGCAACGCTCTATTTCTGGAACACTGCTCTAGTTTTTTGTTTAGACAACGTTGTTGACGTTAGTCTAACGGATATCTGGGGGTGGAATTTCCTGCCAGCAGATATCTTTAAAATAAGCAAGATAGAAAAATCAAAGGGTTTTTTATTGAAACAGGTGGACGACAGTATTGCAGTAGCTTGAGGTGAAAAATTTTGAATTACGTGAGTAAATAGTGTTTGTTTATTCCAATATAAATTGAAGTCATACAAAGAATTATAGTTATACGATATACTAGTGGTCAAAGAGTCTCGTCACCCCAGAAAGCATCCCTTTCTTTTTCAATTTTAGATTGCTAATATCTTTCTTTTATTCGCTCTCACACTATTAATTACTTTTTATTCATTTTCATGAGCACGATCGGCACATGCAGCTGCAAGGTTACGCTATCTCCCGTCGAAAATGTCAGCACGCACACCGTTATTTTGGTAACACAAAAATGAAGCACCCCCTGACCTATGTGATATTTTACAATGTCCTGTTTTGGAGGTTGTAGTGAAAGCTGCTCGAACAACGACTTTCGATCGCTTGGTATTGTTGAAACTCGACGAAGCGCTCTCGTAAACCGCGAGGTTGGGGGGGGGGGGGCGCGACTTTTTGACCAGTCTATAACAGGTCGATGAGATAAATAAGTTCTTACCTATTCATTGCAGATCTGCTTCGGAGTTACTAGTGCAGGTGGCACAGTGCGTTTCAACCAGACACACAGTGCAACCAAGCAAAGGAAATCAGCTGCAAAGTGCCTCTTCCAAAGTACAGCGCGAACGCATTGCAATCATTTAACTCGCAAATGCTGAACTTTCGCCAAATTATTGTTCAAGCAGTGTTCATGGCTCGTTTGTGTTTTTGCCGACTATGGACTGAATGTTAATTGTGCTTATTAATAAAGTGTATTTTAACATCACCAGCATTGTTCACAGGGGCACATCTCGACATGTGCTCCTCTTTTTTACTTGGCGATAAAGCAAAAAATCAACTTTATTTGTGTTCACCCAAAAAAATCAGCCTAATTTGCCTTTATATCTCTCTTTCAAAAATCTTCTCTACACTAGTGTTTGACGTATGCTTGTTTTGGCGTTTGATACGTTTGTTGATTGATGTATTCCTGTGTTGTTGATCTGTTTAAGATGGGATCGCTTTCTTTTCACGATGTAGTCTTTATGAAATGGCAGTCGTGTTTGAATATTCAGGAATCGGTTTCTTGGGCTGAGGAAAAGGTTATCAACCGCACAGTGATCCACGAGAATATTTTGTCCGAAGGTCAAGAGGAACCTAAATTTCGGATTGTTTTAAAAAAAATGCTCATTTTGACATTGAGTTATTCCAAGTTGAATTTCCTGACCTCAAAAAATTGCCTTGTTCAATGTAATTCTTCATCTAATGTTTTTTTTTACAGTTTCAAGAATGAATTGCAAAATGTTGGTGGTAGTGTTTGCGGCGCTCCTTTTTATTTCATCAATTGAAGCTCAAACTGACCCGTGTGCATCATTACCATATTATTGCAACCTTCCTTTTTTGAAGAACATGCATGTGTGCATCAAGTAAGAAGTAGATTGTCATTTGGTTTATGAATGCTTAAAACGATCGCAAATATTGTTTTCGACTAATCCAAGACTAGATGAACAAGGTGGAGTTCGGGGACTGTAAAATGGCTTTGACGTCTTCAAGTCAACATTTTTGCAGTTGACGCTGACTCTAGTTAAAACTCGATTTCTAAGCCAAGATTTCCTCTTGTTTCAAGTTGCGAAGAAGTTTGCTCGCAGCATAACAAACTGATCGTCGTACTTGCTGTTGAAAGTCTGAGAGCTGAAAACTCAAAGTCGATCGTTGTGTGGCATGCTGCATCACTGAGGACAACTGTTTGCTTTTGAGCTCATACATCGGTTTCAAGCAATGCCCTGCGCTGTTACCAACATTTATGGGAAGCTGCTAACTCGAAAACTACAAATTTATTTCGTTGTCTCTTCAATTTCGTGTTTATCTTGTGCTGGATAAGTTGAACAAGTTCGATTAATTTGTTTTATGGCAAAAGTTGTTGTCACAGGGGTACAACTTTAACCTTAAAGAAGTTGCACAGAACCTTTCCTGTCGGAATTTCTCTTTCGTAAAAGCTGTGCCCACACATAGCAGCATTCAAACCACGATCAATGAGTTGCTGCATTATAAAGCGGCGGCCTATCATAGCTGCTTTAGCAACCGAAACCAGATAGATTAACGCGTTGTCGCCTTTCAAAGCAAAAAAACAACAACCGGCAGTTGTAGGAAGCGATTCACCAGACACGATTTTGGTCCCTGAACCGTGTGTGGACGATAAAGCAAGCGAGGGAGCGTAAGATCAATTATTCTGTTTTTGACCGGAAAAAAATGATTTACGTTTTGATGTTTATTTCGGAGATTTGATTTCTTCCATTTCCAAAAGGGTTGAATTATTTTTCAGTGTCCGTAAGATTGCAACTGGTTGTTTTTCTGTTTCTATTTATTTTTCGGGCTCGTATTACCGCGGCAGCATCTCTAGGCAGGGGGCGTATACTGTAGTTCCGACTTATATACGTGTTTCCTAATTTTTCACGCTTTTTCTCCAAATGTTTCTAAAATAATGACCGCTTTTGGAACCAGGCAAGCAGGAATAGATCGAGATGAAGTATTTTTCCGATTGTACGGCGCTCCAGCAATCACAAAATCGAAACGAACAACCATTTGATCATTTTTGCCCGAACCGTCGTTCCATCACATTTTACCTCATTGCCGATGCCATCTTTCATCGAGTCAAATTGGTGTAGCTGCTTGCCCTGCTTGTTGTAGGAGGCGACGCTTGGCGGCTAACCGAGGCAGTCCGCTTTGTTGGCGATGGGTTATCACTCTGTGTTTATAACCGCTTCACAGTGGCTCCCGCTTCCGGCAATCTGATCCGCATCTTCTTGTTTGATTAAGTTTACGCTGTTAGGCCTAAATGTTGCGTTTTTCGCCTTGCCTCCTTTATCCTTTGGAAAAGAAGGGCGTAACATCATCACCATCACGACTTTTCAAACTTTCAAAGCCTCTTTGTGTTAGAAGGCCAGATCACTTCATACATATTTTCATTGTATTTTTTCCTAGGTGTCAAAAAATTTACGACTCAAACAATAAACAGTCTACAGCGGAAAATGCAAATGATTCAAATGAAGTAAGTTATTGTAGGAACAAAAGCTTATTGATTCACGCCTCAGATACACAGCTGTTTTAGAAGTAATTTATGCAAACATAGTGAGGCCCCAATATCCCATTGCCAAGCCATACGTTGCTACTGAAGAGATTATTGAAGAACTGGCGAGCTCCTGACAGGACCATGCTGAGCTGCGCGGCTATTGCTGACGTAATTGCTGACGTAATTGCTGCCGAGGTGGTGAGCTCCTAGTTGCAACGTGCTGAAAGTTTGCCTTGTCCAGTCCCGTAGCACTCCAACTTCGGGCCCCCCCCCAAAGTAAGCGCAAGAGCCCCTGCGCACAGGTCATATCACTTTAGAGGTGTAAAATTGAAAAGCTGCATTAAGAAAATACACCACAATTTGTACATAAGTAAACAGGCTAATGTCAGAATAAAGCATGCCGATACCGAAGGTGCAAGTCATAAAAAATTCGGCACCGATGCCAGAGTTCAGTAGGACATTTATGCAGACACTGCGAAACGAAAGCAATGACACTGAAAAACATGAAAAAGTTATAAAAACACAGTATCATTTAAATAGTCTGGAGCGAACCTTTTTGTTCGCAAATGCTGTTATGACATTGTCATAATCATGAGATCGGGCGCAGTCATTTTCGATTGACAACATGGCTAATGAAGATAGTCTACTGTCTGTCATAGACGTTCTATTAAAAGTTTTGATCAGTTTCAATTTGCTGAAGCTCCTTTCAGCGCTGGCAACAGTCACGGGGCAAGTTAGTAAGATTCGAAGTGCGATGTACACATTCGGATACAATTCAAATAAATGAGTCTTTAGAAGATAGTTCAGAAAGTCTTGAGCCGTATTGAGATTGCGCTTTTTTTGTAAAATTAAAACAAACCGCTGTAGCTCAGCGCTCATTTCATCAGAATCAATGTCACCGAACTTTTTTTGGAACTCTTTACAGCAAGTAAGAAGAGCATTTTCTTGTTGCACAAGCAAAAGTTTGTCTCGTGTGTACAAAAACGAAAAGGCGGAAGAAACCTCACGTAACAAATTAAAGCGCTCCTTTATTGACATAATAGCCTGGTCTACTAATGGATAGAAAAAGTTGCTTTTAAATTTCAGTTCAGGAGTAGCTCGTTGTTCCTCTTCACCTTGGTAATCAAACAATCTTCTTTTCTTTCCACTTCTTGACGGAGGAAAAGAAGGATCAATATCCAATTCCTGTGCTATTTCAACAGCAGATGTTGCGGCACTGTCATAACCCGTTGTGCGATAGTTTTGCAAAAACTTTTCAGTTGCCTGGATTTCCGTTTCCATTGTATGAAGGGAGACTCCATACGATTGAAGAATCTTGCTTGCTTTATTGACTTGGAATAGGATATCATACCAAATAAACACCGACAAAAGAAAACTCCATTTTGATAAATGAGCTATCAACGATTTTGTTTCTGAGGCAGCTCTTCCATCTTTTCTTTCTATGGAAATGGCTTCCAAGTCTTTCAGTGCCAGCAACACCTCTTTTAAATTGTATCGAAGAGGTTTGATGCATTTAATTCTGCTTTCCCAACGAGTATCAGATTGTGACTTTATGGACAGCTCCACATGTTTCTTCGAAATTTCCCAACGCTGAGCAGAGGAAGAAAACAGCACATACAACCTTGTAAGTACTCCAAAAAATGTCAATGCTTCCGTCGATGAATTAGCACTGTCAACAACAACTAAGTTAAGGGTATGGTTTGCACAGGCACGTAAACAGCTTTGGGATTGATGTCTAGCATTCTTGCTTGGACCCCAGAATGTTTTCCTTTCATGTTAGCACCATTATCATATGACTGACCTCGACAATCAGACAATTCGAGTTGCAGTTCGGTCGCTTTTTCTAAGAAAGCGTCCAACAAGCCTTTCCCAGTACTGTCACTTATTCTCAAGTAGCCAAAAAATGTTTCTTTAACAACAGCAGCTTCTTCATTACATAGTACATAACGGAGAATGACAGACATTTGTTCATGATGTGACATATCTGGAGTGCAGTCCAAAATTATAGAAAAATATTTTGCCAATTTCAATTGCTGTAAATTTTCTTTTTCAACTTCTGTCGCTAGCAATTCAATTAGTTCATTTTGTATGGTAGGACTCAAATAGTGATCTTTAGTGTTTTTATTCTTGATTCTGTCTTGAAGCTCTTTTAGGATCGGATCTCTTCTTGCCAAAAGCTCAAATATACCCAGAAAATTTCCATTGTGAGGAGATCCTAAGACTTCTTCAGATCCTCTAAAAGCAAGATTCCTTTCCGATAGAAACAAGGCAATGTCGATAAGTCTCTCTAAAACATTTCTCCAAAAACGTCTTTCATTGAAAAAAATATTCATCTCGCGTTTGTCGATAGTGGATGAATTTCTTATCCCTTCAGCTAGCAACATCCATTGACTGCAGCATTCTTGGTGGGAAATGCCGTTTTCATGGTCTTTCAGTTTTTTCGAAAAACCCTCCCATGTATTTATACCACTACAAAAGGGGCTTAGTGTTTTTCCAAAAGCTTACAACAAAAGCAAAAAACTTGATCTGATTCCCCAGAATAAACTAGCCACGACCGTGAAACACTTTCACCATTAGGTAACACACGTTTATAATGGTTGGAGGAAAAACGTCGCCTTGGAGTTGTGCTATTATATGGAAAATTCATTATTAGTTCATGTGGTCCACGCTTTACTATATCACATCGTTGAGCATCAGAAATACTTTCAGGCCATTTACATGGGTCATCAGGGATAGGGGTAAATTGAGATTCAGTTATTTTTTATATTGAAGGTTGCGTATTGGCAGGTAAATCACAACTTACATTTTCTGGAAATTCACAATCACTTTGATGCTGATTGTCATAGTCTTCTTTTTCTTGTACACTATAGTTTTCTTCATCCCTCTCGGTACTAGTGCCAGGTCTACTCTGCTCAGTAATCTTGAAAAAATCTGTCATCTTGGGCAATTTCGCTACAGCATCTCGAGCAGTGGCTGCTTCTTTTCTCTTTTGAGCACCACTTTTTGAACGTTTCATTCTATACAATGTCAATAAAATACTTTATCTGCACTCTGCAGTGTATATATATTGTCCCGGTATTTATAGCCAAACAGAATTCCAGACCATTCTATGATTGTTGCGTAACAACGGCATTGTTACGTCAATCGAATATTCAAGATTCTACCAGAAAATCAATCGAAATATTCTAGATTCTGCGAGATAAAATGACGTAACATTCACTTATGATGTCACAAGCCAATTTCTTCCTACAGTTTAAATCGGTTGTAAACAAGTCTGCTGAACTGAAAATAGTCACGTAGCCAAAAAGCAATTTCAGACTAACTTGGGCCCCCAAAGTTGGCCTGGCCCCCCCCAATTGGGGGGTTTGGGGGGCGGCTGCTACGTCTCTGGCCTTGTCTCTAAGTCTTTATTGGCTGGCACTTCTCTTTTATAACTACCCATAACCTTAAACAAAGTAGCTTTTTACTCATACCTAAACTGGAATTAACTGAATTTTTGATTCAGAAAGAGGAGAATAAAAATGACGCTCAATTTGATTCAGCGACTTTTGCGGAAAGTATCAACAAGCCCATTCCTAAACGATTTATGGCGGACAACGCGGAAAATGCAAATGAGGTATTTTCAGGAGCATAAAAATGAGATATATTAACAATTTCTAATAAAAAGGATAAACCTATAATGGTGGCAAACGTTTTGTTAAGACGTATCTCTTTTACGTTAAAAGAAAAAACACTTTGGAAAAGACATTTTTTGACAATGTTCTCTATTTCGCGGATTCCAACAAACGGCAAATTTTTTGAACGCAATAGCTAGCCTTGAGATTCATACTATTGGAAACATAGTGAAGCGTTGGATTGTTGCTTGAGCCTATTTCAATTTTCGATTTGAATGAGATTTAAAATGATTTAAGTAACAAACGCAAATGTCTCGCTATGTTTCCATTAATTTGAGTTCTTGTTTTCTTGCAGCATCTATGATTTGTAATACCAAAAACTTTTGGAATATTGTTGGAGCTTGGCCACTTCGGAGCAGGTCTGGATAATTGTTTTGTCCTCAGCGCCCCTGTCCCTGTCTCGTGAGTCAGGATAGAAAAATGCAACAAGTGTATAACAGCAGCTAAAAATGACGATTGGCAACTTATCATTAAAGCTCCGATTTTTGGGCTGCGCGCCACAAATTTGAGTTCACAATCGTCTTAAAATGGCTTCCACTATCTCGACGCATTGCCAGCATGTTCCTGCTAGATTAGACTTGCATCAGTTCCATCCTGAGCTACGCCGCTAGCAATGACGTGACTGCTGCCGTGGTGGTTAGCTCCTGGTAGCAACGTGCTGAAAGTTTACCTTGCAATTGGTAAGCACTTGACCTTAAGCTGTACGGCTACTACTGGGTGATTGCTGCATAGGTGGCGAGCCCCTTGCAGGCTTAAGTTGAATTTAGTCCCAAGTTCAAGTTCAATTTAATTATTTATTCTCGGGTATAACAGGAGAGCTGAATATATAATCATTAAATTTTTGACCAGCTTTGACTAAAAATCGAACCCAGTGTACTTTCGCTTGACCCTTAACTTGTTCTGTCAATGCAGGAGAAAGGGTCAAACATGGATGAAGATGAAATGAAAAATTTTTTTCAAGACGCCGTAAGGATTGGCGCCAAGCGCTGGGGAAACTTTTTTGCGAATTCACTTGAGAGAGAATCAAGAGAAAAAGCATTTGATCAATACAAATCTCAGGTCGGATAAGCTTTACAACTGCTTATGACTTTAGAGATAATTCAGCAAAGAGTAAAAAATGCACTCTGCATTCAGGGGCGACAATTTGTGTCTTTATACAACGACGTGTGGAAACTTTTTCAAATTATGTACAGCACAATTTTTCTTCGAATTAGTTTCTAAGGTACTAGTACTGCTGGCTCGGTGGATTGCAGTCAAAGTTTTGTGCTAGTGTGAGCCTTACTATCTACATGTGATGACAACGATCGCTTAGTAGAGAGTTCAAACATCACGATAAAAGCGACGTTAAGCGTCGGGGAAAGAAACTCTGGAACAAACTTCTTCTTACGGAACATTGCAGCGGTTAGGGTAGAAATGCACTGTGACGTCAGCGCTAATAATTCGGAAGCAGGTCTGAACACCAACGATATCTATGTATTACCGACAAAATGTACATTTGATTAGCTTGATATTTTATTCTTTTGGTAGAAGGTTTGGAGTTAACTATCGTTTAAAACCTGTTTATCACTCCTTTTCAAAAGATGCTTTGACCCAGAGTAACATGATCGTAACTTTTTTACCCCAAATTTTGCAATCAAAAATTCCTGGGAAAATCGTAGCTCTTTCCAAGGATAGTGACGCACCAGGTATCATTAAATGATTTCGCCGTATTATCAGGTTGTAAAGTTTTAGTTTAACGTAAGTTTGAATCAAATCCAGTTTACTTGCGCTTGACCTTTAAAATGTCGTGTTAAGGTAGGAGAAAGGGTCACGGATGGATGCTGACCAAGTTGAAAATATTTATGAAGAATTGCTTGAAAGTGGCCTCGATCTAAGGAAAAACTCACTGGTAAAACCACAGAAAATTTTAGCAGAAGATTAATCTGAAGTTCAGGTCAAATTGGCTTAGCAAAGCTAAGGGCTTAAAATGTCGTGCAATTCAGCACTCAAAAAATGCTTATCAAATGAGTGAAAAACGCGCGCGATTTGTTCGGAAAGAAAAATATTTTTAGTTCCTGGGAAAAACTTATTAGAAGAAGATCACGTTGGAAGAGTGAAGACTTTGGAGGCATATCTTGTCATTTGGAATGACAAAGAGCCTTTGTTTCAATCTATCCAATGAGGCTTGCTCCAAAAATTTTCCCTTCCACTCACCACCCCAATCTAAAGCCTCTTTTTATCCAGACCAAAAATAAAATTAACAAAGTAGTTTGTGGAATGACGATGACGCAACTGATACTGAATTTGATGCATTTGCGTTACTGCAGTAACTCACAGACGCCATTACCAGATTTGGTTGGTTTATTAAAGGAGATAAGACGACGTTACCAAATAAAACTTACAATGCTCAAAACGAAGATGGGAGTGTTTTTCGTTTTGGGCTTAAAGGCCTTCTGATAAGTTAAACAGCGTTTTTAAAACTATGGGTTGCCACCCAAATATTGGTAAAAAAGACGTCACAAATGGATCGTGAGTGTACTATTGCGTTCAATTTACATGAGTTTTTACAAACACATTCATATACTTTATTTGCCACTTTCTCGCTTTCTCTAAAATAAGTAAATTTTAGGACGAAGAAACGAAAACAGGCAACGAAATTGGGCGAGTTTCAAAGGAAATTCTTCGCAAATTTGCGAGGCGTGTCGGAAAACAAGACCCTCAGGTACTGTTGTTTCGACGTACAGCAAATTTGTCCAAACATTTTAGTGATTTGTCAAATCTAATCTACAAAATATTGCAACCTAGGGTGGCTTAAGAAATTATTTGCGGAGGAAAAGCGGATCCAATGATTCAACAGAGCGGATAGAAAACTTAGCGGATATTGTGAAAGATGTAACATTTGTACACAATTGGAAGAAGCACTTCGATCTATCCTTGCCGATCATTTTTTTTGATTTTTTTTTTGGTAGAATTTTTGATCTCCCGTAATTTTGATAGTAGCGACTGTATATTCTTCGCCTCATTCTCGTTTTAAATCAGATTGTGGTTACACCCCTACATACCTACCGGGACGATAGTTATTTCTTTTAGCTTCAAAAAAGAGTTGAGCGCATAAAGACATCTCAAAAGAGCAACACTATTATTTGTATATTATGTTTTTATAGGGGGGACATATCCTCATTCTTTACAAAGAAAGGAAAAGAAGGAAAATATTTAAAACTGTTTAAATGAATATTTAAAATTATATTTAAAGAAAGGAAGATACCTAAAAACTACGAGTATAAATATGCAAAGGTTTCCATTTGCTTGATATTCGAAAATAATCGAAAGCATCTTTGGTTTATTAGGCTATTAGAAGCACGAAACACGTATTTGGTTATAAAAAAAACAATATTTGCTTCTAATTGAACTTAAATGTTATGCTGCTTGAAACGTGGCTAAAAGATGCAATAACTCATAGTTTGGTTCAAAGATATTATATCTAGGTGATTAGTTCATTAACAAGTTATTATTTCGTTGTCAAAGTGGAGGTGGGAGAAGTGTAAGGGGGGTGATTGCTGTTACTTCACCCTCACTTTTTAGCAATCACATTTTAAGGGTAAAAAAATCCCAAGTTTTGATTGTAATTTGAACTCAGTACGAACAAATTAACACAAAAATTACTAGGTTCGAACTTACCTCCTTGGAAGATTGATCTCATCATGATAATAACTTTGCACCAACCACAGGTAATGACAATGAGTCAGGACCATATGAAGAAAATGTTTTTCGTATTGTCACATAGCAAAATAGTTTCTATGGTCTGTTGTCTTTGAGCCACGGGATACCCTGCGCCCTTAATACAATTGATTTTGAAGGTACCCAAAGGTGATGGAAATATTTTTTGGAAATGCCAGAATGTTAGAAAAAATTTCCAACATAGATCCATGGAGAAGGGTATAATCTTTAATATGATCAAAAATTATCTCAATCCAACTTTTGAAAAAGCCATTATTTGTTTAATTTTGATCTAAAATCAACAAATTCTTACATTTAGGAGGGAGAAAATGCAAACGATGATCAATTTGACTCGATGGCGATCCATAAATTGGTGAAAAACATCGTTAATACGGTGAAAGGCATTTTTGGAGATGGGATGCGGTCATCAAAGGAAACCGATAACACGCAAGATAAAATTACGGTATTTCTTTTTATAAACCAATAAACTGAAGAGGGAGGTAAAATCATTGGGGCATGTTAAGAGGTTTTAGCATTACAACTACAATAGTAATTGTAATGATTGACTTCCATGTGTAACTCACTAAAAGTTTTTATTTCTAAGCTATAATTTTAAAGATAAGAGAGTAAAATGGGTTAGGGAAATTAGGGGGTGAGCATTTTGAATTGCCTCAAAACAGCATTTTATACCAATGTTCATTTTTTTTGAAGGGGTTGAAGTTCTTTTTCTTGTTTTTTAATTGCGGCCAATCCACAAAAGTTTATTTCACTTTTCCTTACAGCAAGTTGTGACACCAAACTTTACTGTAAATAAAGAAATTCTTGGATTTAAAACTGGAGTTTAAATAAATGCTAATGCTCCATCTACGTTTTTCCATAAAAAGAAGGGACTGTATGGCTTTTAGCTCAAAGAGAAGAAAAAAAAGAAGATGGAGTAAAAAAGCTTTGCAATTTTTAAGAACAAAGCAAATCTTAAAGCAAAGTATAATTTTTTTTGAATTTTGATATGGAAATATTAATCTAAATATTAAATCAATCTTGTTGCTTTTAAGAGAGCGCCTCCGGGATTGTTTAAAAGGAGAATTAGCGCAAAAAGCTTTTGGATCTTTATCTAAAAAAGGATTTTACAAAAATCATGGGTACTTTTTTTGGTTATTTCCAAGAAAAAGATCTTAAATCTATTTTCCGAGAATTAATTGGATATCCCAAAGTAAAATTGTAGAAGAGGGTACTCTTACGCATAGTTCTTTCTCACTGGATATTTGATTCTTAGGATCAAGACATTGAAGGAGCCGGAGACGATATTCCTGATACGGAGGACACGGTAAGGGGAAAATTTTTGAAGGTCCCTAAGAAAAAGATCCTTCCTCGATTTTCCAGGGAGGTTGTTGGCAGTATGACCTTAAGTGGTCTTGAGAGCCCTACGATTCCTGGTTTTGTTTTTGCTGTTATTCTTTTGCTTGTTGTTGTTGTTGAGTTAACTTCTCCTTATTGGGATGGAAGCAGGGCATGAAGCAATTTCGGCTTCAAACCTACACAAGATCATAATAGGATAAAGTTGTAGTCCGTTTCAAATCAGTCACAAAAGCAAATTCAGACTGATAGCCGCACCACCAACAAGGCGGACTGCCATTGGTGGGTACCCAAGAGTCGCCTCTTACGACACGCTGGGTGAGGAGGTTCATAATTACTACCACTTAGTTACATAGTTGACAACACAAGCATTAATTTTTACTTTTACTGATGTGCATAAAAATTTTTGCTCTTTGTTGTATTTTTGTTTGTTACGTAAAATTGCTTTTGACTATATTTCATTGTTGTATTGAGTTCATGTGAATAATGACAAAGAAAGTTTTTTCTCACCTAATGATTAATTCTCAGGATCAAAAGGCTGCAGGAGATGATGATGATGATGTTTCTGATGCAGAGAACACGGTAAGAGTGGTTGAGATTTTGTCAATGTACAGTCATTATCATAAAATTAACATCAAAATTTACTCTACAGATTTGTTTCCACCAGGTTAATTTAACTTTATAGCGACATAAAAATAGAAACGCATACAAAAATTACATCGGTAGTTGTTATTATTTTTTTACTGCTGAGCGGGTATTCAATTTTTATGCTTAGCAATTATTTAAGCAAACATTATTTTTTTTCTGCCGAGAATTTGCGATGTCATGTTCGAAAGATCTGTTTCGGCTGCTGCACCGTCTTCGCCAGAATAACATTTCTGAAAACAGTAAAGAAAATTTTATATATATGGTGGAATTACCCTTATTCCCAATCATCGTAGAAACTCTCAGTTAAGATAGATCTTACTCATAAACTCTTCATCATTTTACTAGCGCTATTCATTTCTTCTTGAAATTACTGGGGCACCATGTCAAAGTCGAGGTTGGGGGGCCGCAATGATTATTGTTTTACAATTACAGAAATAAATTATGATGTTTAGGCTTATTTCACAATTTGGTGTTGCCCTTCTCTTAGTGACATTTGTGACGCCAAGTTCTATGGCTGCATCTATGGTCTTTGGTCCTGGAATAGAGCAAAAGGGGTTATACCTCCCCCAAACGTGTTGCATCCGATCACCCGGTTAGCTTAATACCCATATTTAAAAAAATTTCTTCCAAAGTAAGATTGTACATTTGATGATTTTGATTTCACTAAGCAGTGTAAACACGCTTACCTACTTTTTTCAATTAATTTTCCTGAAACTGAATTGTATGAACTATGCCTCAAATACCGACATCGTTTCTAATACATTAAGATTGTGCTTACTCTTTCACACAAAATAATGCTACAGACTTTCATCCGTTCACTTGACTGAGTGCATACAAATTCAAAGTTGCCGGAGGACGCAGAAGTAATTGATTTATTTACAGGAATTAATGCTATAAAGTAATTGGCCAACTACCAACAACTTTTCGTAATTGTAGGTCTACTTATAAAACTTACCGCCGCAGACTGCGCGTACGTATCTTGCTCCCGGAAAAATCGCAGACAGATGACGGTGAAATGACTCGGAGCTCAGAGCTCATTGCTTCCACATTTAATTTCTTATTGCAAGTTAGATTATTGCTAAGTGGATAACTCACTGACCAGCCTTCTAGGCTAAAGAAGAGAACAATTTTTTCTTAAATCCTGCAATACTTCACATTATAACCCGGCGCTTTGTTCCACTTTGCTTCTTAAAATTTGGTAAGCTCACTAAGTCGTCTCGCTATATTGCCAATACTATCTGCATTTGAGCAGATTGCCTAGCAAATTGGTGATAGACCAACGACTACAGACCTAGCTGTATAGTCACTGGTCTGAAAGTCGGAGTTTTGAGTCATAAAGTGATAAAAAAAACTGCTTCCAGAACCAATCCACAGTTAATTTGACATTCAAAATTTCTTATAGAACTGCAAGAAGCTGCGCGGCTTGGTACGCGGCAAAATCAACCAAACCAATACCCGTCACCACGCGTCATGCGGTTGACATCATTAGTTACGAGTACTCAGGCGCTCGTCATGACTGTACATAAATATCAAACGTGGAGTCCACGGACAGTTTACTTATTATAATTTTTTCTACTTGCCATTGTGTTATCAAAAAACTAGATTTAAACCGGCACATTTGTGGTGGAATATATCATTCTAATTCAACAGGCAACATATCAAATAGGCTTTAATATTTACGTTTACTTTCAAAATGACGGTGAACATTATGTAAGCTCGGCCTGGCGCTGTTTTCGAAGAAGTGGTTCCAGACAGTATTTATGTGGTCTCTTATCATTATGACAAGACAAAGTTTTTTTGGGGTCTTGCTATAGAAAACAATGAAAAAAGCAAAAACAAAAAATGCTTAAGTTCTTAATTGCTTGTTGCATAGTTGATGAAGCTTAAATGGGTAGAAGATTATTTTTATCGGAACCATCTTGCTGACACCTTTCAAAAAACTATTGATTTGCGTTTCTACGGTCAGTGTTTTTTGAGAAAATAAAGAAAGCAAAAATTTGTAATTAATTACTAATCATAACGTCATTTTACTTTCCAAAGAGGTAAAATTTCTTGAAATTGATAAGTTGGTTTTTGGCTTTTATTTAAGCGGAAAGCTGCTTTCCTCGGTCTAGAAATGCGAATTAAATATTATTTTTAAGCGTTACGTCATGATGACGTCACCAAACTCTTATGACACTTATTCCGAGGTGGTAATTAATCGTACTAATATTCATAGTTGTTCGTCCCGTAGTTTTGGAGGAACTAAATTAGACATAGAGACATACACAGACAGATAGAGTTGCGCTTTATCGTATAGATAGATTTTAAACTCTTGTTTAATCTTGTTTGTGATAGTCAATTTGACTCGTCACTAAAAGTAGTTTCTGGCATACAGCTGGAAGATTTTTGGCTCTAAACTTGGCAAATATTGAAATAATAATCGAGTGGGTCGGACCATCGTTTATGGAAAATATGGTCGTGTGTTTAAATCTCATGATAGATACGTGGATGTGCTTGTGGAAAAGACGGTATTTTCTATGCTTAATTGCAGTGCTTGTGGTAAATATGCACTGTGCCGGCGGTATTGATGACTCAAAGCGGTTCTAAACACAACGATGTTCTCGTATGAACGACAAAAAAGGTTTCTTCATAACAAAAAGCAGAAAAAAGCGTCAACTTAACGCTCATTGCATTCTAAACGGAATGATTGTATTTAAGAATACGCATTTTTGCAGAGAAAGCGGGTAGGGGAGGGAGAAGTCGATAGAAAAAACTTATTACAAAAGTCTCTATGTGGTGCTGTGCTGTGACACTGTTGCTGGAAGACGTTCATAGAGTTGGTTTGGAATAATCACGTAGTCCTATTGCTTGATTACTTTTGATATTTTAAATGTTGTTCCAAACACAATACCTTTTTTAAATCAAGTTATGGTAAACAATGCTTGTACTGGAAGTAGCTCCCAGGAAGCAAGCCAATGAAAGAATAAGGTTTTTCTGTGTAAGAAAAAAAAGACAAAACAAAAACAAGTTGACCGTTCATTTGCACTTTTTAATAGCTAATATTTTTAGGATCAAGACACTACTGAGACCAGTGATGACATTGTCATAAAGGACGACGTGGTAAAGATATTTAAATATAGTAATGCAATAGGCTAGCGATGCACTTAGCAAAACTACAGACAGTGACACTGTTTCGACCTATCAGGTCTTTTCAGTGCAGTTGGGGGGTCTAAGCTATGCTTTATTAAAAGCCTCTAGCTTCTTGTCGGTCACCAACTGCACTGAAAAGACCTGAAAGGTTGAAACAGTGTCACTGTCTGCATATTTAAATATCTTTTTAACAACTGAGCAAAATGCACTTGGTCGCTTAACAACTAAGTGAATGAATTACGTGAGCGATTTGGCTAGGCCAAGGCTCGAAATTAAACCAGTTGAGGCAGAAGCTGTAGCTTAAAACGTAAAGTTTATAGGAAAATGTAAGGTACGCTACCTCCACTACCATCCCAAAATGAAGAACGATGGAAAAAATGAGTGTAACCTACCGCTACTGTACACGGCAGTTTTAACTATGTACAGTAGCGGTAAATTCCATTAGATTCACAATTTCTTGATCCCAATTTCCCTGAGAAATTGTGAATCTAATGGAAATAAATACTTTACGTATCTCGGGGAGGGGGGTAGGGGGCTTTGCTGTTGCCGATACGGTCTTTCTCACGATCTGCTAGCCCTGGTGCTAAAACTGCTCTTTAACGTTTTCATGTTCCGCAAGATTGATTGCAGTAATGTTAAAGCTCGTTGAAATCTGCCAAGCAGAGAAGATCATTGTCCAGCGCTTTATCCTAGGATACAACAACGCTAAGCACGTGATCACTTTTTTTCAGTTCTCCGACAACTGGATAGATTATGAGGACGATTTTGACTATGATTTTGAATATGATGAGCTACTTGAAGATTAGGTAAGGAAGTGAGCAAATCTGTGTTTAGTAAGCTAACCAGTTTTGAGCGGGAAAAGGAAAAAGGGGACCAGATACATAAAAGTTCCCCTCAAAACGGCAGAAGATATAAAGTTTTTACACATTTAAAAAACCAAATGAAAAAGGCTCTGATTTGAACGACCATAGCATTTTTTTTCTCTCCACAAAACATGTTACATCTTTAGAAATGCAGCTTCAAAGTGGTGGAAAAACTGCATTTTACTTCAACTTGGCTTAACACGTTAAATGCCGACCGGCTTTTGCCAAAAATGCTCAAAAATGCCAAACCTAGTAGTGCTAAAATATGAATACCACAAAGCTATTTTTGGCAGCTATTGTTTGTGTTAAAAGTACCGAAATAATTTTTGTGTTTTGCCACAGATGCCAAGGATCGATTTGATGCATTAAAATCACGAAAATGTTCTTAGTTATTCTTGCAGTGGCTTTTAGCAAAAACGTTTATACTCATAGTTAGCAACGGAGAACAAACGCTACACTTTAAGTTATGTGGTAGTTTGCTGTCAACGTGTTAAGCAATAAGTTATACTCACCTGTGCAGCAACGTTTAATCGTAAACCAGGCCCACAAAACACTTTTTTAAGCAAAGCCAGTCTCATAACTAACCTCAATTGATGAACAAAACGTTTTCGTTCTTGGCAGCTACGCAATGGAACGGATAAAAATGCCGTTTCCTACGGCCAAAATCACATATTTACGAGTTCAAACATCACTATGACGGCGTTGCTGAGTTTTGCGCAACGACAGTTTGCGATGGCTTTCTCTGCTTAATCGATTCCAACAGAGTTTATATTGATTGAAGGCAATGCCAAGCTTTTAAGCGGAATAGTGAACCTTGGAAACTCGAAAGTAGGAGTCTGGACAGTTTTTTTTATGCTAAGCTTTTCAGCCGCTCTTCTGCGAATTTAAAAAATAAAAATGCACCAAACAGTTGATCAACAAATAAATGCGCAAACGTCCGAGGACTTGGTTCTATTCAGCTCTCGGGTTGTCGGCAGGAGGACCGATGGATTGAGTGTTAGATTATTCATCGAAAGACTGCGGGTTCAGCGCTTAGATTGCTTGCGGCATGACTGAGCCGGACGAAGTTTGCATCAAAGTTCACGGGTGCAGTTCAAACTATGACTTGCATCGACCGCAATGGCATGTGTAGGTGGCTAATGGCCGTAAGATCACTTTGCAGTCCATAAGGTCGAAGGTCATGAGGCCACTTTGCAGTATCTCAAACTCTCCGTTCATTTCGTGTCCAGCGAGTTGAATAAGTTTTTATTTCATGTTTGTTTCCTTCTTTATTTAACTTTTGTTCTCATATATTGCGCCTGACCGTAGCTCATCCGATCACTGTGTCCCAGGAGGTCTCATAGGAAAGCTGTCCGCTCGGGCCATCTGGTTCACAAATAACTTTTTAATGTTACAGAGCAATGTTTTTGTGACGTCATCGTCGATCTCCACCAATCAGAAATTTCAAAATACCTCTACGTCTTTTTCAAGTGCAATCAAACAGAGAAATATATTTTTGATCCCCCTTTATCAGCCCTTTTACATCGGGGGAAAGTTTGTCATGGTAACAAGAATTACCTCGAATCTTATTGGTTAACTTCTTGGCTACCACAACAACAAACTGGTGTTCTTCTTATAATAAACGGTATTTGCTGTGCTTTGTCCTATGTTGTCTTTGTTTTGTCAAATCAATTTTATCTGTTGTTTTGTTTATTTATATGTTTGTAGCGCTTTGCATCAAGGTAAAATGAAAGAGCCTGCAAAATGCAGCTTGAAATGAAAGTCGTATAAACTAACTTTTTAGATAGATTGTTTGAGAGAATAATCCAACGTAATACGTTGGGAGAAAAAAGGCAAAGCCACTAAGTTTTTTCAAAGTTTGCACTTTTGATCCATATAAAGTCTATGTGCGAGATGACTGGGCCTTACACGCTCTCAAAATACAATGTTGAACAACTCAAATTTAAATTGCAGAGGCGCTGCTATGATTTGGTAAGCGGTAGGCTCAATCTAAAAGGTATTTTATGTTCGTTCATAAATAATAAAGCGCTTTTTGAGGTCAATTTGTTTAAAGCGCTTTGATTTCTTTGCTTTTCTAGAATGTTTTCCGACATCATAAATTGCTCTCGTGACAATATGTTACTTGATAATTTATTGACATAATGTGGTATCGGCAAAAAACGTGGTTTGGTTCTTTTTCTGAGCATGTCACAAATTTAATGCTGTAATAAAACTGGATTTAAACTTCATTTGCAAGTTGGACAGAACGGTCGATTGCCTCTTCGTACGAAACGTTTTCCGTTCAAATTACGGCGGCATTTCTGAAAACAAACGCAACTCCATCTATAACAATGGCTTGTCATGGTAAGACGCGAATTTCTCCATGAAGAGGTTATCAGTACAAAGCCCACGTTGGTACGACAAGTTTCCCTGTTTGATTGACGATCGCAAGGCCAAGAGTTCAATCTTCACGATAGCTACGTTGTTGTTATATCCGTAGGGTGTCACTTCAGGGCACCTGCTTGGTTGCATTGCTCGTTACGGAAATGCATTGCATCAGCACTTCAGGTAACTCCGAAGCAGGTCTAAACAGAAGTTTCATATAAAACTATAAAAGTCTTCCCCTGACTGGAGGATAGAATGTGATTTCTTGACGTGGAAAAAGTTTAAGAAACTTTCGTACCTCTGCGATAAGGAGCAGAATCGAACCAAGAGCAACTAGGTCTACCGCTTCGAAGCATATAATGATTGCTGCAAAAGTAGTGTGCTCGTGGCAGCACCGTGCTGAGCGAAACGGCTGCTACTGCAATATAACGGCGATCGCGTTCTCAAACGTCTTGATAGTTACGGGTTGTGTGCTGGAGAAAGACACTTTGCAGCAATTTACCCTGCTTGGCTACACTGTACGTGGTAGAAATGCATTGCGCCAGCAGTGCTGGTAACTCTGAAGCAGGTCTGAACGCAACCACGCTCTAGTATAACCGATCAAAGGTTTTCCTGTGACAGGAGGATAACTACATTTTAAACATAAACTCTTATCAGCCCAAGTTCTTAACACCTACCTGGCATTTGAAACAAACATCATGCCATAATTGGTCAACAGCTTTCAATTCTTTATCGCCTGGACCAATCAGCTTTCCGCAAGCAAAGCACGTGACACCAAATAGCTTTCGATGATCTGAAAAAAATAACAGCTAAACGCTAACAGTAAACTAAGATCAACAGCCAAAATTGGGCAGCCATTGCCTCAGATGAACTACTGCTTCGAAAGAAGATTGAAAACTCAAACTAAAGACAAAGCATCTTCACCTGAATAGCAAACCCTAAACAAATGGGCCCATATTTTTGTCAAAAATAGATACCATGGCACTTGCCTCCCTTCTTTATAGCATCAACTATACCTAAATGTTACTTGCAGTTCTTTGGAATCATTGTTCTCAAAATTTGTAGTTTTGACATGGGATCATAAACGGGATTAATATCTTGCCCTTTTCTAAAAGGGTCTCAACGCTACCTGCTTCACAATATACCTCCCCTTTTTCCATCTGGAAGATACCATCAAAAATTGGCTTCTTGCATTCGTTACAGACAAAACAATCCAGATGCCATTTGCAGTTGAATGCTCGAAAAACGTCCTGGAAACAACATGTTTTTAGAGTTTAATATTTCGGTCACGTAAAACTTGTTTTCAGTTCTACACAGAACAACTTGAGTTGAGACTTGCTTCGGAGTTATCAGCACTAGTGGCTCAGTGTACTTCTACCACAAGCAGTACAAGCAGCAGAAAAATTGATGTAGCTGCCTTTCCCAAAAACACAGCAACAAAAGCCACCGTGAGATTCGAACATTCTACATCTGCTTTAGTAGGCAGAGGTTAAATTCACCAAGTCAAGTTGCTTCGTACAAGACTTAAGCGAAATGTTTTTTTAGTGCTCTAAGCTTGGATAGTTATGCGAAACAAGCTGCTGTAACAAAAGGTTTTAGATTTTAAACAGAAAAGAGTTGCTTAAACAAAATATAATGCATTTTTTGTGAGATCAATCTCAGCTATACTCTTCTCAAAGAAATCTGCAAATAGCTAACCTCAAATTCATTATCTTCCATTTAAAATGGGAGCCCCATACTTAACCTTAGCAACATTTATCCGAAAGAGGGCATTAGAAATTAAAACTCACCCCAAAAATTGGCTTTTTACACCTGAGACATGGCTCTGCGAAGTATCTATTATAGCACTGAATGCAGTAAGCCTTTCCACCATCCACAATGAAGCCAGTGTCCAAGCTCCCCTGGCAATTGGGTGCAGCGCATAGAAAGCATGCTTTGTGAAAGTCCAAGCCTTCCACGGATGAATATTCTCCCCTAAACCATAAAAAATATTAGGCTAGAAATAAATACCCTAAAAACCTGAAGTATGTTACGCAAAATGTATTAATTTACTTTTCAAACCGTATTAGGTGTAAAAACAGTCCTATTTATTAGTTACGTTTAAGAAATGTACTCGTTTGCCAATCATCTTGGAATTTAATACCCGCAGCGAAATCTATCATCTAAGACAACCCTGTTTTTTCGGGCTACCAATTAAATTCAAAACTCTCATATTTCTTTTCAAATTTGTAATCTGAGCCTTACTCTCTTTTGAAAAAAAGATGAAAAGTTAAAATTCTTTTAAGAAAACCTTTCATTTAGTTTGCTGGCCCACAGCCCTCCCTCGGACAGCTTCTAAGTTTGACCCTGAACTTTATTTTCACTCACCCGTTGATTGGCTGCGCACACGCGTTACATATGACGTCATCAGATTTGGGCAAGAATCGTCGAGGTTCCAAAACGTCATGTTCGGGGGGCGCGACGGTAGAGGGCGGTATTGCAGACTCGAACTGCGTCCCATGCGTGATCAAACCCCCCAAAGCAGCTGAGCAAATTCACAAGACAAATTTTGTAATGTTCATTAACTGCGTGCAAGTTCAAACCTTACGATGGTTCGAATGTTGTTCCCTTGGGAAGAGCGCTTCACCTGATTTTTTTTGCTAAGCAATTCTTAACAAGCAGTTATATCAAAAGAATTCTAAGAAACCAAACAAAAAATAACTGCAAAACTCAAAGACTGCAAAACAGAACTTGATGATTGTTCTAAGTTTAAGCTTCGTTGTTGCTGTCAAGTGTCTCGTAAGTTACAATAAAAATGCATTGAAACAGATGGAAACGTTGCTGTGTAATCGAATCAAAAGCAGAGCTCTTTATGGAAAACTACCTTGGACAATATGAAAAATTTCGAATCCGCTCACTTTCTTTGCCTACCGGCCTTGATTTTTCGAGTTCTTGGGCCAAAGCCACCCACGTTGGGTCGGTTGATTTCATTCTTCCTCCTTTAGCATCCCAAGCTGTAGCCCTAAAAAGAAAAATAATTAATATTGACCCCCAATGTCGACCCGATACATTTTTGCAGTATTTCGGGATTAATGAAATTCGAATTTACAATCCCACTTTTACAGTTTCTTTACCATATGTGGCTCGGTAAAGGAAGTGAATCGCACTTCAAGCTGCTCACCATGAAATAGCAATAATATCATAAACGTGGGTCCAAGCCTTGTTATGATTGCGTTGTGTCTTTGATAAAGGCAAATTACTGCTGTTTTCTCAGTTCGATAATAATGCCTCCTAGTAGAAATATACTGTGACAGCAGTAAAGGCAATTCTAAAGCAAGTCTAGGCACAAGGTGTTCTGTGGGAGAAAAATAAAGATAATTGACTATTTAAAATCTCACAGCTTTAGAATTAAATCTAATTTTCCGCTTTTCGCTGTCCGGATTATCGCTTCCGCATCTTCACGCGAGGAATCCCTCAGAATTTCTCCGTTCACTGCTAGTAAGATATCTCTGCTTCGTAAACCAGCTTTTTCTGCTGGGGATCCGGGCGTTACTTTTTAAAAATAACAACAGCCCTTGAGGTGTGACAGGTGCTGACCGCCTGTTATGACTTATGAGGTCTCATCAGAGCATCTATATACAAAGTCTTGAAAAACATTCTATGCCCTGGAAAAGCTACGGGGTTCTTACTTAAACTAGTTGGCTAGTAAGAGTAAGTCGTACTTTTTGTTTATCAGCTTTTTACAGTTTTAGCGTCTTAGAACCATGAAATAAACGTAGTAGGAATTATACCCTTCTTTGATGCATGTCACCTGCGATCAATCTATTTGAATAAAGAGCACCAGAGGAAGCGGAAGTTCAAACCACCAAATCTCGTGTTTAAATCAATGACTTTGGGCTTGACGGTGCTACTGTAATAAACATTTCAATCAGTTAGTCGCTGTGATCGTGGAGTGATTGAGTTGTCTATCAAAAAAATTGAAATAACGTCGAATTTTTGAGGCCTTTCATCTACTGGAATGTTTTCAGCGTCTGGGCATTTTAGTAATCACTAATTAAATCGGGTTTCAGATTTTGTTCTCTACATTGCACCTATCACTAAGACCAAGCAGAAGATATGCGGATTCTATTTATAAGTTCTTTGCTATGGCTTGAGAAGGGAATTGAACCCCACTCTTTAAACCCGGAGGCGAACGCACTTACCACACACACATTGCGTTGGTGGTCGTTTGCTGTGGACTCTTATTCAAACGAATTTTCAAAAACTTTATCAAACAATTAACTTTTTCCCCCTATTATTCGAGGAGAATAAGCAGGACCCCTTGCTACTTAAGAGAGAGAAACGTCAATAGTTTGTCGTAAAAAATGGAGCGGTTTTTGGGATCGACAACTCTCAAGTTCACGCCTCACCAAGGCTTTACTTTGATGTGGCTTTTGGAAATCCACTTTACAGCAATTTTCTCGGCTAGGATGCAGTACTTGTCTCAGAAATGTACTGTGCCTGCAGTACTGATAACTCCGAAGCAAGTCTGAATGCAACCTGTTGTTTAATTTTTCCACTAGCCGAAGAATTTTTGTAATTACAACACAGGACTCACAAGCATACCCTAGAATAATCTTACCCTTGAAACCACCAGATTTTGTTCCATATTCGCCCCACCTGTTATCCGAAAGCCCCACGGGGGACCGTCGATAAGAGTTAGTTTTTTTGACATGCTGGTAATGCATCAAAATCAACAAAAAAGATCCAATATTCTGAAAAAACGTTGGAGTGCAATTTAAAAGTATAGTAGCCAATGTCTTATGAATCTTGTCAATTCTTTAGCGATAGTGCTAAGAAACAGTTTCAGCTCTATGACTCTATTTAGTAAAATAACCTATTGAATAATGTAGAGCTGGGAATAAGGAAAGACTCAACAATCCTAACTTATTGTTTTAGTCCAAACTAAAAATATCAAACTTTTTTGAGGTGATAGAAGAAGGATAATCTACTCCCTTTTCTGACCTACTTCTTATCGTGAAAGATATTGAATGCTGCAACTAATCGGCTGTCGCACATTTGGCTAACTGCTGTCACTAGCGATAACTATGCTGCTGCGTAACATTCACGCTTATCAACACCGCGCATGTTTCTGTTTCTTTCCTAGTCCTGGGGGAATGTTATATCAATTAAAACATTTCTTCTCGAAAAGTTATAGCTTGTAGCGGCAACCAATTATTGCATAAAACGCACGGAATAGTGTTAAAACATAGTCATTCAAAGGGAGAGGGAGTTGGCGTCATTTAAGTTGGTGTCACCTGGGTGGCATCAATGATTGTCACCGCGAAGTTTAAAAGTATTATTTAAAAAAGATCTTTAACTAAAATTTACTTGTATTTCAAAAAGGAGTAACCTCCTAAAATGACATTACTTGAAGCTGACTCCCACTTACAATGCTACCAGAAGAACTTGTTAACACGAACATGGTTTATTTAGAAATTGGTTCCGGGTTTCGTAGAGAAGAAGTGACACGACATAGAGTAAGTAATTCAAAAAAGTCTTCTAACTCCCCTGCAGTTGTGTTACATGGAATGATAACGCCACGTCGGAAGGCAATATTACAGAGGGTGACATTCTAACAAATTTGGTTTTGACAAAGGTCACATACGAATCGTGGTCGATAAAAAGTTATCATTTTTTTTAAAATCATGAATGACCCATTTTAAGTACGACCTGGATGGCCTGGGTGCTACCATTTTCTCCCAGAGTCAAGTGACGTCACTATATTAATGACGTCAAGGTAGGCTCTAATCTTCGAAAAATGAAAAATTTGATCTATCGCTAATGAAGAGCTCTCATCACAAGATAATAAAGACATTTTTAGTGGCCAGAGTGCCAAAGGCAACCAGCCAGTAAATCAATATCACCCAAGATGGACTGCCCCAATCCTCTTTAGCGATACTGCTGTCCCGCATCCCAACCAGCCTGGGGCCATGATTGGTCCTACTTACTTTGTTTACAATCAACCAATAAAGCTAATTGTTTTGTTTCCAATTAGGCTTATCTTGCATTTCGTTTCTAAAATAGGAGGGTTTACCAGATAAAAAGATGGATGTAATGTTGAGTTCAATTGTTTTTCATTTTCCTTTTGTGAATTATTAGAACATCCATCGTGCTCGGAAGTATTTTGGAGTTACTAAAGCTACTGGGGCAGAGCGTTTCTATCGCAAGCCAAGTCCTTTAAAATGGGGCAGGTAACACTAGGGCCTATACTGCTTGTGGTCTACCAGGGTCTCCATTAGGAGGCAAATACACAAAGAAACACATAATTGTATGGGCGAAGTCCTATTTTGTTGATTGGCGATCAACCAGACAGCGGGAAATTATTGCAGGGTTTCGAGCGAAGACTTTCCATCATTTCTTGGTGAGGGACTCACTATTGAGGCGGCTCCGAGAGCACTGGCCAGTTTTGAACCTCTAATCCAAAAAAGAAAAATTGCCTCCAAGTGCTTTTTTTAAGAAACAACAAACCTAGCCATCGTGAAGTTGGGACTTGGGGTCTTTTTTTCGATGGCAAGCGGTCCAAGTCACTTGACCACGTCGCCGATGGATTGTCAAAGCGGTGACCGATATTTCTTGCGTTCTTTTGCGCATGCGTAACAAGCTAGGTCAAAAGCTAGTTGCCATGAGTTGAAACAACAGTGAAAGATTTTAATAATGAATGTTTATACGTAGTATGGTGGGTCATATTGGTGGGCAGAGGGTATGAATTGTGCTGGGGTTGCACTTCCCAAACGGCGGGTCGCAAGCATTTTCAAATATTATAATTTTTTGGTGTATATTTCAATGAGATTCCATAAAGTTGAAACCACACGAAAAGGTTTTCAACGATCAAAATGGGCAATATAATTGCTTTAGTAAAGTTGATCTCCAGAAAAAACTTCAACGGTGAGAATGGGCGAAATTGCTCATGGTGTTCCTTGAAAAATGACTTTATTAAAAGCGGACCATGAGCTGAAAAAGGCTTAGAAATATTGCTTTAAAATGATATAGAGGCTTATTATGAAAGGCGGTTTTTTATCTTTAGCCCGGTAAAAACAAAACAACTTTGAGTTTTTGCCTTTTATTTTATCTGCAACTGGTTTCTGCGTCAGAATATTCACAATCGTGACTGAGCGAACGCGGTATTTATTCTCCGCACGATCCCTATCCAGTCATCGAGTGACGGATGCAAGAAGGGCTGATTACCCCCTAAATCTAAGAAATCGGTACAACTTATAAAACAACATATTAAAACCAATTTTGAAATGTCTTAGAGCAATTCTGTTCTTTGCCACTTTAAAATTGATTTAATGTTCGCGATATGGGCTCATACTGTTAACCTTTTTTTTGTCACAGCAGGATTGTGACCAGGGCTGTGAACTTGGTCGATTTTTATATCGGGTGTAAGTTCGAGTTCGAGTTCAACATTTTCATTTTTGCGAATTCAAGTTCGAGTTCGAGTTCTATGAAAATTTATCAAGTTTTTTCGAGTTCAGAAAATAAAGTGATTGACTTAGCCTAAGCACATTTGCAGTAAAATTGCGCGTTCAAACTAATGGTCAAACAGCTGTTATAATAAGTCGTTGCCACAAGGCAGGCAATACGTGTATTGTGAATTTGCATTCAAAGCGAAAATTGAAAAATAACACAATTGAATCATTGAAGGTTCCCTGATTATGCTTTTTCGATCAAAACAAGGACTATGTCTGCGATTCATTGTTTACGAAGAAAAAGTTAACAGTCAATTAGGTCACCCCTTCTCTACTGTGACTGTTTACATAGCAAAACCGTAAAATCTAATTTGAGCGTTTTTCTCAGTGTCCTTAATGTTTTCATAAAACGTTTAAGGTTTTATGCAGAAAGCAGTAGATCGAGCTTAGGCCTTAGCCGAGCTTGCGCAAGTCGGGCTGACAGAGGGAGGCTTGGTAGTATGCAGAAACTAAACTCAAACGAAACTTTTGAAAGCCCGGCTTAATGTATTATGACGTTACCGTTATTGAAAACCCAGCTTATGAAGTATTATGAAGTTGCCGTTAAATATAATATATTTTGTGGCGTCATATGGGCAGGTGACATTTCTTCTTTCGGCTTCTCCCTATTCGGGGTCGCCACAGAGCGAAAGTATTTTTCATTTCTCCCAATCGACTTCGTCTCCCACCTTCGCTCCAACTCTTTCCATGTCTTTTCTCGTCAAATCCATCCACCTTCTCTTTGGCCTTCCTCTTTTCCTTCTACCTGGCACCGCCACTCTATCATCCTTTTTTCCACGTAGCCTTCTTCTCTCCTTTTCAAGTGTCCATACCAGCGTAGTTTTGCATTCTAAAGTTTGTCTCCTAGCTTTGCGATATTCGCAATCCCTCTCACGTATTCGTTTCTGATCTTGTCCTTTCTTGTCACTCCCAGTGCCCATCTCACCATTTTCAACCCTGCAACTTCCATTTTTCCCACCTATCTTTCCGTCACTGCCACTGTTTCCATTCCATAAAGCATGGATGGTAGAACAACACTCTTGTACATTTTACCCTTAACCTTGCTGATAACTTCCTATGGCACAAAACTCTAGACACCTTCTTTCAACTCTTCCAGCCTGCTTGGATCCTTCTTCTCACTTCTTCTTCACATCTTCCATCGCTACTCACTGTCGAACCCAGGTAGTTGAAGTTTTTCTCTCTCTTTACCTTTTCTCCTGGCAGTTTCAACTCTTCTCCATCATCCACATCCCCAGCCTTCAAATACTCGGTCTTGCTCCGGCTCACTTTCAGGCCTCTTCGCTCCAGTGCATTTCTCCAAATCTCCAGATCATTTTCTAGCTTCTTATGATTTGCCTAGACAGCACTATGTCATCTGCAAACAGCATATCCCATAGTGCGTTCTTCCTGATGTCCTCCGTCAGCTTGTCCATGATGATGGTAAAAAGGAATGGGCTGAGTGCTGAGCCTTGGAGAAGTCCAACACCTACCTTGAATTCCTCAGTCAACCCTGCTGCACTTCTCACAGTTGTTGTCAATCCATCATACATGTTCTAAATAAT
The DNA here is from genome assembly GCA_963675345.1 of Trididemnum clinides. Taxonomy (NCBI): domain Eukaryota; kingdom Metazoa; phylum Chordata; class Ascidiacea; order Aplousobranchia; family Didemnidae; genus Trididemnum; species Trididemnum clinides. The sequence goes on along the minus strand of OY776305.1, from coordinate 7,783,183 downwards.
CTTTAGTAGCACTCTGATGTTTCAGCTAACCGCAAGCATTCCCACAGTTTCTCTCTGGGTACCCTGTCGTATGCCTTCTCCAAGTCAATAAAGGCACAGTGCACTACCTTCTGCCACAGTTTCATAGTGTGGCTCATTAACTTGATCCCCCGGTAGTTTCCACATTCTTTGATGTCTCCTCTGTCTGCATAAGATTTTTGATTTCCAATAAAAACATTTCATTCTTTTTAAATTCAGTTGTAATGATATTGTACAAATGAAAATTAACTCGAACTTGCTTTAAATATTTTCGAGATCGAGTCCCACAAAATTTTGAGTTTCGAATTCAAGTTCGAGTTCGGCAAAAAGATCGAGTTCTTTCGAGTTCGAGTTCGCAGCCCTGATTGTGACATGAACATTATTTCTTTTACGGGAAGAAAATCGTTGTGAGAACCAGTTACAATTAATCTTTTAATCAATCAATTAACCAGTTGCAACCATAGAAAATCAATTAACCAGTTGCAACCATAGTCTCTTGAATAAGACGAGGACAAAAGGCTACGTTTACCTAGTTTTTTGTTTTGTTGCGAAAGCCAATGGAAAAGTGATGGCACGATGTTACCCTATATACTCTATCACGATCGTTGAGAAACTGACCCGGGTTCGTTACCAAAGTTGGAAGACTTGTTGTGTCTTTTCTTGCCTCTGCCGAGTTCTTTTTGAAGATCAACTTTTTAAAATCGATGGTGCAGCCCATTTTCGCGTCACAGAGTCTTTTGGAGATCAATTTTTTTAACTCGATTTCATTATTGTCTTTTAGTAAAAGTAAAAACTTTTGTTTTTGAAATCGCGTTTTGTGGTTTTTCTTTTTTTTTTGGGGGGGGGGGGGGGGGGGGTTGAGGGAAGGAACACAGCAGACCGTCCGGTCCTCAACAAAGTTCTGAGTGCGTAGATACCCCTCGGACCCTTGTGAACGCTATTGTATGCAAGTGCCGGTAGCTGGGGGTGGGCGCCGTAATGGTTCTTATGAAACGATTACAGAAATAAGTTACTTGGTGGTAGCCTTATTTCATGACGAAGTTCTACCTTCCTCGTAATGATTTTTGGGGCATTAACTTCCTTGGCTACACGTGTATACCTTGACCCCGGAATACAGGGACTATATCTGGGTGGTGGATCCAAGGAGGGTGCATCCCCGCCACCAGTTTTTCTTTGTCTTGATTTCGTGAACTGATTTGTTTGAATTAAAAATTGATCTCGAAAAATGTAAACTTCTTAATAACAGACTTGTCACTCTCTTTATGAAAAGTTTCTTGATCTGATACAGCCATCCTCCACCATCCAATCACCCGGTTGGTATCATAACCCATTGTCAAGATAAGATTTCCTTCCATAGGTACGACTGTATATTTGGTGGCTATGATTTCACACATTGGTGCAAATCTACTGACTAAGGTTTTATTTCGATTTTTTCTCCATGTTTGGATTTCATAAAGTATACTGATAACATCAACCTCTTTGCTAATAAATCAAGGCTGTGCTTCTTGATTTGATGAAGAGTGCTCAGGGGCATAAATTGAAAGTTGAGAAAGTACACTGATGTGATCGACGTAACGGTATTTATAACAATTTGGCTATGAAGTAGTAGGCCTATTACTTGCAACTTTTCGCAATTGTAGTTCTAGTTATAAAACTTAAAGCCACTGGCTGCTCGTATATGCAGCTTGCACCCGACATGAACGTAGCCGCAGGAAAGGGTAAACTGACCCAGAGCCCAGAGCCCATCATCAACAGTTCTGTTTTAACCATAAGTCATGTTATGCCATAAATGGACAGTATATCGGCCAGCTTTTTTGTGCTAAAAAAAAGAATTTTTTTTCGAAATCCTGCAAGATTGCATATTAAAATAAGCAATTTTGTTGCACTTTGCAACACGTGACAATAATGTCTGAAGAGTCAAGAGTACTAAGCGCGTGACATGGCGGTACTACAAAGATATTCTAATGTGGTGTCCACTTACAATTCAATTTTTTCATTGCATTATCAGAAAAACACATTTAAACCTTAATGTAAGTACTGCAATACATCATTCTACTTTAACAGGCGGCGTACCAGAGGTAGGTTTACTATTTACCTTTGTTTTTAAAATAGAAGTGAATAATAAGTACAGCTGCTACCTGCTGCTGTTTTCACTAAAGTGGTAATTCACCAAGCAGGATTTTGACGTCGTTTGACACAATGACGACACAAAAATTTTTTGCAGCATTAAAGAAAAAACGAAAAATATGCTTAAAATCTCTTAAATGCTTAATTGCTTGTTGCATTGCCCATGAAGCTCACGTTGTCAAAGAATTATTTTAATTGAAAGCACCTTGTTTATATTTCCCAAAAAGCTTTCAATTACTTTTCTGTGGTCAGTTCTTTTTGAGAAAGTGAAAAAAGCATATTATACAGAGGGGTGCAAAAGTAGGTATACAGTTGTACCACATCAGTGAAATTAGTGGCATATTATATAGAAGTGAAAGCAACATTTCTTAAAAGAAAAATCCATCTAGTTTTAGTCATTTCGTTTAATTAAAATGCAGGTTTTGTTTTTAGCAAGATGGAGCCCCACTTCATTTTGCTCTCACTGTGCATGCACTGCTTGACTTAATATTTTCCAACTGATGGACTCGACGACGAGGTGCTATTTACTGATCCCGCGCTTGCCAGGTTTAACTTCTATGAACTTCTTTTTGGGGGAACCATAAAGGATAAGGTTTTTGCACGCAAGCCCCGTACTGTTGAAGACATGATTCAGTTCATTTTGAAGGCTTGTCAGGAAATTGATGCTGGTGAAGACCTTTGTTTTAGAGCGTGCATGAGTGTTCGTTCTCAAATAGAGGAGTGTGTGATCGCTGACGGCAAGCAATTAGAGTACCTGAGGGATTAGAGCTTCTTATTACGTATGTTTCTTATTACATGTTGTGCAACATTCGTTTTTTGTATAATAAATGCTGTCAATAATGTACGTGTTAACTATTTTTATCACTGTATACCTACTTTTGCACCCCCCTGTATAATCAATCGTTAATTGTGACATCATCTTACCGCCTAGAATTGCGAAATTTCTTGAAGTTGTCAGTTCGGTACTAAAAACCCGCTTATTCCGTCAGCAAATGCGATTTTTGAAAACTATTTTTAATTGTGATATCATGACATAATGATGACGTGGCCAACCCCTTTACGACTCTTGCCTCAAAGTGGTGATAAATGGTACCAAGGTTCATGCTTGTACGTCGAATAGATAAGCTCCAGAAAACGCTTCAATTGCTTTAATTCGCTTCTTGCGTCGTCGCCTGATGCTTTAAGTGTCAAAGAATTATCTTCATCGGAAGCACCTTGTTAGTATCTCTCAAATAAGCTTTCACCCCATTTCTACAATCAGTACTTTTTGTGAAACTAAAAAAAACAAATTTTACAATTGATCTTTAATTACGATGTCATCTTACTTCCGAAAAGGGAAAAATTTCTTGAAGTTTATAAATCGGGCGATGGCTTTTCTGTAAGCAAAAAACGGCATTCCTCCATCAAAAATCGCGATTTTTGATGGACTAGCTTTGATTGTGATCTTATCATGACGTCGCCAACTTTCCTCATGACACTCATGCCGGGGTGGTGATCATTCGTGCCAAGTTTCATGCTTGCATGTCCGGTATACTTTAAAAAATTTTGTTGCAATATCAAAAAAATTTTGCTAAATTCTGTGAACTTCGAAAATGCCGCCTTACAATTGATCAAGGCTATTCGCAGCAATTTTTTTTGCATCGCAGAATTGCACTCTATAGTAGAGATACACAAATTTTTGTCGTTTGCTGCTTAAAAAAAACATAGGCAACTTCTGAATATTGATAAAATCGTCCCACTTTCAACATAAATGATTGGATTCACCCCTGGCTTTATCGCCAAAAACCGTCAGCAAATGCATTTTTGAAGTCTCAACTGTGTAGTTGGTTGGCTGTCACGCAGCATAACATCGGAATAGCGTACATTTGCCGACTCATCGCCGCAAACACCGATTTGTGTGTACGATTCGCATTTTTTCTTTAAAGCGAAAGTGCGAGAAAAAAGCTCCAAGCGAGTTTGGTTTTGTCCAAAGGCACAAGTATTTTTAGTCATTTGATTGAAAAGCGGAAGAAGAAAAGAGATTTGGAGAGTAAATAAACTTGAGTTGTCAATGATATTGCAACCTAGACGTCTACTGTACTTACTAGCTTAGAAGTAGCTAATTGCAAATGATTTCGTCTATTTTTCCCATTTTGTGTACACTACTGTTGTGCACTGCTTCAGTCACAAGTCTTGAAGGTAAGAAAATTGTTGTTTGTTAACCAAAAAGTTTTAAGATTCGAGTCTACTCTGACCTAAAAGAAAATTAAAAATCTGTTATAGTTGTCCCATTGTTCAGGTAACTTTCAAGTCGATATGTCATTGGATAGAACATGTTGTGGTTTGTTTCCCTCACTTGAATGCGGTAGCATGAAAATGCTCCGCAATATTATTAACTCGGAAGCCAGTCTAAACGTAGGTTGTTCTGTGATTGCTATACTGTCGTAATATGGCAAAACTCAACAACTACATTTCAAGTATCATAAACAACCTTGATTTACTTTTCGTTTATGTCAAGCTACTAATCAACAAATGCCAAGAAATAATTGATGTTCGTACGGTTAAAAGCTTCAAGGCAACACTGAAAAAATTGGTTCAATTGCTCCGTTTTAACAATAATTCTCGAAAGCATGATTTCTGTAGTTATTAGGCTTTGCCATATCACGGCAGTAAAATTCAGAGTTTTATTTTGACCAAACAGCCAAAGTAATTGACCAAAACCAAACTTTGGTCAATTAGTGGATGAACTTGTTTCTTGACTGTACGGAACAATCGTTTTATTTTCTGCTTACTAGTATCCGGACGGCAGCGTGGTTCCGTTCGTTTGGATTGCCGTCTGTGGCAGCAACGGAGCTGCTTTGAAACCTAGGGATGGCTTTGCTTTTGTATCATTGTGACAAGCACCTTACGAAAATTTTTCCTGTATAGTTTTACTGCTTGTGATAAAATTCTCTGCACCAACATTACTGATAACTCCGAAGCAGGTCTAAAGACTTAGACGTCTAGCTTAACCGGAAAACAGATTTCCCGTGACGGAAAGATACATCTATGTGACTCACTGTTTTTTGTTTTAAAAAGCTTGCAATGGTTTTGAGGTTTACGAGTTTAGAATACAAACCATGGATATACAAAGCTGTTGTGAGAATTGTACTGTTTCAGACTGCTTACGATTTGTTAATAAACTTGTGGTCTTTTTAATGGTTGTTTGGATATGGTAACCCCGGGATCTGTCTAATGGCCGCTAAGCTGAGACAAGTTTATTTTAGTTCACAACAATATGTTCATTGTGGTCATTAGGAGAAAGGGACGCTTATGTTTGACTGCCAATGACGAAAACGTAGATCTCTGCGTAGGCACGACTGTCTTGCTCTGGTGTATAAATCATCAAAAATTGTAGAATTTTAATGAATATCGTGGTATTTTGTAGCTTTGTTCGTGATAATGACTATCTGTTTTATCGGTTCTATGCTCTTGGTAGCAATACCAAACATGGCAAAATATGATCCGCTAGCTGTTTAATGTATCTACGTTGCAGTAATTAGGACCAAGTTGCTATTTATACTATTTGCAGTTTTTGAGATCGGGTTTGATTTTGAAAGCTAATGGTTTTTCTAAATTTTATCGAATTCTTAACTAATTGAATTTTAAATTTGTAATAAGTTAAGAAAGTGCTCTGTATGCTTTTTATCTCGCTAACAATGAGATCACAAATGAGATTATTGATTTGTTCGTAGTCAGCCTGTTTCATCTTAATGACTAGGCTAAGCTAGTATTAGTCGCATAACTTAACCAACCCTGTTGTTAAAAAGGGAACTATTTCAATTAATGGTTAGTGAAACGGCTAAATATTGCACGGAGTGGTGGTTTTAATAATTGCTGTCAGCCTTCGGGCTTTTAAAACCCCGTCTAAGGCCTCAGCTGAATTATGAAGGTTGCCAATTTAATATCATTAAATGAGTTTTGGCCTTTTGTTTTCTTCCCATCGAAACTAAGCCAAACGTAGACTTGAAAACGAAATATCGTGAAAATTTGCATATTTTCATGTTTCTTGGGCAGCGTTCTTAATTGAATTATGTTTTAAAACCGCATTGATCTTATTTTACTATTGCGAAACAAGCTACCTTTTTCCTTAGTCTTGTGACCTGTGCCATCATTATATCAACGAATTTATTGCGCGATTAGTAGTATACTTGATGATGTCATAAATAAAGTAAGGTAGGGCTCTTCCAAATAAATAGAATTAAATGTTGGTTTGTTTAATGAATTTATTTGCATATATTCTTCCTTGTAATTGAATCAATATAGAAACTTAAAATTGCGCCATAGGTCATTGACCACTTTGAAACGACAGGTGGAAAATATCCTCTTTTACGCTTACTCGCCGCAAGAAATGAACCCGACTCTAAACAGTTTGTCACAAAGCAGTTGCTTTATTTCAAAAGCTTATCTAAATTAAAACCTGTGTGGGACACGAACTTGTACCTTTCAAGCGAACAGCCACTCATGTACGTCAAAACGGTTGGCCCAGTCATTGTTTAAACTGGAGGCGTGTGAGGGTTACAAATGTTTTAAGCTCGTGAGCAGTGTGTTTCTTGAAAAAGCTTTGTGTAGAAAAGTGGGGGCCGAATTCGCCTACCGAAATAGATAAAGAGCCTTGCTTGCATTGAGTCTTTTTATGTTGTCCCCTCCAAAAAGTTTAAACCCACGCTTGCTTTTAATGTAAAGGCCACTGTGTATTGGGCGGCAGCGCATTTTTCATTTCGTTACACTTACGAAGTTTGTTTTCCCATTTAGACGTCCAGCTTAAAATATAGGTTCTGACACCTGTGTCAAGTACTAATGGCGCTGTTACTTTAGATCTGTTTACCTTTTGAATTTCAATGTTTGTTAAACGTCTGTTAGTGAGTATAATTTTGGGTTTTGACTGGCTGCGTTTTCTCGCGATCAAAGCGCGCTTTTTGACTCAAAACTTTCTGATTCTAACCTTCTTCACTGCGCAGCTGCTAAATGCTAAGTCGAGCACCTTAGTAATAGCATGAATCTATAGCTCTTCAGAAATAACCAGATGACATTTAGTGCAAATTATACGTAATCAACTACCAGTTTTAATGAAGGGGCAACTGTTACCTGCTAAACTAGGACTAACTCCATCGGATCTTGTGTGACACATAATATAGGCTTTCACTATCATACGCAAATTAGGAAAAGGTTAGCCCTTCTCTTTAGTAATTAGAATTTTAGCCAATAGTATTTTTTAAACTTAAATTCCTGGACAGATTAGCGATTTCTAAGCTTTTTGACGGACATGTGACCACGCACCTAAACCAAAGCATCAAACGATGCTGCTGTTCGCAACTAAAGTTAATCAATGGTGTTTGGGTTGGATTCTCTGACCATTACTTGTTGGAATGTTGGTGCATGGCAAACAGTTTGCATTGGTATTTCATTCTTCTACCAAATTACTGCAATGTGATTGTGAAAAATTAAAAGTAGAACTAATGGACACTCATATTTTACCACAGTTTTAAAACACGTCACCCACAGCCTGTTTTTGCTATAGCTTTTTGAGAATGTCATTGCTAATTTATTTTGCAACAAACTTTATTCTATTGTAACGTAATAACACTGCAATAAACAATAACAAATACTAAAACAATGCCAATCGTGAGTGTATTGCGCTAACGTCAATGTTATGACAACATTACAGTAATTATGGTGCAATGATATTGATTATGAGGTAATGACCTTGACCGTTTGTACAAGGTCAATTATCTTGTGCCCTGGCACTTAGAGAGAAAATTACGTCACCTATCCGCTAGCAATTCGTTGGAACGTTGCTGTTTCAATATAAATGGCAGGCGACTTAGCTTCGAGTTCGATTCCAACCAGAATATTGATTTTCCCAAAAAGCACTGGGCGTGGAGACGCGGAATAAAGTTTAATTCGGTCCCCAGTCTAAAGAGTTTTTTGTGAGAATTGAAGCAACTACGCCACTAACATGTTTTCTTTTCCATTCTTCAGTCACTGTGACCTTCTGTGCCAAGTAATTATTACGTCACGAAAGTAATTTTGCAGTGTTAGTTGCTACATTATTAGTTTTCAATTGTGATTGCAGAAGACCTTATGGACACACGAACAGCGACGTCTGACATTGGCTGGACCACTCCTCAGGGATCTGAGGTAAGAAATGAGACTCGATCTTTGCCAATTAATGAAAACAATATTTTCTGCTGTCGTGCTGCACCTGGCAATAAACAAGCAGTGAGAAGCTGAGCTTTCAGCACGGTGCTGTCAGCAGCTGGCCTCTTCTGCAGCAATCACTACAGAAGTAGCCGTGTGCCTCAGTATGGTGCCCTCAGCACTAGGCCACCTTTGGACCACAGGAGTAGCCGTGGTGACCAGGCGTAATTTTTCCGGGCTACAAATGCTACTCTAATAGGGCTGTCAACACCTGTTGCTTAGTAATTTGTCTGCGGTTAAATATAGCTATTGGCATTTTGTTGTCATTTGTTGACTAAATTATTTGTTGAAGTTAAAAGAGTTTTAGAATCCTTGGTAAGCTTCCTATTGTCGTCAAAGCGCAAAAAAAACTTGATGCCTATTAACTACTTTCGTGTTCATCTGTTCTTTACATATTTAAGTGTTGAGTTTTCGATAAATACACGTATTACCATGCTGCTAGTCCCTTCAGCTATTAAGCTATGTTTAGACCTTTACCGTTGTTATCCAGCTGTAACGCAGCAACCCTGAGAACGTTTTTGACGTCACACCTGGCTTTTCCAAAATAAATAGTTGAAGACAAATTTAGAAGTATCGTATTTAATGGACCTACTCATAAAGTTCATAAATATTTTAATTTTAGTTAAGATTAAACAAGTGTCACAATGTCCCAAATATGAAAGCAGAAGATCAAATAAAGCAATGTTGAAACCGTGAAATGGTTCAATTCTTAGCTGAGGCAAAATGATTTTGCTGTTTTTCAACGTTGAGCTCACACAGCAGGCGCACTTAGTAGCAAGTTATATCAGACTCGACACAAATGCTGTCGGAAATTGCCACCATTGCAACGATCATAACTTACTTCTTCAAAGCTTGTTCTTCTACAATTTTATGCCCATTTTCCTCTTCTGCCCTCGCTGCAGTAGTCTTAAATAAATTACACCTGTGGATTACCATGTCTAGAGTTAAACCTTGGTTTTACGGGCATTTTATTGTTCCCATTCCTAATATGTTGATAACCTTTCAAATATAAAGTCGATGTTTCAACGGCTAATTCTTGTTTTGTCTTTGTGATGAGGCTTGAGTGTGTCAAGCTCATAGATAGTGTTATCGCGGCCAACTTTTATCCGCCGCGTCGTCAAAACTAGATTTATCAAAACAGAAGTGCCACCTTATCTGCTGACGCGTTTTCGACAATTAAATTACAACTTAACAGAATAATTAATCATTAAAAAACTATTTTGTGACTCGATGCAAAGATGTTGGACTTAAATACGGGTACCACCAAGACGTGTTGTGTGGTTTCAACTTCATCAATAGAACGAAAAAAGGCAAGATTTATTTTCAAATTTAAACCGTTGGTATGAGTTTTGTGTGTCTACCTTTTAAGCATGCGGTTGCTGCTACATTGCCCCTCACTTGTGCCCCGAAGCGCCCCCGTCAATAATATCTTTTTTCAGTGGCAAGAAGCTTCAACGTCCCATAGCGATGGAAATGAACGTAGAGTGCTGATGGTTTGCCGCATGCGTAAAGCGAAGCAAAATAACTGGGTTCGATCCCCGTACATTCCTATCAACGGAGCCAACAGAATCTACGTCGAATTTGAATTTACTATGAGGTAAGAAATTTATCTTCTTTAGAACTAAATGGCGATTCAATTTTCTTCTAATCCTTGAATCATCTGGATCTGGTACTTCATATTTTCTCCTCTGTAGCTGTGACCAGTTGCTGGTGTATATAACTTTGCTTGAATTAGTTCAAAACACTCGACGCTATACCCCTGGTTTGCTAGGATTGGTATGCCTAGATGTAACAAGGGGAGGTATTAAAGACTTACGTGTCATTTGATTCCGGTTTTGTTGCCAAAATTTTGTGATATACAAATTAATTTTATTAATGTCAAAGCTAGTTTGATTTGGGTAAATATTGGGAAACATTAAATGTTTCCAGTTTAAAACTGAATAATTTCTTCAGATCTTGTGAGGATGTACCGAACGTGGCAACGTGCAAAGAAACTTTCAATTTGTATTATTACGAAAGTGACAGGGATGAAGCGACCAGTACTTTTCCGCCCTGGAATGAATATTCTTATTCAAAGGTACGCTGTTTGGATGGGTTGATTCCAAAGAAGTCACAGTTCTCCTGCTGTACCTGGCGTTCAAAGAAGTAGTGAGAACCTAAACTTTCAGCGCTGGGCTGCCAGAAGCCCTACGCCTCTGCAGCAATCGCTACAGTAGTAGCCGTGTAGCTCAGCACGGTGCTGCCAGAAGTTTGCCACCTCAGCGGCAATCACTACAGTAGTAGCCGGGTAGCTGAGCACGATGCTGCCAGGAGCTTGCCACCTCAGTAGCAATCACTACAGTAGTAGCCGTGTAGCCTTAAAATGGTTGAACGGGTGTAGAAAAAGCATAGAATCAGTATTGTGTCTCGTTGCAGCGCCACAGATTTTGTCTTTAGTTTTGAAGTTTTATGATATTACTATGCTGTTGTTGCATCATAATGTTTGTAAGAGTTGTTTTACCGTTCGCGGCAATCATAGATCTTGTGACTTCATAAATGCGAAAAATTGTGCAGAATGCAGACTATGCTAACCTCTTCATAGTTCTATGAGCAGAAATAGAGTTGCATGCGACTCTCAACAAAAAGAAAACTTTGGGTGACCCCACGTCGAGGTTGCAGGGACACTGAAAATGCTGCTAAAGCTCATTATTTCATGTCTCAAAAAGGTTATGGTGTAACAGGCTCTTAAGCGCGAATTGAGCTTAGCCAGGTGTGAAGCCGCAAACTTACGTGCTCATTTCGCTTAGCCGAAGTGCATAGCTAGCGCCGCAAACTTTGCCCACAGATAACATATATTAAGGTAGTGACTCGCTGTATTAATCGCATGAAACCGCCAACTTTGCGATATGCACTCGTCATATGGTATTGTGTGACGTCATTGTTGTGTTATAGAGATTTTATGACGTCATTATCCCGTTTGAATTATTGCAGGTTGACACGATTGCCGCTGATAAGAGATTTCATCGCGGAACTACCGAGACCAACATCGAAACACGAGACATTGGTCCACTGAAGAAAAATGGGATTTACCTTGCTCTACAGGTAGGCATGACCTCGGAAGATGTGGATACTGTCGTACTCCCATTTGATGCATTCTATGCCCCAGTTTGGAGAGCAGGATACCATGCTCCTCTTTACAACATTAGGTGGTTTGTTGGTCGTTCCGAATTTTACCATAGCTTTATAAAAAGCTGATTTTCCGAAAAGTTAGAAGCTTGTACTAATGCTCTCATCAGCGTTGGTTTCACGTGAAATAGAAAGAGCTCTAGTGTGCAAGGTTGTAATGATTTGATCAAATTATGTAAAATCTCATGTTTTATTATCCACACACTCCCATTGCTGAGTGGCTCGCAGGAGATGGGCGAATTCCATTTTTATTTTTTGAAATGACACGACTGGGGAGCTGATCCAAGGTTGCTGTTGATTCATTTTTTAATGACTAACAGCAAAGATATAGTCACAAGTAATTAGACATCATGTCGGAAACCATGATTGCTCATGCATTGTTGTTGCCAGAGGCTTTTTACTTTGCTTTTAAGATTTTTATCATTCTTTTCAGACAAAAAGGAAATGATAAGGACAATAAATCTAGGCTAGAAATCGTTTTGATATGATACAGGTTACATCAAACAACACAAACCTACATTCGATTCCGTTGTCCAGGCGAGCCACAGACTTGAAAATGTTTACACATCAACTGTTTGGCGCTCTGTCAAATTAAACCTGGTAATGTGGAGGATGAAATCGTGCCATATTTACCTAATTAATTAAAACCCCGCGCTGTATTTACCTATTGTGGCGTCATAAAGTGCCGAAAACATTGATTTATTTTCTTGCAGGACACTGGGGCCTGTATGGCGCTCATGCATGTGCGAGTCTACTACAAATACTGCCCCCAGATCACCATGAGCCTGGCTCAGTTTCCCAAAACCATTGCCGGTCCTGAACGGACTTCTCTAGTAGTTGCTGAAGGATCCTGTGTGCCCCACGCTAGGAAGGTAGGCGGATAGTGCACTGATCGTAAGCGGATGTTTTTTAATTGATCGAATTTAGTGAAGAGAGGACTCTTTAAGTTACCAATCATTCGTATCGTATACGTCATAAGTCTAGCCGTGGTTTGAACCGGGAGCGTTTTTTCGAAACTACGCTAACTACGGAGTGCAAGTTCTCCACCACAAACCACCTACTTTTCTAACAATAAACACAACTGATTATAACGCACTTTAGGACACCAATGACGTAGCTACCCTACACTGCAATAGCGATGGAGCCTGGGCGGTTCCGAAAGGGCAATGTCTCTGTGAACCGGGGTTCACTTCCAGTCAAGATCGAACTTCTTGTAAAGGTAGGCAACACCTGTTACATTAGTAAAATTCTTACAAAAGATTGCTTTGTAATTGGTAGGACAGTTTAATGTTGTGTTGAAAAAACGGTATTTTGCTGATAGCTATTTGTGATGTACTCACCACTGGCAATATCACCCTGAAAGAAAATCGTAGAGCGAATGTCAGATATTACATTGTTTCCCATATGCCACCATATCATAATTGATCAGTAAATCGCAAGAAGCTTTTGGAAACTTTGTTTAATTTTTTGAAGAACAGCAAATCTTATCATTCCTCTCACTGCTTCACTTCCACATGTTGTCCTGTAAAAGAATTGAATCTCACTTCAATATGTTTGCCGTGAACCAATAAGCAAGAAATCGGTTGAATAAATTGACAGTAGACCGATATACATTTTGACTTCTTGACCGTCTGCTTCAAACAAGGATCATAATGTTAATGATCAAATGTAAACTCTTCAAAACCAAACTATTTAAATCTTCAAAAGTCTTCTCATCTTTTACTTAAAACTTCCTCAAAATGTAGTTTCCTTTAATGTTGATTTGTTTATTCTACTTCGGTCGAAAAGAAAAATATATTTTTATTAATCAGTTTTCTAAACTTTTGACCGGGCAAACCTAATCCAGTAACTGTGTACAGAACAGCTTTTTAAGCAGCAGCTAATTAAATGATTGGTGCTGAAATGTTTCATTTATTCAAACTAGTAATTGATCAGACTTTCCAGGTAACGATCGGAAACAAAATGATTTATTTTGCCAGCTGGGTCGAAGTCTCGAAAAGTAATTTCCCGACAATTTGCCTTCTAAACTCGCGTAATATAAACAGCTTGAAAAATGAATTACGATGGTTGTCAAACACGGGCAGAGCAAGAGGGTCAATAGTTCTTTTTCGCAGTACTTTTCTGCGCATGCGCGTGACTTAGGTCAAGGGTTAATTTGCTATAAAGTAAAAAAATTTATTGAAGTTGGAGAAAAGCGGTGACTTGTGCTTGGTTTTATGGACAAAGTTATCTAGTAGATTTCACTAAATGTGCTGTAGATTTAGGCGGTGGTGTACTGTGCCATTTGCGTTCCGTCCTCTAAGCTTGATCCTTGGCTTTTTTCATTTAGCGTTGCGTAAGAGTCTGTTGTTGTTGACTGGTTCGAGTCTCAGTCGAGCCAAACTAAAACTTTAAATAATACTCTCGGTTTTCCTGCTACATCTGGCAGTGAAGCTCAGGACGACATCTTCAGGAGCTCGTAATCTCTGCAGCAATCGCTACAGTAGTAGCCGTGCAGCTCAGTACGGTGCTGCCAAAAGTTCGCCACCTCAGCAGCAATCACTGCGGTACTACATTAGGTGCTAATATTGAGATTTATATTGTTTGGTTTAAGAGCGCATTTTGTATAACTTGAAGCATAAAGAGTAAGCGGATCTTTTGTAGAAAGCCCCCGCCACCAATGCAAAAAATGTGAGATTTGAGAAAAACACCCCCGCCACGTTTTAAGTACTTCAGATTGCGCTCGCCACGTTTTAAGTAATTGCGGTTAGGGTTAGGGTTACTAATTTTTTTATTTTGAGAGTTGGCGAGGGTGTTTTTTTGGCGGGGCTTTCTACAAAAGATCCGAGTAAGTTTCTTTACACTGGCTTTCACGTAGCTGAGCACAATTATGATGTGCTTTGGGAAAGTGATGAAATTATACTGTGCTTTGTCAATTGCTAGTTTTAACATGTGTCTCACTCTCGACAGTTTGTATATAGTGTAAATACAGCTACAGTAAATTCACACTTATATATTGGCGCTTTAAACAGTAAAACACCGGTACTCTTGTAGTTTTCGTGGGAAAAATACGTTTCCAACGGACACTGCTTGAACAACGTTTTGGTCCCCGCCCCTTTTCGCTAATCAATGATGAATGTGATGTACGAGATTCGCGTATCCTTTTAACGCTTTTAGTGCAGATAAGATTGCTTTAGTGACGTCTGCCGCCGTTTCTTCTGACGCAACAACACAATAGCTGATCGCCTTATTTCAGCATGTAATAAAGTCCTGTGTAAACGAAACGTACATTAACAGGTCCCAATGAGAACTGAAATAGTAGTCGTAGGGCGGGGCACTCCTACGGTTTCAATTGTTATCTGTTTAGCAAGTCCCTTTGGTCTTTTCCAATTAATTTGGGCTTAAATTGTTTAAAAAGATAGAATGTTTTTCTAAAATGTTGATGTTAAGCTCGGATAAGAGTAAACAAACAATATTAATAACTTTTTCATGCCTGTACGACTTTTAACTGGCAGACGCTAAAAACATTACGTCATGGGAAGATATCAATAAAAACTTGAGAAATATGTCGTCTTTCCTGTGTTCTTTCAGACCTATAAATATATCAAGCTAGGTTCGAGTATTGGTTACATTTTACTTTTTTGAGCAGCAAAATTAAACATGTGACACTGGAAAGCACCAAACCAAAGACGTTTTAGTCGTAGGCCGGACCTGGGGTCAAAGAGAAGGGGCAAAAGTGGTCATCCTCCCTTTTCTACTTCAAAAGAATTTTCGAGAAACTAAGCGAATAGACTGCCAACGTTTGCAAGAACAATTTTCCCGTGTTTCCTATTTCTTCCATGGTTTCGTCAGTGTTTCAAGCTCATACTTCTACTGCTACACGAGTGGCTGCGAACATGAAGAGCGCTAACTCACTTCTCATGCAATTTCCAGTTCGATTATTTAGAATACAAGTTGGTGAGTGATGCCAACTTCCCACGCGATAAGCGGACCAAAATTATAGGAAATGAAAAATTTTAGTTCCGCATGAGAGCATGATCAAAAAGTCACTTGTTCAATTGTCGCACTTGACACATTTTGTTTGAAAAGGAAATTGGGTCATTGGGTTTGAAAGGGCATCTTTCCGCGCTCAAATTTTTTTGTCGAGCGTGTCTATTGTCAAAAGCGTCATTGTGATAGTTTACACAACTTAATATCAACTTCAAGTTTGAGTCAGTTTCAAATAAACTTTACTTTTTTGCTCTTTGCAAAATAAATAATATCATTGTTAGCGGCTTCCTGTAATTGATCTTTGTTGAAACTCACGGTCAAGTTTAAACGAAATGTAGTTTTGCTTGGATTTGTTGGACCAAAAAATATAGGTATTACCTCTGAACTCGCTTTTGGCATCCAGCGATAGGTTTGAAAACTTTGTGGTACGGTGTATCTTTGGGATACAGCAGCGAGCTTTTGCTGTAAGTTAGAGATATCTTGTTTTTAAACACACCCAACAACAGTAAGCCTTCGAACATGGTCAGGCGCATAGCCAGAAAAAAAATTTGGAGGGGGGCAAACGATTCTTCGCTTATCGTGACAATGTCATCATAACTTTGTTCTGTTGCTCAAAATTAAGGGGTTCTTTCTAACCGCCGTATTAGTAAGTTTGCTTTTAACCGGCTTTATAATAGTTGGTTTTCCTTGGGGTTAATTTTTGTGTCTGCTCATGATAAACATTAGAAAAATAGCATTAACGGATTTTCTGCTTTATGCACTACATGAAGAGTAATGTGGAAAATAAAGTATGAAGCTGTGCAGAGTTTACCCCGTTGTTTTTTTTTTATTTTAAAATTCCATACAACCAACTACAGTTTCACAGCAAGAGAAAGTCTTATTGGCACGACTTTTCCTTCTCTGAAACCTATCCCTAAAATAAGTTCAACGTTATTTTTACAGCTTGTGGTCGTGGATTGTACAAACCGACAAATGATAATTCGCCTTGCCTGCGCTGTCCTGCGTACAGCCATTCTCACCATCACGGCTCAACGATTTGCGATTGTATGTTTGGATATTTTCGAAGCAAATCGGATCCACCCGCGTCACAGTGCACCAGTAAGTAGTTTCTCCCAACTTAAGCTAACGCGCAATTTGACGAGTCATTGCAAAATGCAATGTAAGACGCCATACTTCATATGGCGCAACTTTGAGGTCTGCAAGTGCGACAAATATTGTAGACAAGACACGTAACGAGTAGACCTAAAATTTTGGGAGAGAGAAATTTGTCCTTCCTAAATGATTTTGGATGTTACAGAAGCGACTGTTGGTCACCTCTGTGCTTTTGGAAGGCACATTATTGCAAGTTTTACTGCCTGGTTTCAATGATTATGATAGAAATACACCGAACCAGGTCCGAACACGAGTTGCCCTTTGAGTGGCGTATTTTTTCTGTAGCCAGCAGAATAAAAAAAAAAAAATAATAAGCTCCAAACTTTTAGGACCTCCCAGCGAACCGATGAACCTTCAAGCGTTCAGCAATGAAACCGCAGTTTTGTTGACGTGGGAACGTCCCCTGAATGATGGTGGTCGAGATGATATGTACTACAGGTAGGTACCTACTATCAATGGCCCTGATCATAGCAAGACTGTATTTGGTACCCAGGTATTATTTTCTCACGACAACAAATTAGTACTTTTAACTCAAAAGAAACAAATTTGTAACTGTTGGTACATTTTTGCTGGTCTAATTATGTGTCTATTCACACGTTTAAATAACTTATTACGTTATCATTATAACTGGTTGCACCTTCAAATTGGTTGATTACATCCTTCTAGCTACGTATTTAAGCTTCTTTTATTCAGCGTCAAGATCAACTATTACTAGAAGTCGCAAGGTTAAAGATAATTGCTGTTAGTTATTTCTTGGGTGACGGCATCTGCTTTTTTACTTTTCTAAGCTTGGTGCTGATTTTCAATCGAAGAGTTATAGATTCAACACTTGCATACGTGCTACGTTGTTGCACGTGCAAGGGCACTTTGCGGTAAACTCCTGCGTTTTTGTTTAAAGCAGGCAGTTTATACGAGATCCAGTTCTTCCATGAAATATGTGTGAAGCTATGGATATGGGGCAGGTTTTGCGTAGTGAACATGGCTTTTTCCTGTGCCAAGTAGAACATGAGCTAATGTGACATGAAAGCAACGGTGCTTCCATTTGTTAACATGTTGAAAAAATCATTTGTTTTTTTATTATAAATAGCTTTTGAAAAGTGATCCGGTAATGTGGATGGACTTTCTGATTCAAGGCTTTACAAATGATATTCACAAATATCTTGCTTCGCGCTTAGTAACAGGATTAATAAGAATAAAATGGGAAACTGATTTTATTCAGTCTTAATTAAAATGAGTCCTGGCGCTCAAACAAAACAGCAGATAAAAAGCGTGGATGAAGCTGCATAATTGTGATCTGGAATTTACTCTAAGACAGGTTTTTTTAAGGCGTTATAGGGACCCGATTCGGATCCCCTAGAATGAGAGAAAATTATGTAATAGAGTGCAAAACACATCTAATTTTAAATTAGTCAAATATTTTTCGGGCTCCTACAGTTCCATATCGGGCACCTAACATTTTCCTTAAAAAAAAAAACTCTGCTCTAAGACCAAGTTAATATATTGTTTTACTGGTTACAGAGTTGAATGTGAAGAATGTTTGGAAGATTTTACGTCATGCAGTACTTGCCCTTTGACTCTGAGCTACCTACCGGCCCGGACCAACCTTGACGTCACAAAAGTCAAAGTCCGAGGACTAAGCTCATTCACTTTTTACAAATTTAAGGTACATGCAATTTCTCTTGTTTCAACAAAACTGTCTGACGGAAAACTTTTTGTGACGTACTCATCAATGGCAATATCGCGTTAAATGGGAAGAGCGATAGCGAAAATTTCTTACTTTGCTCTAATTCTTCTGATTTGACGTCATTCCCTATAAATAAATGCTTCACAAAAAGCTTCTGACAAAGTGGTTTTTCTAAAGCTTTGTTAAATTCTGCAGCCCCGACAAATTGTTATTTTAAGAATATCTCAGACCTTAACGCGAACAAGTGACGCTCAACTTCGGGCTAAAACCATGGCTGGACCGTCTGCTACAATCTGTGCATTAGAGATTGCTAACTTGACACGTTCACTTACACGTGAATTCTTTCTTGTTTTGTATTTTTGCTTTTACGAGGATGTTTTTAGGTGTTCGCTGAAAATGGCGTCAGTGATATCGCTGATGAAAATATTGTGGACGGTAACCATGCAACCGTTACCGTAACAACTGATCAAACTAGTAAGTTTTTTGTTAGTAGCTGTTTATTTCATTAACGTAAAAGATGTTGTAACCGATTACATATATTCCCCTCCGTTACGTCGCATGCTACAGTGACTACTGCAGCGGTAGCAAACTTCTGGTAGCACCGACATAGGCTACACGGCTACTACTGTAGTGATTGCTGCAGAGATAACGAGCTCTTGGCAGCACCAAGCTGAAAGTTTTGCTTTGCACTACTTTTTATTCCCAGGTGCGGCAGGAGAGCTGAGAACAACGCTTTTCTAAAGTTTTGGTTTGGCTAGACTGAAAATCAAACTCATTCTTTTTCGCAACAGTTCATCCCAAACACAGGCCAGTGTTGCGTGAAATTGATCAAAGCGTTTTCGTTAAATGTTAATAGGGTTTTAATAACACCATCTTGTGTTTGCCTTACCGTATAAGGTCTGGCAGCGCTGTTATCTCTGGAAAAACAAAATTTCTATATTTTAACGTAAAAACCTTTTCTGAAATGAGCAATTGACATTTGAAAGTGCTCGCAGGTAAATTTATATAAGCTTCAAATAGGTTTAGTGTTTTTTTTGAAATTCATACAAAGCAGTGCTCTGTGCGATACCACTTTGAGATTAGTTATGATTGTTTAACTTGATGTTTTCAAACAAAGAAAACACATCAAAAAACGATTTAGATTTCATTGTTTTTTGAAACTTAACATCTTCGTGGATTTAGTTTATTTTTGTCAACCCTGGTATATATTTAGACGCTCCGCGCGTGCTGTAGTAATGCGCATAGTTTGAGCAAAATATTCTGGCGTACGGTTTACTTAATGACTCTAAACCGGTTTCCACTTCTCACTCCTTTAGCATTGCAATTTCCTAGATTTTCCTCCAAACACCCGATTTTTAAGTTGATAAGCTTTTTTTGTAGAGATTAACTTTTGGCAGAAGGCTTTTGGCTCAAAGAAATTTACTCATAGCAATGAATAAATCTTACCCCTAAGGATAATTTTTTGACAGGAAAAAAAACGCCGGCGTAGAAACTGCGAGCGAAAACCATGAAATAGACACAGCGGCGCTTTTATTACTTCTATTCTGTTTTACACAGCCGCCCCACTTTCATAGCTTCATTCTCATTCGTTGTCCAGTGAAAGAATTACATCGTACTTCAACTTCTTCCCATGAACCAACAAACAGGAAGAGAAACACAAAACTACCAGCGAATTCTTACTATAGACTTTATTTTAGAACCACCCAAGGTCACCGGAGTCTTTGCCACTAACATTGACTGCAATTCGTTGACCATTGGCTGGTCTAGTCCAACTACATCCGAAGATTTCCTCTATGAGGTTGTGATATCAGATTATAGCCTTTCACCTACACGACGTGTCAATGCATCGATGCTTACCAATGTTGAAATAAACGATCTCTCACCTGGGACTACTTACATTATTGAGGTAGGTGCTATGAACCACAAATAGAAATAATTTATGGACAATTTATTCAAATTACTTTCGCTTGGAAACAGGTCGTTCTATAATTCTAATAAATCCTTATAGGTCAAAATTACAAATTAGAAAATTAAGTACAGCGGTCGGTAACTTGTATTACTTGCGGTTCGGCGAGGCTTGGGAAAATCTTCACTGCGAATAAGCCAGAGAGGCATAATTTTTAAAAATCTGGTCTGAAAAGTTGATTTCCGAAAAAAAAACTGAAGGTCTTTAATTTCGTTTGGAGACGTAAGGCGGAAAATAATCATTTTTAGGAAGAAGTGATTCAAAAAAAGGTCTTCAAAGTAGTTGCGGCTCCCAGTGTTTTCTTTTCCGTGTATGCCGGGCCCAAATGACATTTCGGGCGTTAAATGTTGCCGGCATCTTACGTAATAGTTGCAAACACTCGATATTTTATCTGCAGGTTCGGGCCAGTAATAAATTGGGCTTCGGGCCGTTTAGTGACCCTTTGACAACCCAGACGATGAAGCTCGACACGACTCCATCCGCTCGAAAAGATGCTCCAGATGAGACGTTGACCATTGTCGTTGCTGTCTTGGTAGGCGCTGTGTGCGTCATTGTTGCCATAGTAGCAATCTTGTTCTGGAGAAGGTTGGTAGCTGTGATTGTTTGCAACTTATGGTGTCATGAAGTCTTTCACGGTTTACAATTAGACAAAAAGCGCTATATTTTTACTTATTACAACCATTTTTCGACATACAAGACGCCACTAAAAGACGCGAGAAATCGACTGTTGTATGTTTGAAAGATTTGTGGTTCCAACCTCACCTGGTTCGACATCCATAGCGAATACTAGTGGTTGATGACTAATAGTGCAACCTCACTCAACATTTTTCATTTCAGGCGAAGTCACAGAAATCACAAACAGAGCGAACTTGACCCCGAAAAGCATCCTATGTTTAATACGAGCAGCAACTTGCTCTTGACCTCAGGTTACCCTGTCGAAAAATCATATGTTGACCCTTTAACTTACGAAGATCCCCAAAAGGCAATATCAGATTTTGCAAAAGAAATCGAATTCACGCGAGTCAAAATCGAAGCTGTGATTGGTGGAGGTGAGTTTATGACGTCAAAGTAAAGGTATGACATCATAATGGAATCGATATCAGTATCTTTGGCGACTACATGATGAAATTGATAAATATCTTGTTTTCTTAAAAATTTTAAACAAACTCATTTTAGGTGAATTTGGGGAAGTCTGTCGGGGCCGACTTCAGTTGCCTGGCAACGTAAAATCACGTGACGTGGCAATCAAGACTCTTAAATCAGGATACTCTGCCAAACAAAAGTTGGACTTTCTAAGCGAGGCCTCCATTATGGGGCAGTTTGATCACCCCAATGTGATTCGATTGGAAGGAGTGGTCACCAGGAGTCGCCATCTCATGATTATAACGGAATTTATGGAAAACGGATCTTTGGATGCCTATTTAAAGGTATGGTCTATATTTTTACGTTTATCAGCTGCTAGTGTATTTTCATGCTACTGGTTCAGTTCACCACTGGGTCAGTTGCTACCACGTGTCCGAGTGACTGCTGACTTGGAAAATACGAATTCACTTTTCGCACGAATCTATGTCTGTGATCACAATAATCAGTTTCAAAAATTTTGTATTTTTTTGTGATATTGTCGACCTAGAGTCCAGAGCAGCGCTTCCCGACCGGGATGCTTTGTACCGGAGGTTATTGGAGTCCCAGAGGTTCACAGGAAAACTTTTTAGGAGGCCACAAAACACTTCAGAAAGTTACCCCGCACATGAACTTTGCAGTCTTGGCAAGTTAAGATCTGAAGAAGTGAGGAAAACAAGATTTTTAAGGCAAAACAATTGGAAATAAGGATTTGCAAAAAATTTAGTAAAATAGCCCAGAGTTGATAAAACAATCGCTTTTAAAAAAGTTGAACTCCGAAAAAGACTAGAACAAAAATATAGATTTTTTGCAGTTTGTCTTTGACTACGGGGTGGTTATTAAATTAGGAGATTCACAGCATTTGCCATAGTCTTTTTAAGGGACCATAAAATCAAAAAGGTGGGTAACCGCTGGTTTAGAGTGACTACTGCGAAGTCACAATGATAACTGGCTGATGTCATTGTTGTAAGAAATAACGTTTGTTTACGTAAACAATTGTTTCCAAGCTCAGCTGAATCACTCGTTTTGAAGTTAAGTTAATTTTTATTTGCCTTACAATTTTGACTAGATAATTGATTTAAAGTTTGTGAGGTCCATTAAGTCTGTTTGTGTAGGGCATAGTTTGTGCTTCTAAACGCCTATCTACCGTGCTTTATTTTCACTTTTTGTTTGACTCGTATATTTTGTTGACTTGACTTGACTTTGGAAGTTGAATTGGAATGGCACAAAGGAGCAAATCAATGCTGGTTGGCAGTATAACCAAGCCAATGACATTCGAAACCCCCGAACATGTAGGAGGTTGTGACTGCATCCCTGTCTGATATTCAAACAAAAATTTTGGTGTAAATGCTCCCATTTTTTTCTACATCCTTCAAATTGGGACAAAACGACAAGTAATGGTTTTGGATTTTGACAGTACCAATGGAATTCGTGCGAACTTGCCAGCTAATTAGGCTGAACAAGAAGTTTTCGATCACAGTATGGAAAACAATTACGATAAAAACGTCAAGTTAAGCTTAAATAAGGCTTTGTCCTTTCTCCCAAACAGTTGTGCGGCGCCAAAGTTTACGCTCCAATGCTCAGCTTTTTTCTGATTTTGTGATGTCACTTTTTCCGTCATTCTTTCCGTAGAAACACGATGGCGGATTGAGCGTGGTTGAACTTTGCGGAATGTTAAGTAACATCGGATCTGGGATGAAATATCTCGCGGACATGGGATACATTCATCGCGATCTTGCTGCGAGGAATATTCTGGTCGATTCTAAACTTGTTTGTAAAGTGTCCGACTTCGGGATGAGTAGAGTGCTGGAGGTGGATGACAATGCGACTTACACAGCTCGAGTGAGTAACTGGAACGATTTGACCTAATAATGCAAATGCATTATACTCTGGTCAAGTATGCGATTTTGTCAGGTTTTCAATTCTTCTATACTGCTCTCCAGCAAGACAGCATGATGTCAATACTGCAGCCTTGCAGCTACAAGGTTCTGGGTTCAAACTTAGCTGAAGCTGCGTTTGCAGCAAGCAGTTTAAAAGCTATCCAAATTTAGGCAAATTGTTAGCTTGTATTTAAGGAATAGCTTTTAAACTTTTTTAAAAATCAAATTAACTGACATGAAAAAGTAGTTTAAAAGCTTAAGTGTGTTGCGATGTCGGTCTTTTTCTCCTTCGCTCAGCTTGTTTTATTTCGTTAGCACTAAACAAGATTTAACTATTAAGCCAAATTCATATCGGGTTTAGTTTATCTGATTTTTTTCGTGCCTCGTGATCATTTCATGACGGTTTCCCTGCTTGGTTGCTCTGCTGGTGGCAGAACTGTGCAGCGCCAGCGGTTATGGTAATTCCGAAGCAGGCTTCTATTAAAGTTGTTTTGTCTGACAGGAGCTTAACTTTTCCGTTTAACTTTTAGGGCGGAAAAATCCCGATTCGTTGGACCGCTCCGGAAGCAATCACATTCCGTAAGTTCACTTCCGCCAGTGACGTGTGGAGCTACGGCATTGTGATGTGGGAGGTGACGTCATACGGGGAGAGGCCATATTGGGGCATGTCAAACACAGATGTGAGTTTTTGTATTTAAAATCTGCTGTTTTAAGAAGTTAGATAACGATCATAAACAAAGCCAAGAACTGTTTTTGATAACGTGATCGGCGTCTAATGATTAAAGTTAGTTATTCTAAATACTGCCCTGGAAATTACTGAGATGATTCATCATTGTTTCCGCTACGCAACGCTAATCTCAAATCTACTAAATTTAAGAAGACAGCTAACATTATTTCAATCATTGGTTAACTAATAACTTTGCTAAATCTGATGAAATCACCAAATGCTTTGGCATCAAGTAGCTAATCAGAAAACCTTTATTGGGATGCAGAATCTATTTAGTCAATTAATCAGGTAATGTATTGTTCGAATCAATATTCTTGGCAGCATTATATAAAAGCTTCCGTTGTAGGTTATGCAAGCTGTGGGCAGTGGTTACCGTCTTCCCGCCCCCATGGATTGCCCCTTGGTACTGCACCAACTAATGCTGGAGTGCTGGAATCAGGAACGAAGTCAGCGGCCAACGTTCGGCGAAATCGTTACAGCGATTGAGCGAATGTCAAGGGACCCGGCCCAGTTCAAAATAGTAGCTGGAATCAAGTAAGAAGTAATAATTTTGGAAAAATGTGGTCTTCCTCTTACTTGCGCCGCCACTACTGTAGTGACTGTTGCACAGGTGACGATATCTTGGAAGCACTGTGGTGAAAGTTCAGATTTTCACTATCTCTTTATTGCCAGGTGCAGCAGGAGAGCTTATTTTTAGAGTTTCACTTCGACTCTATTGAGGATCGAACCTAGTCTGCTGGAAATAATGTTAGTTGTGAATGTTTCTTACCCAACATATAGGTCGTTTGGTAGGAGAGGAAATTGAAACCAGGACCTCTTTTTATATTCAGTAAAGCTTAAACTGTTTTCTGATTTCAGTTACACCAATAACGGACGATTAATTTCTACTGGAGATAGGATTACTCTACAAAGCAAAGAAATTTTCTCCGGAAAAATAAGCTGCCTTCGCCCCAACGACCACATAGTTAATTGTGACGTCACGGCGATGACGTCATGGCTGGAGAAGATTGGACTGGCGTCTTATCTGGATAACTTCTTGCAGTCAGGGTACTATGGCATCGAAAGCATCTGCAGACTGAAACCAAAGTAAGTTTTTAACAGTAGCAGTACATCGATTGCAAGCGTATGTTTGTTGCAAACATGCAAATGTTGCGCAAGGTAAAATACTGCAGATCTTACGTGGTATTCCTGTCTGGTGTGTGTTTGGGTGTGTGTAAGAGAGAGTGGGTTTACCCCTCCTCTTCCTTGGGATGGAGGTATGGCTTGAATGGCAATCTAGGTCACATTGTAAACCTGATTAAAATAAGCGGCAGTTTGTTTCGAAGCAGTCACGAAGGAAACTTGCAGACTGGTAGCAACGAGTTTGTTCCGCCACCAACAAGGTGGACTGCCATTGGTGGGTACCCAAAAGTCGCCTCTTACGACATGCTGAGCGAGCAGCTTCACTATGCTAACCCGGTCCCCTCTCTCTTCGCCACTAGGACCGACTGGTTTTCTGTTTTAAGGTGACGAAACGACGACAAAACAACCAAGTAGTTACTTGAAGCTTGCCCTACGCCAGCTCTGAAAACCTAAAATAAATAAAGAAATGGGGATGTTTTTAACATTAGCTATGAGTGAGCATCTCTAGGACCGGCTACAAATGTCTTTGCGATCAAATTACCTATAATCAAAGACCTTTTCTCATAGGTTTTTGCATGCGAATTCCAGGTGAAACGAAACGAAAACAACTTTCCAGGAAAACATCATTTTTCAATTTGTAATCTTTCTCTTCGGTTTGCACGCGCAAAAAAGTAGTTAGAAATGTCATTTTGGAAGCATGAAAAATACAAAATTAAAATTTGGTCAAGTGTGGAATTTTACTATCCCTGATAAAAAGTTACTCCAAGTGCTTGCAGCAGAGGTGTGCAATGTGCGATCCGCGACGTCGAATTCGGTCGCCCGCGGAAGCACATTGTGGCACAGAACGGATGTCCCACCCATCAATTCGATTTTGGAAAAACCGGTCATAAAAAAAGATCTTTCAATTTTAAATATGGTGTAAAATCTTGCTTTAAAGGTATTGATCTCAAAAAAATTGAAAAATGCTACGAGCTAATACTTCGAACCTTTCCTGCGCGTACAAATGGCTTGGATTACGAACTGTGATTGGTCCACAAGATTTTCAATTATTTTGAAATTGGCCCGCCCGCGTGAAAATTTGTTAGTAAAACAAAACTTAGACGAGCATAATCATGCTGTAAGCCAGGGGAGTATAACAAAGGTTGCACTTAAGCGAGCATAATCATGCTGAAATCCAGGGGTGTACTATAAGATTGTGCACCTCTGGCTTACGGCATGATTTTGCTCGTTTAAGTTTCGTTTTACGAACTCTCTAACCCAAGTTTTCAGATTTAAATCTGTTTTTTGAAAAGCAGCTACAGGTGATCGAAGTTGAGGGTAAAATGGGATTTCCTTCGTTAATTGGGGCCAGATGGGTTTAATCTGTTCATTAAGATGCCATTTGAGGATCCACTTTCACTCCTTCAATTAACACTTTTTGGTTCGCTGTTTACTTTTCTATTTATCTATGACGTCATACATTTATTGTGCGCGAAACAATATCTGAAACAGTATCGGTTTTCTGTTTTGCTAAGTTTTGGTTTGCTTGGTGTTAATAGTGGTAATGAAAAGTAAATATTTAAACTACAGGTGCTTGTATATGCATTCAGTATTTATTAGCATGGAAAAGACTTTCATGAGTAGTCAATACAGAACAACTTATATGCAGACCTGCTTCAGAGTTACCAGTACAACCGCCACAGTACGTTTCTGTCGCAACTACTGCAATCAATTCGGAAAGTTGCCTTCACTATCTTTTCGTTTCTAGGATATATCAAAGGGAACCCAAACGGGCTTTGAACCCTTAATTGCAACACCAGTGTTTCGTTGAGCACAGCAGTCATTGATACAATTGTTGACTTATCGATTTTTCAGCGATCTCTGCAAACTTGGAATGACTGACACCAACGATCAGAATATATTACTGGACAACGTCTATTGTTTGAAATATAACGATTACAACAAAGAGATAGCGGACAACAGTTTTGAAGGTGTAGCCGTGTGAAGATGCTATTATGCTTCTGCAGTGATTGGTCCGTAGGTGTCGAGCGCTGGCAGAGCTGTGCTAAATTTCAGCTTCTCGCTACTTCTTTTTTGCTGGACAGGAAGAAGACAAAGGACTGATGTGTCAAAAAAGAGGGTGATGGGAGCAAGTGCTTGTGGGTAATTTATTTTGGCTTTATACTTTCTAAGATACGTTCGCATTTTCGCAAAACGTTCACTTCAAGGCAGAAAAACTTTTGTAATTTACTAAAAGTAAAAACTAGATAAACATGTTTTACTGCTTCAGCTCTTTTCGCTGTTATTTTAGTTGTTTGTTTTGCAGCGTTGCTCCCATCTCTTCTTTCGATTTTGTTATTTAACTTGTTTACGTATTATGTATTTATTGTTTTAAGCAATATTGACTATTGCGTATTTGTATAGATAATTATTATGCTGGTAATCGTGTTATTTTGACAACAGTCATTTTTCGGTGTCATGATGGTTTTAAAAATGATTCTGAGGCGCTTTATCCTGTTTTGTATTTTTTCATATTCAAAATTTTTCGTTTCGGTTATGACACCTGCGTTTTGTTTATGACGTTACGCTACGTTATAATCGCGCTTGATTACAACAATGAAAGTTACTGCTGGCTTGGGCATGCGCATTTTTAATTCATTGTAAGAGATTGCTGCCGTTTATGACGTCATGGTTGCCTTGGTTATTTTCACTGTGTTTCTTTTAAAATATAAAATGCTATTGAAATCAGCGTTGTTAAAGGAAGAAACAGAAAATTCAGCACTAATTCCAAGCTGCATCCTCAGTTCCAACTCCGATCTGCTTCTTAAGTTTGAAAAACCATTCTGCCAAATTTCTACGATATGTGCAAATAGAATACTGAGGGCATGCGCAACCAAGAGCTGTTCGTGATTAATGAAACTACCTTTGAATGCACCTCTCATCTCTAGATAAAGCACCATTGACATAAAGTGACTTTAGGTGGTGTTTGGACATTCGATCTGTGCCATCTAACTTGGAGTCAAAACTCAGACTAAAGCGCCTTTCTTGCGGGGTATTGGAGCAGGTCAAATTTCAAAGTTGCTCCAGCTACGGAGTTCTTTAGTATTTACAGCTCCAGCATTTATAGTCTCAAAACTTCGTTTACACTATTAAGAGAATTTTTCATGTCCCTATAAGTTTGACAAAAACACGACATTCAACAATTTTACTTCACACAATTAAATGATATTTATTGGTTATTTCGAACAAAGGCAACTTGCACACAGAAATAAAATTGCCGTAAGTCTTCTTTCATCAAAGTTCTTAAATTTGATCGATTTGAAGTGAAGAGAAGGATCATTTGCAGAAAGCCTCCGCCAAAACAAATACACAAGAATCCATATTGATCTTAACCCTAATTATGTGGACTAGGGTTAGGGTAGAATTTGAAACGTGGCGGGGGTGTTTTTTCTCAAAACTCACATTTTTGCATGAGTTGCGGGGGGCTTTCTACAAAAGATCCCAAGAGAACAGCCTTTTCACAATCACTTGAGTTGGCGGCAGAGCTGTTACGGTGTACGCCACTTTCCATCACTACCGAGTAGCGAGATATCGCAGTCGCGACGCTTAGTTTTGACATTCGATCACTCATCTCCCTATCATTTAATGCACTGATAAAATTTATTTTGAAGTGTTACAGCGGGGACGATGTATCAGTCGCTTTTTGTTTTCCATTTTTCGGCGTTTTGCCTGCTAATCAAGATGTTTATTTATCAGATTATCAGTTTTATGATCAAGTCCTGATTAAAAGAACCAGAAATAAAAGATTCGTCTTTACTAAAGTCTTGACTTTCATCCACTTCGTCTGCTCTTAATTATGTTTCTTCATGTTGTTTCATGCTAAGAGCGATAGATACTAAAGCTTTTTTTCTTCTTTCCTATTGATCATTAGTCAAAGTCAACGATGTCTAAAACACCAAAGTAACCCTACACATCAGATCAGGGGTGGGCAATTGTTTTGGCTTGCGGGCCGCATCGCGGTCACGGAAGCTAGCTAAAGGGCCGCACTTTTTATCGAACGCATTGGTATATTATTTTAATTGATTGGCATTTATAATTTGGTATCATATTAAAATCAACAATTATTAAACAAATGAATCAAAGTATTTTTTTCACTTGAAAATGCAAGCGCATTTAATTTTCAAAGTCTATCAATGAAAAAAATGCACCCAATCACGTTCTTCCACATTAAGTAATTTTTTTTAAATATTTGCTTGAGGCTTTTCGCGGGCCGCACAAAAGTTCGTCGCTGGCCGCAGTTTGCCCACCCCTGCATTAGATCAACATATATTGTTGCCAGCAGCAAATCAATGTCTAGCAAAATCTTCTCACGGCGTCAGCCACAACTTTTAAACAGCCTTTTTTCCATTCCCTGTAAAATGATCTACGTGTCAGATAAGCAGTTTGCCATTTTTTGTTGAAAACGAAAGGAAGGCGTTGTAAACATTCAAGATTCTCAACATCGTTTCACTGTGCTTAAGGCAAACACACGTCTGGATGCGCGATGTCTACCAAGGCATCTTTTAGTTTCTAACGTTGTTCAACCATGAGGTATGCGCAGTGGTGGGCACGGTACAAAATAAAAGTACCGTTACGGTACTTGGCACGGCACTTTTTAAGAAGTTGTAGAATCAATATATAGCATTTGCGTAACTTCAGTTGTCTTTTGAATCACACCATAAAAAGTTACAAAATTTTGCAGTTTTTATTTTCATACTAAAAAAGATATAATAACACAACCGGTGATTCCATTTATTTGCTTTCAAAAATAAGAGCATTTCAAAACGAATATCACTTAGCCCCGATCTTTTGGGCTTTAGAATGTCTTTTCCAATCGAAAACACTCTTTCAACTGCATCACTTGAGGGTATAATAGTGTTCATTCTTATAAAACCTCGTTTCAATGCTTCATACCTAAAGCATGATGCATTGACATGCCTCTGAGGACTAGCGTCAAGAAATCCTTTCACGAGTTGAGGTGCGATCTGTTTTCCGTCTTTTGATTGTTCATGCAAAAAAATCATCTTGCTTCGCTGCTGCTTCTGTTTCGTGGCTGCTGCTGGTAGGACGTAGACCTTCCTCATTTAGCAAAGATTTAACCAAGCCGATCAACTTGGCCTTTATTTTTTTGCAAGTGGATTTGGAATTAAATTGAAACAATTGGTTATCTGCCTCTGACATTGGCGAGAATCGAAAATGCGGGTGTAATGAAATGGCTCCTTGATTTTCAGTATTACTTAATACTTTGTCAAATCTTTCCTGCACAGATTCAATCAAAACCGTTACTAACGGCGAGCAAATCGAAACATCATTATTCGTTTAAGTTTCAGCCTTTCTTTACTGTTGTGAAGAGTGTGGGCCAAAGAATTCCCGTGTACGCATATTCTTCACTTAGCAGCTTATCCAAAGTTGTGCAGATAAGCGTATTACCCGGTGATATTCTTTGGGAAATGTAATATCATTGTTGGTGAAGAGCGTCAAAGTCAAAATAGTACAAGCTCGGTTAAAAGCTTTTAAATCATCTCGATTGTCGAAAATAGCAATCAATCGTCCAACTGCTCCATATACAGAATTCGATTGGAACTTCAAGCAGAAAACCAATGTTATCCTTTATGACATCCGACGCCTAGCTGCTCCTGGGCTGTATATTCCACATCTCTTGGGCCTTTGCAAACGCCGAACGATAATACTTTTTGCAAATAGTACATTTGTTCAGAGTTTTGCCTGGATCAGTAGTCGCCACAAGATTAAGAGTGTGTGATGCACAACGCATATGTTTTGGCAAAAATACTCCAACACCTTCAAGAATGGGTAGAAGTCGTACTGATTGTATCGTGTCTTCATCAACAATACCGCCGGAACAACTTGATCTCTCTTCATCAGAGCGTTCTTCTTCAACAGTTTCAGCCGTCTCTCCATATGGACCTATTATCAGTAGACGTGCTTACAATTTCGTTTTCAATTTCAAAAACCCAATTTATTGTTTCAAGCTCTTTGGCCAACACTTCATAACTATGCACCCTTTTAAACGTTTGCAGCTCAACCTGCTTTTTTTCTTGCAAGTGAATCTTCACCGATGTCTGATGATGAGCAATGCCGCCATTTTTTTCCCAAATTGGCGCGCTATGATCTCACTCGCATTTGGCGAGTGATGTTGAGCGTTGTGAAGAAGACAGAAAGAAGACATGCATTAACGACTCAACGGATTTAACTTTGAGCAGATGCAGAGTAGAAAAGATCAAATTACTAAAAAAGTACCGATCAAAGTACCGGGTACCACGGTACAAAAAAACGGTGCAAATTTTAAAAAGTACCGCGGTACCGTTACCGGTACTCAAAAAGTACCGCGGTACAATTGTACTCGGTGCTGCCCACTTTTGGGTATGCGCTACCCCACCAAGTAGCTAGTTCAAGAATGGCTACTTTGTTCATTTTCCTTTTTAATATGGCGTCGATTTTTGGTGTTCTTGCAGCAACCCAAATCAGGTGAATTTTGATCATCAATGAAGCACTTGTGTCTATTTTGAAGCCATCGCTAATTTTAAGTTGTGAATTATGAACAGCACATCTCATACATGACGTTGTAGTGAATTGAAAATATTCCGAAACCACCGAGTTCATAGATTCATCTACTGTAACGTTAAGACAACATCCTGTCCAGTATCAGTGCCATCATTTTTGTTTTTATCAGCCACACGGTTCGCAGATAATTTCTTGACGGCATGCGCAATTGTGCTTTGCACATGAACACGCACAGTTTTTGGCAAGCTCTTGCAATGCCATGCGTGCACGTTCTTGGTAAGTGCTTGTCAGATTTCTGCAGGCAAACACCACGATTAAACAAAGCATTCAATTTGGAGCTATTTTTGTGGAGCTGGACCAATCCAATATTTGTGTGGTTCCAGCTCCGGCTCCAGCTCCTCCTAAATTTAGATATGAGCTCCATCTCCGGCTACAACACCCCGCTTTTTTGAAACGCACTTGGTATTTCTAATATTTTCTCCGTCAAACAAAGCTTTATTAGTTTCTTTAGCATCTTCAATTGAAAACCGTTTTCTGACAAAATTTCAGAAGCGTATTGAATCATATATTGTGAAAAATACACTGTACCAGCCTGCCTTGACTCCAGGGCTCCCATCAGTTAGGTCGAGGTTAGGTATTTCGGATTAGCCTGCTGCGCCGGCTTTACTGATTGAGCTGTTGTGTGAACAGTAACGAAAAGTTTAATGTTTTTGGGCTCTTCTATAATTCTTGTACACGTATTGGTGATCGTCTTATTCTCGTAACCAAGATTGGTAATGCACACAAAGAAAGGATGTTGTCACATGCTACCATTAATACTTTTAAAAAGTGTAGAGGGGGGGGGAGGTTAAAACAGAGTCAAAAATGATGGCAGGGGCCAAATGGTGGTTGTTTTTGCAATTACAGATATAAACTATTTATTGGTAAGCCTATTTTTTGATTTGGTGCGGCCCCATTTATATTTAGATTTGTGGTATTAAGTTCTTTGGCTGCACTATTGGCCTTGTTTCCGGCATAGCGACAAAAACGGCTATGCCTTCCCCCAATTCATCACCATATTCTAGTAGGCGCCCATTAGGGTAAGTTATTTTTAAACAAAATAGTTTCTCTACAATTTAGTTTTACAAATTGCTAGACTCATGTTTATTTTTTTATTTTTTCTTAAATTTGGGATTTTATTACTTTGCTTTGTACTAAAGATATATAGATACTTTAACAGGTAGTATATCAGCAAAAAAATCCTTGCTTTGTAATGCCTGCGTCGCTCACAGGCCCCCATCCGTAACATCAGGATTGAGAATGTCGGTTCAGCCGGCCAAACCGGGTTCACCCATCGGGCAATTGTGTGAACAGTAACAACAGTTAAAGTTTCTTCTACACATAAAATTTTCACCACTCGGTGCGCTTCTTTTCTAAAAAAATTTCTGATTTTAAGGTTCTGGTTACACATTAGGTCTATGTGCTCCGTCTATTGCTTACGCGAAGTCAAGGAAACCTTGCATTTCCCTTGTTTTAGAAGTATGGAACACAGTTGTGATATTAAGCTATTTTGAAGCAAAACAGCAAAAATGTGTTTCATGTAGTGCGATTCCACAAAAGGAAGATGTTTTAATTTGATTTCTCTTTAAAATTTCTCAGATCCCTGCTGTCTACGCATTATGTTGCATGTTTGTTTCACTGTGCTTGGCGTGCTCAGGAGAGTGTAATAGAGTCCATGCTTTACCCCAAATTTTTAGGTTTGATCCCGATAGCTCTATAAGGCTATTATCAATCAAAATTTAAAAAATGTTTTTCCTATGTATAATGCAATTTTACCCTGGCAGGGAATGCCAATTTTTGATTAGCCATTATGAACTAATTGTTAGCCTTAACCACTTGGAGTAACATATTACTGGAAAGCAAATTTCTTCAGCTTTCAAATGACACTGACTTTTAGTACCTTATCATAAACTTTATACATTAAACTTATATGTTTTTACTCGGTTTACCACTTTTTGGGGAAATAAAAAGTTACACTACAGCTCTTCAAGTTCAGCTTTTTTAGTGTAAAAGCTTATAGTAAAAGTACACGTTTGGTATTATCGGAATTGTCTTAAAATACTCTTTATTTTTTCAAAAAATCTTGAAAATCGTTTGAGAAATGAAATCACATATCAGTTTTTAATTAAAGTGATTTCGTAAAAATGTTCCAATTTTTGAAAAAATATCAAATGATGATCTTTGGCAGCTAACACTTACACACACCCCTAGTTTCAGAAATCCCTGCATTTAAAAGTTTTTGGCTTCTGTCGTTTTTGGCCAAATTTTTTTGCTTCAGTTAACCTTTACCTTATTCTCATTGCAATCAAAACAACGTCTACTATTGTTGTTGTTGTAAATTGCCATTTCGAACTGCATTGCGTCTTTTTCACCTACCACTATGCGGATATTAAACTCTTTGTGATGTTATGGAACATTTTTGACATGCAATTTTATTGGCCACATAATTTTTTAAATTTCGCTACAATTCCAATTTAATTTCTTCGCTCTGTTTGCCAGACAGAATATCGAGTAATTCTTGAATTGTTGGCCGCTTTTTTGGTTCCCGGACGAGACACCGTTGTATTGCGTTCCGTAAGACCTCGTCTACATGATAAGGAAAAAAGATCCTACAACACAGAACATGATATACCATCGAGGTAAAAACAAAAAAAAACGAAAAACTAAAGGTTGCATGGAGTGACGTCAATAGTGATCCCGTGACACTAAGTATGAGCTCGAAATCTACCATCACAAGTTTTTCAACATGATACTGTTTTTCTTTTAGCAAATAGTTACAACTAATCTTCTCATGAACTAATTCTTTCATTTTTACCCATGCACATGAGCTCATGCTCTGTTTACTGCAGTCTGTTATTAGACCGGATTATTTCGATGGGCAGGCTGCTCAACCACGCCCTCTGTCTGAAATATAGAGAAGAGGATATCCCTTCAAGCAATCTACCCAACAACCTGCCCAATACCTCTCCACATCACTCCTTTTGTACTGAGCAATAAGCAGAAAAGCTGTGAGTAAAGTTTTTGAAGTCTTTAGTTTGACTTGACGAGATTATTAAACCCAGATCTACTGACTACAAAGCGGACGTTCAAACCACAGCACCACCACCGCCCTGCAATAACTTGTTACAAAAATGAGTCTTCGGGAATGCCGCTCCGTGTAATAGTATTACCAAAGTGCATCGCCCTTCTCCTAAAGAGGCCACTAAAGTATTTATGAATCGGAGGAGTAAAATTAAGTTGGAGAGTTGAAAAGGCTCAGTAAAAAGTTGCAGCCGGCATGGTGTTACGGTAAAAGATCTTGAGACAAAGCATTTCCGGCAAAATTACTCTGAGAGGATTTGAAAGCGAAATCTGAAAAAATCACTCCCAAACCTCATCAAAGACGCGGAAAACTTCCCTTGTTCCGGCCTATTTCTATTTTTGTCGTGATCACTAAAGAAGAAAAAGATTTCGGAGCTATGTTTATTCTCCACTCTTCTTTAAAACCTCTTAACTTAGTGCATTCAATGTTAACAACACAGCATACTCCTGTTTATGGTCAATGATAAGTGCCAGGATTAGATGCTCCACCATGCTCCTAGGAATCGAGTACCAGGAATAGATTCTTTTCACGAGAAATTCGAACGGAGTATCGCCGTATAGCATCTCGTAAGCAACGCAGCATAGCGACCAAACATCAGCAGGCGTGCCAACCTTACAAGTTTGCATTGTTACCTCACAAATGTACTCATTGTTTTATCATCGCTATAATTACATCATAAAGTTTTTGTTGTTGCGCCAAAAGCATTTTTTACATTTTTTCGATTGGAATTTTACCTTTCAATATCGCCTTTCTGAAACTGGAATTATTTTTAAGTTAAGTTATTTGTTTTATTTCCCAGTCTCATGTAGCTGTTGATACATGAAACAATTAGTGTTCACACATGCTTTGGGAATAGCAGTACTGCTTGGCATAGAGCATTTCTACAACGAACAGCACAATCAAGCTGTGGAAATTGCAATGAAGCGCCTTTTCAAGAACAAAACTCTGATCCATTGTCAAACTTTTTGAACACATGACCATCAGATCCCTGCTGCAAACCACCCTTAAACTCATTCTAGTACTGTAAAAATAATTTTAATTTGTTAGATCTTCTGATGAGACCTCATCGGTAGAAACAGGCTGTCAGCATGTGCCATTCAAATACGTTATTGACTGCAAAAGAGTTAAGCAAGGACACTGTACTCCAAAGGTAAAGAGCTCATCCCCAAACAACCGAGTCTCTAGTCTAATAAAACCAATATAGGAACTACTCTAATAAGTGCCTTGACCAGCCTTTTTTAATCCGAAACTGAAAAATCGAAATTTACCTGCTCTGTGAGATCACAATCTTCGGAAAATTCGTGAAAAGATTTGATCTGAAAGTTTTCTTCCTAAAAAATAATCTCTTTCTGAAAGTTTTCCTTGATAAGAATTTGAGGCTTTAAGAGATGGAAGGACGCATCCACTTTTCTCTCACTTCTAACAATTTACTTTACCTCAAAATAAGGTATTTTTAGATCCTTGTGTTTCAAGCAGATTTCTGAGGAAACACCGATTTCGTCCATCCGCTGTTTCGAAAAAACTTCTGGAGCTGTTAGTGCGAGAGCAAACTGAGGGAAAAAATAATGTCATATTTTCAAACAGTAGGATTTTTCCACAGAATTGCGCATCATTGGAGCTGCGTTGGGTGTCGTCGGACTCAGGAAAACACTCACATCATTATTTTCTGTCCTGCTGTGGACCCTTTATTTCGTATTTCTTTTGGCAACTCTCTTTTCACCTATTACCAGGCCTAGGGTATTGTCACATGACCTTATCCCACTCAAGTGGTCGGGTGGCAACAGCAGCAGCAGCAAAAGATGTTCTTCTGGCAATCACAAGTTCAAAACCTGCATCGTTTGTGCGTTGTAGTACGCGTGAAAGAGACGCTTCACCGCAATTTCTTTGCTTGATTGCAGTGCTGGTAACAGAAATGCACTCTGCAAGCAGTACCGGTAACTACGAAACGGGAAGATATCACCTTCTTCCTTCTCTCCTCTTAGTGCTATTAATTTGAAAAGCACTCTATCAACTGTTGATGTGTCTAGTAACAACAGACGTACATCTGGTCACTAGGATAGTGTTGGAATTGGTACCTTTCCAGAGCCAAGTGTTTTCCGGATATGCGGCAAATTTGCTATCCGGTACAGCCCAACTTATTACCCTTCTTTTTGCAAACGATTGTTCCTGCACATCTTCAATTTCTGCGGAAACTCCAAAATCCAGAAGTTTTATGATCCGGTTCTTTTCCAAAATCATGTGACGTCTTTGCACTCCCAAATGTAAGACCCCTTTTTAAAATAAATGTAATTCCTTGCTGTCATGTTTTAAAAAGACAGTGTTGATTAATACCTGAAGTTCAATTTTTAAGTCAAATGTCGGTTGTAGACTTATTGAAGACAAAATAAATTGGCTTCTCAGCAGTGATTCCACCAAGAAGAGAGGTGGTGTATCGACAGGAGGACACTTTGTAGATGGGGAAAGGTTGCACATGGACAGACTGTCTTCCAAAATCTCATACCAAATTGGTGATTCATAAAGTTCTATTTTTTTTTTATTTTAGAAGATATTTTTTGAGTTTGATCGAGACATAGAGGCATCATTACTTTAACTTAGAACTGAGCTACATTAACTTTGAGGTACAATAATTGAGGTTCTACAATAAACTCACCAAAAACGAAAAAGTTTTCAGAATGGGTAGGTAATGTTAGCGAGCAAATTAGAATGGCTAAATTGGCTGAGAAGGTGATCCTGGTTAAACCTTATTCTGAAGCCAATAAATGACTAATGTTTGATCAGTTAGTATGGATGTGGGTTCGAATTCCACTCCCAGCTTTGTATTTTGACGGAATGAAGCTGTTTAATGTAGAGGTAGATCAATTATTTGTCTCCCTGATGCAGCAATAAATACATTCAGATAATTTTTTTTGAAAAAGAGTAAAGTTAAAATGCTGGTAAATATTTTTGTTGAATCTCTTTACCAAGATTGGAGAATAAATCTCCATTTTAGTGTCCTAAATTCAGTTAACTTTTGAAAATTTTTTTTATTCTTTCAACTCCCTTACTTCTCCGGTATCTATTGGTGATCATACAATTTCGGCAGAAAGATGACTTTTAGAATCCAAGTTATTGTTATTGCTACTAGCAATATACCGTTGAACACAGTGACACAATATATTTAACAAGTTCAAACGTTTTTGGTGCTGCATATCGCCCTTGTCAGGGTCTATATACAAATATATACAGTTTTAAAAACTTTCGTGATCAGTTTGCAAACCAAGCAACCATAATATGTTAAGGCCGCAGCTGTAATATTTTGAGAAATGTGGTGACCTGACGTTGCAGTGGCAGCGCCATCAGCGCCATAAAGCGCTTAAAAGTAACCTTTTTTATGAATGTCGTCCACTGCAATCAGCATCTTCCTCCAGACGTTTCGAATATACGGTGGAGACCAAGGATATCCCTTCATCAGGTTCTGCGCAAACTCCATAACTGTGATGTAGTAATTGGGGCGGTCTTCCCTGAAATTTTAGAGTTAGATCTGTACATAATTGCTTCGTCATAAAACCACTTGAGATTAAATATTAGCGTGACAAAGGAGAGCAAAAGGAGAGAAAGGGCAAGATGAAATTTTTCGTTTTGATGTCAATGTTATTATATTTCTCTATTGCAAGCTATAAAGAGAAGAGCGGTACCTCTTGATATCCCCTCTTTCTTAGGGCACTACCCTCCCTGTTTCTTTAAGCCCAGTGTGAAGAGCCTTACCAGTCAA
Source organism: Trididemnum clinides (assembly GCA_963675345.1). NCBI lineage: Eukaryota > Metazoa > Chordata > Ascidiacea > Aplousobranchia > Didemnidae > Trididemnum > Trididemnum clinides. The sequence goes on along the minus strand of OY776305.1, from coordinate 7,744,623 downwards.
TCAGTTTGAGGACATGATTCGAGTCGTTTAGCATCAAATGAAACTTGTGTTCTGTCTTCACTTCGACCGCAAATCTGTTCTTATCTGCGACCTGTGAAAAACGATAAAAACAAATTTTACTTCCTCTAATCCAAGAGGTACAGCCAATGGGAAACAGGTTGCAAAAGATCTTTGTGGCTTTGTTTACCCTCCCCCACGAAAATCTTGGATGCACATCTGATTACCCTGTATTTCCATAATAGAGTGTATGAAATCGGGTCTTGTTCTTTGTGATGGCAACTCGATTGACGTTGTGAAAATATGGCTCTGAATACAAAACTTACTTTCATAAAGATAAGTAAAAGAATGGGGGGGTGTAAGACGGTTTGGAAATAGTAACGTTGGAGGTGACGACATACAGTCGTTTGCAGATGTCGTATGGAAAAACAAACTGCTGGCCATACTCTGGTTAATTACAAGGTCTTTTCACCACCAAAAAATGAAGAAGATCTAAGCAACACTGATGATTTTACAACAAAACGGCTATAAGGTCTTTCCGATTTCAACTCACGGGAAAAGTATCTTACTCACTCACAAAAAGAAAAAGTAAACAAAAGAATGCTTATTTTCTAGTCTGACAAAGAATTAAACCAAAGATTTTTAGATTCGAACAAAAAGGACCTTTAACATACGTATAACATTAGACTCTTGGCTTATTTATTAATCTGCCCCGCATAGAATTGAAAGATTGCAATAATTAGCGATAAGAGGCAAAAGCTATCAACAAAGATAGGGATGATTTAACGCAACTTCTAATTCTTACTTTCACAATTCTTTTTAATCCCGTTCCCTCTTCAACAACCAGACATAATTTTCCTTTTCTGTAGTAATCTGCATCCCGAATCGCTTCGTATATTTTCGCGTTAATCGTAAACATTGTTCCGTTGTTGCAATCTGAATGTCGATTTGTGTTTCGGTCACAAAAAGGCTTTTGCAATTATGCGGAGAAAACATATATCTAGATCTACTTCGGACCATTAGTGCTTTAGTAGCCCGTTTCGTTGCAAGCACTTTGCAGGAAAGAATATTGTTGTAAGTTATCTTCCGCAATTAAACTTGCAAACTCTTACTTGCAAGCCTTGTAGCTATTTATTATGCTAAGATGAATTGAACGTTAACTTTTTTTGCTCTGGAAAACCCCATTTAGCTAAGTATTTGTTCCAAAAACCAATGGAAATGACGTTTTTTGGTATTTTTTCCTTTGTGATATCTAAAAAACAGCAGCTCTTCTGTTGCACCGAAATAAAGAAATAGTAAGGAGCTGAACTTTCTGCACGATGCCTCCAGGAGCTCGACGCCGCCTCTACAACAATCATCTTAGCAGTATCCATGTTGTTTAAGGCTATTGCTTGGAGTTGGCTACTTTTGAATTTTCAATCAAGCGATATAGCTTTCTGACAGGGCCTGTACTACACAATTGCAATATTGCGCAAAAGAAAAATATATTATTTCTGTCTTACTGATATCGCCAGGCAACGAGTGATAGTAGAACTGATTTTTTGTGTTTCCACTATCTGCTCCTTTGATTTCCTGTAAATCATAATTTAAGAAGAATATGCGATGATACAAGAGGCCAGCGATGCACTTAGCAAACTGCAGAGAGTGACACTGTTTCGACCCATCAGGTCTCTTCAGTGCAGCTGGTGATCGACGTAACCGACGGGTCGGTCACCAACTGCACTGAAGAGACCTGATAGGTCGAAACAGCGTCACTGTCTGCAGCTAAATATTCAATAAGTTTGAGACTTGGAAAAATACAATGCTGGCTGGATAATTAGGCTGCATTTGTACATGGTGGTTTTCGCAACCAGGTATCTAACTTCTTGCTGATATTTGAAGCAAGTTTCGACACGAGCTTTCGCTGCCTGATACTCAGTGCAAACAGAGCGACTTTCTCTTCGCACTCAGCATCAAGCAGCGAAAAATAATTTCAAAACCTGCTCCAAATATCGGTAAGAAGTTTAATACCTGACTTCGAAAACCGCCATGTGCGAACGCAGCATTAGTTAAGCCAGAACTGCTTGACCTTCAGAAACACGGCGAACCCCTGCGTTGTTTTCCAAACTTTTAACGAGTCCAGGGATATGGAAACGTAAGTCATTGAGAACCTAACTCAGCCCCGGTACCAAAATAGGTCGGCTTTCTGAGCAATTTTTGTGTACTTTCTATTTGAAGACAACCTTTGAAAGATAGATTTTTTTCCTTTGCCAAATTGAGAATCTTTTTTCGGAGATCAACTTTTTGAAAGTGATTTGTTTCACCCAATTTTGAGGCGCAGACTTTGTCGAAAACCTGAAACAACTTCGTCGAACCCAGGTTATGAACCATTGAGCAAAGCAACTGTTTTGTAATGGCGAATGGGTTCCTTCTCTTGGCATGTACAAGCACTTGTTATAGATCAGCAGCCCAGAAAACGTACTCAGTTGAAATAACAATGCATTGATATTGTTTGGTATCGGAAATTTATACTGCTTCTACAGTGTAATCTATATGTTTTTGCTCATTGGCGCTGAGTTGGGGTAATGTTCGAGTAGAATATTAAATCTATACTGATCAACACATATAGTACCTAACATGTTTTTACATCTGCCATAGTAGCACATAAAATGGGCAATAGAATACCGATCATTACCTTGAGTAATTGTTTGAAGGGTTTTTCGCCTTCACTATTTTTTATTTTATAACAGATACCGTCAGGTTTGTTTCAATCTGCGAGATCCCTTCAGTGCTTCTCCGTCACGAGAATCGCATTGGCTACAATAGCCAAGATACAATACCATTACTCGCGAGAGAATACGGTAAAAATCCCCTTTTTGTTAGGTCATAATGCACTTGCAAATTATTGCATGTTTGTTACAACGACAAGTTATTTTTTTGAGCAAAGTCTGGTTAAGTAAACAGACAAGGGAAGGCTACAAACTTAGATAGTGCTACCGCGTGAGTGGTTACCCTACGCCTCCAAAAACAATATTTTTTGACAACAAGCCGGACGCAGCTCAGTTGAGGTAAGATGCTGTTGAGCTAAAATATTCCGCGGTTTGCTGCAGCCATTCCCACGTTTGGTTCAGCGGACAGAGGCAGGATAATTTATAACAGATTACAAGAGATGCGACCGGATTTAACTCTCTTATTTCTGCTTTGGATCAAGATGCGACGCAGCAAGTCGTGTCCGTGTTGCAGAATCCTGAAAATGTCAAGTACACTGCCCTTAAAGAACAATTGCTTAGTATATTTATCCTTTTGCATGCTGTAAATGCAGCAAAATATTTCAATATGCCGGATTGGGAAGATCAAAAACCATCGGAATATAGGGACTTA
>OY776305.1:7483065-7741066 GCA_963675345.1 Trididemnum clinides | reverse complement strand
CGATTAGAAATGGTATCTAAAATTGTACAAGTGAAACCATGTAGCTTGATACATTGTTGGCTTGCTGCCCTTAATATCTTTTTGAGGTTTTAAGGAACCAAACAAAAATCCAAAATAATGCTTTATTAAACATAATCAAATTAACATAACAATAATTAACATAAACAAATCCACCGAAGCTTTTCGTCCCCTCACGGGGACTTCATCAGGGCTAAATAAAAGAAAAGAGAACAAACTTTTACTCTTAAATTAAATTTAATATGGTATTAAGATACTAGTCATTGATAATTCAGTTAGTAACGTTTTAGCACTGTACCACTCAATGGAACACCTGTAAGAGCGACTTGGCTCCTTGTGAATAACCAAGTTTTATGTTAAGGGATGGCTTAAGGCGTTTGATTAGAAACGCTTCCATTAGTTCGGTTTCAGTGCTGAAACGGCACTTTTTCAGTAATGTAAAGTTTTGCTCTGCTGGTATTGTTTCTCTGCAGGCTTTGCACTGATCGCGATGGGATTTGATAGCGGAGTTAGATGAGCTTAAGTTATTGGAAAGATGGTTTTCAATTCTGACGAATAGTTGTCTAGTCGTCATACCGATGTATGACGTGTTCTTATCCCAAGAACAAGTATATTTATAGACGACATTCGAACAGAAAAGAGCGGGTAAAGGAAATTTAAGGTTAAAATAAGAGATTATTTTAAAGGTTTGATAAGCTACTTTTATATCAGTGCTCAGTCTGTCACGAAACAATGCAGCAAGGCGTTTACTAAATTTGATAGACGGGGTACCAATATATGGGAGGGTTAAATAAGGACTTAAGTTGGGGGTATTATTGGAAAAATCCGTAGGGGATTGTTGGTTCTGGTTTTTGAATTTAATCTTAAATTTTTCAATTACATTTAGGATGAAAGATGTTGGGTACCCGTTCTGTTTAAATAAAGAGATGATACGGGTAATTTCGGTTTTTAATAACGAATCATTTGAAGAGTATAAATAAGCACGATGTAGTAAGCAATTAATGAGGCCTCGTTTCCAAGATAAAGGTGCTATGCTGTCGAAATGTAATAGTACACCGGTGAAAGTTGGTTTACGGTATACACAGATATTGAATTCTCTGTCGTAAATCGTTAATTGGACATCTAGAAATGGTAGTGAGGGGCCTGAAGCCTCCTCACATGTGAACTGAAGGTTAGGGTGCTGGTTATTAAGCACTTCTAAGAACATTTGAACTTCAGTTGCGGAATTGAAGATGGCAAACATATCGTCCACGTAACGTACATAAAATGATGGAAAAAACGAAAGATGTTGATCAAAAATTTTTTTCTTTTCGATCATTCCAAGAAACCAATTGGCTAGCGTAGGACCTAAAGGGTTTCCCATAGCTACACCATCGATTTGTGAAAATAATTTACCATTATGAATAAACATACCTTCTGTGCTAAGTTTTAAAAGTTTTTTAAAGATGTTTTGTGTAATTGGTTTCTTGGCTTGAAGAAAAGGTAATTTCGAGGCGACTTCATACGAGAATAGTTTATTGGCAATATCATCAATTACAAGATCGACTGGAACGTTAGTAAAGGTACAGTGCTAAAACGTTACTAACTGAATTATCAATGACTAGTATCTTAATACCATATTAAATTTAATTTAAGAGTAAAAGTTTGTTCTCTTTTCTTTTACTCCTTCTTTGAATTCAACCTACTCATGTACCGTATCAAATTGTCAATTAAAACCGTACTCTCGAACAAATTAAACAAGCTAAATTATAAATTGTTCAACTTGTGGAAGAAACATAAATTACGATCACCAGATTGTCTCTTAAACTATAGCGACAAGAGTCTTTCAGTTGAGGAAAAAAATGCATTATATCTTGGCTTAAAACACCATATCCTCCCGAAAGATATTGATATTCTGAAGTTAAAATCTACAATTGAAAACTACACCAGCAAAGTATTTAAAATGCATAAAGTCCTACCTGACGAAGAATTTAAAGACGAACTAAAATTTGCCACTTCAGCGTTTTTAAGAGCTTCCACAACCAGATGTCGATCAAGATACAACAAAGCCCTACACAACTGCCTTTCTAAACTTTCCAGGAATCAAACAATTAAAATTTGCCAATTTGATAAAGGTAATGGTGTAGCTATATTGAATTCAGAATGTTATTTTAAAAAGTTAGACTCAATAGTTAATGATCCTACTAAATTTAAAGAAATCAACTTTAGTCTTGACAATAATTCACTCGAAGAATGTAAGTCTGCCCCTTGGATTAAAAAAGCTAACAGTGTTAAATATTACCTTACAACATACATTAAACCAATTGTTGACCCCGTCACCTATTTAAACCTGCTACCGTCAGGCAGTGTACCAGGCCGTCTTTATGGCAAAGCAAAAATTCATAAAACCGGATGTCCCCTTAGACCAGTCACTTCTATGATTAATACCCCTGAACATAACCTAGCTAAATGGCTCGATTCTTTAATCAAACCTTATATCCCTGATCGTTATTCCCTATCTTCAACTTCGAGTTTTATTGACAAGATTAAAGAACTCAAACCTAACAATGATGCAAAATTAGTGAGTTTCGATGTTACTAGCCTCTTTACTAACGTTCCAGTCGATCTTGTAATTGATGATATTGCCAATAAACTATTCTCGTATGAAGTCGCCTCGAAATTACCTTTTCTTCAAGCCAAGAAACCAATTACACAAAACATCTTTAAAAAACTTTAAAACTTAGCACAGAAGGTATGTTTATTCATAATGGTAAATTATTTTCACAAATCGATGGTGTAGCTATGGGAAACCCTTTAGGTCCTACGCTAGCCAATTGGTTTCTTGGAATGATCGAAAAGAAAAAAATTTTTGATCAACATCTTTCGTTTTTTCCATCATTTTATGTACGTTACGTGGACGATGTGTTTGCCATCTTCAATTCCGCAACTGAAGTTCAAATGTTCTTAGAAGTGCTTAATAACCAGCACCCTAACCTTCAGTTCACATGTGAGGAGGCTTCAGGCCCCTCACTACCATTTCTAGATGTCCAATTAACGATTTACGACAGAGAATTCAATATCTGTGTATACCGTAAACCAACTTTCACCGGTGTACTATTACATTTCGACAGCATAGCACCTTTATCTTGGAAACGAGGCCTCATTAATTGCTTACTACATCGTGCTTATTTATACTCTTCAAATGATTCGTTATTAAAAACCGAAATTACCCGTATCATCTCTTTATTTAAACAGAACGGGTACCCAACATCTTTCATCCTAAATGTAATTGAAAAATTTAAGATTAAATTCAAAAACCAGAACCAACAATCCCCTACGGATTTTTCCAATAATACCCCCAACTTAAGTCCTTATTTAACCCTCCCATATATTGGTACCCCGTCTATCAAATTTAGTAAACGCCTTGCTGCATTGTTTCGTGACAGACTGAGCACTGATATAAAAGTAGCTTATCAAACCTTTAAAATAATCTCTTATTTTAACCTTAAATTTCCTTTACCCGCTCTTTTCTGTTCGAATGTCGTCTATAAATATACTTGTTCTTGGGATAAGAACACGTCATACATCGGTATGACGACTAGACAACTATTCGTCAGAATTGAAAACCATCTTTCCAATAACTTAAGCTCATCTAACTCCGCTATCAAATCCCATCGCGATCAGTGCAAAGCCTGCAGAGAAACAATACCAGCAGAGCAAAACTTTACATTACTGAAAAAGTGCCGTTTCAGCACTGAAACCGAACTAATGGAAGCGTTTCTAATCAAACGCCTTAAGCCATCCCTTAACATAAAACTTGGTTATTCACAAGGAGCCAAGTCGCTCTTACAGGTGTTCCATTGAGCGGTACAGTGCTAAAACGTTACTAACTGAATTATCAATGACTAGTATCTTAATACCATATTAAATTTAATTTAAGAGTAAAAGTTTGTTCTCTTTTCTTTTATTTAGCCCTGATGAAGTCCCCGTGAGGGGACGAAAAGCTTCGGTGGATTTGTTTATGTTAATTATTGTTATGTTAATTTGATTATGTTTAATAAAGCATTATTTTGGATTTTTGTTTGGTTCCTTAAAACCTGGAAGAAAAGTTCCCCCCTATCCGAAATTTATTAATATCTTTTTGTGAGCTGTACAATAAAAATGCCTTAAGGAGGCATTGTTTAGTGAAAGCAGACGAAGAAGTAGCTCCTTTTATTAAACTAGAACATGTGATGATATGAACAAATCAATTAGACCAGGGACGAGCAAACTAAAGCCCGGGGGTCGCATGCGGTCCGCCAGAGCATTTGTGCGGCCCGCCAACACTTGTAGAAACTTCCATATATCTAATTTAATATGACAGGGGTAGCCACACTCGCTGCACTAAAGAGTCAAAACCGCTAGAAGCCATCATTGAAAGAGCGGCTACGCAATTCTTAGTTTGAATTGACGCATTTTCCGTCCAAATAATGGGTGATTATCTTTTTTTTGGACACCATCATTTTCAAAGCCACGTAGGCCTAATACGACATTGCAAGAAGTTATCGCAAGATTTTAAGCTAATGCAAGCTCTTGCATTGTATACAGCTATTGCAAGATTTTGCGCACTGGCCCTCGGCCACTCTTTAATGGTCAATGCGGTCCTTGGCCAACTCTTGAATGGTCAGTGCGACCCTCCGACTAAAAAGTTTGCCCACCCCTGAATTAGACACCTACACTTTGCAATATCTCTTTCCCATATGAGCTCTCCTATCGGAAAATATTTGAACTAGGCTACCTCATTTTTTACGTCTGCTGAAAGGAATTCTCTTTCGATGCTGATTAAAGCCAAACTTGTTAGGCGTTCCTGTAGCTTAAATGGTCTTATACATGTTTTTATCATTTTCAACTTTGAAAATGACCTCTCACAGCTTGCAATTGAAAATCCGATGATGAGCAATAACCTATATGCAATACATAAAGTTGGGAAGACACCCCTCCCAAACTGCATTAAACATTCAAGAGCATGCTTAGGATTAGACGGAAGTGCATTTCTTCTAGCTCGAAGGAGCATAACAAAGTCAAAGGTAATCAGCTATATGTTTGGTTTTTGTAGAGTGCATAGCAAACTAATTGAAATTTTGTAAATAATAGTTTCAGTACTGTAAATAATAGTTTAATAATAGTAATAATAGTAAATAATATTTTGTAAATAATAGTTTCAAAAGCTGACACTGCAGAAGATTTTCTACGAAACATAATCACGCCATGCCCCCAAGCAAGATCCTATCTAGACCTATCAGATCCATGCAGCATGTGTTAGTAGACTTGCGATACGAAAAAGCATATACAATATTTTTAACAATTTAATAACATGTAATTTTTGTAATTTCAGTTTCACTCTTTTGATGCCTCCCTACCTTGGATGCTCAGGGCCGTCTCCCCGTTTGCCCCCCTCCCCTCTGCACGCCACTAACTATAGCCAACTATGTCATTTACGAGAACTAATTCGGAACAAAAAAACGAAACTACTTTCTATTTTCACAGCTTCAATAGTTTAATATTTGACTACTTTTTTATGTTTACTCAAGTAACCTGACTGTGTCAGTAAGGTCTTTCTACCTTTATTTGAGTATTTTTTGAGTTAAAAGCAATGCTTTTGTTCAAGTTGATTTTTAGCCTACTTTGACCACCAACGGTATGCTATTAGTGTGCTATTTTTGTGACATATACACTGGTAAGCCCTCTTTTTATTAGTTTCAAAGTTTGTCAGAACTGAAGAAAGAAGAATTGTTCAGAAGTTTTCATGCAACATCGTAAAGAAACATTAGAAAATAAAGCAATTTCAAAACAAATTCAATATCTATAATACTTTTCTGCTAGCAGCAATAAAAAGAAAGAAGCACCCCGGATGGGACTCGAACCCACAATCCCTGGCTTAGGAGGCCAATGCCTTATCCATTAGGCCACCGGGGCGACGCAGTTGAATCGATCGAAATGAGTGTTATAAAGCATAAACGTTTTAGCACAATCTTTTAAACTAGTTTAGAAATGATATTGTTGCTTACAAAAATTATCAATGTATATTTATTTGACAGTGTAATATTTTCAAGTTATTTACAGTACATTGTATTTTCTTTTGACAACAAGAAATTAACCTTTTTATATGCTTCAGCATACTTGTAGTCTATTGGAAAGGCGTCAAGAGTCCAGAAAGGCGGTCATTTTATTTTGCCCGCAACCATCGATTAATTGGTTACAACAACCGAATGATAGTGTGTTTAAAACCCTCGAAGTTTGTAGTGATTGCTTTTGAGCGAAGTTTTCTAACATTCGCAAATTGTTTCATGTTCGTCTCAGAATGCTTTGCTAATTTACAACCGCTAGATGTCACTGTGATTTTCTGCAACCAGGCTACCATGCACAGATGACAGGAACTTTTTGTTTCGCAAGTTAAAAGGCACTGAGTCAGGACCGGCTAAGCTGTCACTTTATTAACGCATCAATCGATAATCTCAAACAACTATTTTACTGATGACGCGTACCCAAAAAAATCAATCAACGTAGAGCATAGTTGCACATTTCCTAATTTAATTTTGCTGTTAGGGGTAAATTTCTTCATTATTTTACTCCTTTTAATAATATCGTGACAACAACTTATTGGTTGCGTACTAATTTGCAGACAATTGATTTTTTCGGAGGTGATTTATCAGATTGAATCGGTAAAAGCGTGAAAAGTAAAAAAGGTTAGGAACCACTGGTTTAGCTGCTTATCTATATTTATTCTGTGCACCATTGGCAATGCATGGGTGAATGAGTTTTTATAGGGAGTAGCCTATGTTTACGCTCCGATCATACTATGGAGGCATCTGTGTTGATCAGTTCGGAATGGTAGTAGTCAACAGCCAAATAAAGCTCGGACTCAAAATTTCAATAGAGCGAATTCGCTGCAAACATGACCAAAAGCAAGCCTAGCTTGGCAAAATACTCTGTCATATATTTTTGTCCTGCGGTTACGAGAAAACCTTTGCCGCTCATACTAGAACATCGTTGTGTTTAGAACCGCTTCTGAGGAATCCGCTTTCTACTACCTGAACAATGCATCCTATAACACAAGCAGTGAAACCCGGCCGGGAAAGCACCTTTTTCCTTAAAACGTCTCTAGTCTATGGACTACCTGTCCGACCAGCTTGTCAAAAAAGGAGGGAAATATCGTCATTTCTACGGCGAACAAACTTCAGCAAAGAAAAACGCGCCATGATAGTAATATTTTTTCCATTAATACCCAGGTCATGTTGTGTTGAGACCTGCTTCGGAGTTACTTGTTCTGCAGGCACAGTGCATTTCTCCCGCAAATTTGCAACCAAGCAGGAGAATAGCTTTAAGTTACTTTGTTATGGGCATACAGCTTTGCTACCGCGGGACTTGAACATACAACCATTAGGTGTGTAGCCAGGATTTTGATTCGGAGGACAAAAATCAATGTTAACTAAAATTTTAAAAATATGCAAAATTTTTGTAATTTCAGGAGTGGCGGTTTAATCTATAAGTTTTTGTGTGTTCAAGCGTTAAAATTTTCCAACTATTAAATTGCGTAATAATTTCGAGAGAAAAGAGAACAAAAAGAAAAAATGTTATTGTTGCTGTACGATATGTCCTAGACCAGTGATGGCGAACCTTTTCGAGGCCGCGTGCCACATTTACAGCCCGAAATGAATTTGTCTGTCCCGGCGTGCCAGCAGTTTCATAAACATCAGTTTTTAATAAACAAAAACGTTTAGATTAGACACGAACTACCGCGGCCAAAACTTGTGATTAATAGATCACGCGTAGCCAAGTACACGACAATAGGCCTACTATCTCTTTGTTCCGGGCACCTACAAAATATACAGACTGTGCACCTGCATATTTTGTAGGTACCGCTTTGATCACGTTCCCACTGCCTGAGCGAATTCCTGTTCAACTAGTCTTAATTCCTTTTTCTCGCGTATCACCAGGTAATGTCGTAATGAGATCCTTGACAGCAAAAAATTAGCGCCCGACACCAATGAACTTATCTTAAATGTTTGTTTACTTTGCCGCTATTGCTTGAATAAAAAAACAAACCTAAAACGCCCGCAGTGTTCACAAACATTACTGAACCTTTCGAGCTACAACTGCACTCATCATCAGTCGCCTGCTTGACTGCTTTGTTGTCTGTGGTATTGCATTGAAATAAAAATAAACGAGTACAAGCCGGTGTCCTATAAAATTTGGTCCCCCGCAAAATTCGGTCTTCCCTCATGATACAATTGCTGAGTAATGTTATGTAGGCCTAATAAGCGATCTTACCTACCTGCAATCCAACTAAATATAAATGTAAGCTAATGCAAAATTATACGATTTAATTTATATAACAAAGCAACACTTAAAATGCATTAAACTTGTAAAATCAAGAAAATAACTTTCGGCTGATATTACTCCAACTTTCCTATGACAACCACTCATACGTAGCAAAGAGGGGGACTAAATTTTACGGGAAGACCAAATGCTATACGACACGGGAGGCTGGTCTTACGATTCGAATAATAAAGTTTTTACGAAGCAAAAAAATCCTGGTGGAACACTTTTTTATTAGCAGCTGTATTTTACGAAATCAATGCGATTTCTGTTGTTGTAAAGTTGCAGATAACTTGTTGATTGCTGGCTCACACTTTGTGAATTTGAGTGTGACACACGCAAGACTCATGTCATCTGTAAGTCTATTTCTTCTCTCGGATTTAATAAAGTTCATAGTCGAAAACAGCTGCTCACAAGAATATGACCCAAACAACGTAAGAAGTGCTATTCCAAGCGATTTTATAGATTTGAAACTGATCGGCAGAGAATTCCATACTTTCAGAATTTCATTTTCAGAGTTACTAGTGCCGTTTTCATTCATCATTTCCTTACACTCTATTTTCTCCAGTTTTTCACGCAGGTCACAGAATTTACAGGTCCACAAATAATTTTCTTTAAATTCTAAAAGCTCCATTTCTAGAGTTTCCAAGCCCAGCCATTGTAAACAGGAAAGATCAAGATCTTTAAAGTTAGTTTTATCTGGAAAGGTTAGAAAATACAGACTTTTTTCAATCTTTCGAAACTGTGCAAATCGTTTACTGAAATTTTCTTTTGTTGTTGATATTATGCTTGAAAATTCTTTAAATGTATCTTGTTTGCTTGAACATCCGTGCGAAAATACTGTCGAGTTCGAGTCTTCTAAATGCGTTTTTAGATTTGAAAAATATTTAAGTTTCCCACTTTTTATGTCTTCTTCAAAAACTTCCAGCCTTTTTTCAAATGCTTTTAATCACAAAACATCCTTTCCGCTGTTTTTCCGCGTCCTTGTAGTTTTGTGTTCAGTGCATTGTAAGATCTGTAAAGAACATGAGACTGTTAAGCCAAACAACGTCGGTGAGCTGAGGAAAGTCTTGCTTTTTCTCATACATGAAAAGTCGAATTTCGTTTAAGCAAGCGACAAATCTTTCTAAAACACGTCCTCTGCTCAACCATCGGACATCATTATACATCAGTAAGGTATCATACTGTGCTTTGACTTCACCAAGAAGTGCTTGAAACTGACGAAAATTAAGTGCACGAGCCGTGATGTAATTTACTATTTTTGTAACATCTTTGAGTACATCTTCTAATTTCCTGGTACTGTCTTTCGCACAAAGAGCTTCCTGGTGTATAATACAATGGAACCGAACAACTTGACGTTTTATTTCATTTGCAAACAGCTTTACGAAACCACATGCTGGCCCAACCATACTCGGTGCTCCGTCAGTAGTGATTGAAACTATCTTCGCAGGTGCGACACTTTGTGTCGTAAGGCACTCCATCACAGCATTGTAGATATCTACTCCTTGAGTTCTTTCAGGTAAAGAAACCAGTTTCAGCAGTTCTTCTCTCATGGCGTCACCAGCAGCATAACGTAAAATTATCGCCAATCTTGCATGATTACTTATATCTGTACTCTCATCCAAACACATAGAGTAGTAAGAAGCTTTTTGTAAATCGGTAGTGAGTTGTAAACTCACATCCTGTGCCATTCTTAAGACTCGATCCTTCACAGTATTTCTGCTAAGTGGCAGCTCGGAGATGCGTTGCAAAATTTCATGTCTATTTGAAAAGTCGTGAAAAAGAGATTCACTTCCAGCTAACATGGCTGATTTAATGAAATCCCCATCAGAAAGAGATTTACCATGTTTAGCGATACATAACAAAAATTGAAAGCTGGCATACATCAAATGATTGGGTTTGGAAATGAAGTTCACAAAATTATTACGCTGAGAATGATATTTTTTTAGTTCATTTGCAAGATACTCCTGTTTTTCCGTTTCTTTCATTTCAGAAATATTTTTGTGGTTGGTTTCGAAATGCCGTTTGACACTTGATGTACGACAAACAACACTATCGCCACACAAAGTACACAACGCTTTTCCGTTGCGTTCAATGGCTCCAAATAATTTCGTCCACTCTTCTCGAAATAATCGCCCGCTATCAATAAGCTTCACCTTCTTTGTTGCAATCACTTCAGGGTACAACTTGCAAACTATATCCAATATAATTAAAAATAAACAAAAAGCTATGTTTAGTTTAGGCACATAACTGACGGCTTTAAACAGTCTGAATATAAATTCAAAGTCAACGTATAACTGATCTGAACATTTTGTTCGAGCTTTCGTCTACTTCTTACATTTTCAGGAACTAGCTGTAGCTGAACTAAATGTTCAGATCAGTTATACGTTGACTTTGAATTTATATTCAGAGTGTTTAACTGTTAAATAAGTTAAGCTAAACTATGCTAGGCTATCTAACAGATATAATTAAATACGACTCTGCTTCAAGTTAAAAACCGCTTGGCTAGAGGACTGTTACAGCGGTACACGACCTGAGCACTGTACAGTAAAAACTATAATTGCTTTGGTAAAATGGCACTGTGTCGTCATTGGCAGGTCCACACGTAATAATGGATTCTTTTATGTGATTGTAACTGCTTTTCACTTGGCATCATTTCAAGAACAACTGAGCCGTGGAAATATTTAATAAAACGAGTGAGATAATAACCTTATAATTTATATCATATATTTCCACAAGGGCTTTAATCGAAGCTGGTTTTGAATAAAGATAGGTTTAAAGTTGACCGTAAGTTTGTAATAAAAAACATTTTGCGCCGTTTTTTCGGAATGCGTCGCGTGCCAGTATTTATGATCTCGCATGCCAACTTTGGCACGCGTGCCATAGGTTCGCCATCACTGTCCTAGACTCTGCAACATTTTACTTTACCGTTGGCACTTGCACATGTACTTTACAGTTTCCACCTCATACAATCCATCTTGTTTGCGCCGATATAATTTCATCAAATTCAATAAAATTATTTTAGTTTGTAGACAATGAAATGACGAGAAACAGTAAACGCCTAATTTGCACACAAGCGACACCTCGAAGTACTAACGTACCGAGGGTTTTTTAAAATGAAGGTTACAAATAAAAACTAAGCTTTTTGGGGGGTAAACGCAATTAAGCCGACTTTTTGCTTTGTTGTCAAGAGCATAGAAAAGGGGAACATGACATAATGCTAAATAATCTTTTAAATAAGCTAGTTTTGGTGCGTCGGAGAACACGTTCAAGTATTTTTAAAAAACCAAACGTTAAGCCAAAGTTAGAAAGGAGAGACACCATTGTCTCTCCCAAATTTTAAACTTACGTCAGTTCCCCAAAATCAATGGCATAATCATAGCAAGTGTAATTGTCCTCCGATCTTTTTTCGGCTACTCCTTAAGCATAGAGCTTCAAAGAACATTTACTTGGTAGTGTAGCATGCCAGTAACCGGATATTTATATAGGGAGGAGGGCAGGTAGGAGCCGAGCTTTTTAAAAAAATACTGTCATTAAAATCACTTCTCAGTGGCATAATCTGGAGCTTATCGCAGCCACTCAAAATTAGCTTGAAGAAGTAAGGAAATCTAGAACGTATCACTACTAAAATACAAAAACAATTTTTGTTTATCGGATGCGGCTCTATTAGGATTTATGGACTTGTTTTAAATGAAGACCAATGATGGCTAAGGTTATCCAGGAATGTGTCGAAATGTTCGCCCTTTCAGTTTCATGGATCAAAAAATGTCTTGCGTAGAATTCTTTCAAACGAAAAAAGAATGGGCTAGCCCCTCGGCAAGCCCATTTATAAAAAAAGCTAGTTACCGGCATGTTTCCTTCTACCTTTAAAAATAGGGCGTACTTCAGCATTGCACAAATGCGGTTGTGCACCGTAAGCACCACAACTGCTGTCATAAGCTTTTTCTATGGCCAGTTGACTAGCGCCTATTTTTAAAACTTGCGCTGAAAAATACTGCAGAGTAATAGGCTGTAAGAACTTTTAGCAAAACTGTTTAATCTTTTGAAAAAAAAACAAGGTCACCAATCATTAAAACTGATGCTCTTTTCCATCTCGCCGAACCCACTAACTTGAACAAAAACAAACAGAATGCGGTAAAAAGTTATAATATAACTTTAACAAAAAAATTAACACTTAGGTCTATCAGGAAAAATTTCAGGCGATATCAGCAGTCACTATTCCAGCGTCCAAGCTACATTAGAAGCTTAGCATAGGCGGCCAGACCTTGTATCAGCATTAGAAACTCAAGCGAGGAGAGTGCTTTTATAACCTTTAATAAAAATATCAAGATCAATGCTGTTTGTCAAGTCACTGTCATAAGACAATATCATCAAGTTGTTTTTCCTTTCATGCGTCATGCTCAGTCTTTGCTTGATAGCAGTTGAAAGCAAGAAAACAATTTTTCGCAAACAGAAGTAGAAGAGCCCAAAAGTTGCACTCCTCATAGTAATTTGTAGCTTTCGGGAAATGCCGCTTTATACTAGGAGTTTTAGGATTCCTTCGTAAATGTCATATTTTTAAGAGGCCAACATAAGACGAAAAACTTCCACTTCTTCGTTTGATACTTTTGCTGAAAGATTTTTCAACTGAATCAACTCTGTTAAACAAGACATTTCTAAAACTTTACGCGAATCCATTGCGTACATTGCATTTTAATTTTTGTAAAGCGCAGAATTTTTCTCCCAAAGTCTTCTGCTGATTTCGATTACAGTTTCTATCATGATTCTTTGATAAAAACTTTTCCATTTTGCTTTGGTATTCATCGGCTGAAAAGCATTAGCGCTTGGCAACCTTTCCGTTATAGTAAGGCTGTCAAAATGGCTTTGCATTTTTCTGGGTCTTTTCTCTCTGCAAGTCTCGGATCTTCCGTAGAAAGCCCCCGCCAGAAAAAACATCCCCGCCACCGCTCTTATCCAGTTAGAATTTTTATTCATTGATGGAATTCAGCACTGAATTCAGCGATGTCAGTTAATATTTTGTCCTAACCCTAACCCTAAAATCAGCAGTACTTAAAACGTGGCGTGGGTGTTTTTCTCAAATCCCACATTTTTGCATTAATCAAATATCCTTTTCCTTTAACTGACAAATCATCGTGATTTTTTGATATAGCTTTAGGTATTTCAACCATTTCTGGTAAGTTTTTCAAATAATTTTACATGTAGCTAAATGACCAGTCCAACTGATCTCAAAAATGTTCTGCACACTTTGACCTTCGTAGATCTGACTAGCTTTAAACTTGCAAAAAAATTTGTGCAACCAATTGCATGTGGCAAATATGTCAGCAATTTTTTGAATTTATCCACATGCATGGCTTATCACCAAATGCAGCTGATGATCAAGGCAATGGGTATACGGAATTTCTTTTTGAAGCTTTCCGGTAATAACGCATAAACTCCTTCTTTTGATGCGCTCGCAACAACTGCACCGTCCAAGCAAGTGCATCAAATGTTTAGAAGATCGAGGCCAATTGATTGCAAATTTCGAAATTTTTACTAGGTGGTATGGATAGCTAAAGAACCGTTGAGTTCAGATACTACTATTAACCCTTTAAACCAGGGGTGTCCAAACTACGGCCCGCGGGCCAAATTCGGCCCGCAAAGGCTTTTTATCCGGCCCGCGGAGACATTTTTTGTCCGGCCTGCAAAGTCCTTTTCACAATTGCAAAACAAATGTACAACACGAAAAGCATAATTTGTGACAGCGAGAGGGGTGATGACCTTTTTTTCGAGATTACCTGTTTTTTGGGCAAGATTACGGGTTCTCCAACGTTACTGACCATTAGTTCCCACCTACTTTGAGTTAACTTTGGCCCGCAGGTCTTTAAGATGTCAGCAATGTGGCCCTCCGTGAAAAAAGTTTGGACACCCCTACTTTAAACCCTGCAGGCCAGAAAACCGGCATTACTGAGAAGCCTTATAGACCCGAAAGGCCGGTTAACCGGCCCTCAGGTCTACCGTCATTACCCTGTAAGCCGTTGTACCGTGCTGTGCCGGTGTAAGTACCGTCATTACCCTGTAAGCTCGGGTTAAAGGCGGGAATGATTAGAGAAACCATGGTTGAACGGGTTAAATGCTCGGGAATAGTCGCATTTGCAGAGTAACGAACGATTGCAGATAAACTTTTGAAATTGACGGCATTACGCATACTGTTGCATGTTATGCAATAATAGGACACGTCGCTTTGATTGTTTACTTTGTTTTATAATGTACCTAGCACCGTGGCAATAAGAATGTGAATGATCTCGCTTTGAATTACACTTGAAGTGTATTTGCCGTTTGCCACATTGAAATTCAGTCTCTTAGGATCATGTTCAGCAGTGAATTTTACCATGTTTACCAAGTTTCCAGCGCAAATGTTAACACTTTAATCAAAATCTTCTTGATTCGCCAATTGTTTACTGGTTCCTTTCAGAGCGAGTTTATTTACTTCAAGAAACTGCACAATTTTTGTCAGTCTTTCCGCAACGTCGGTTTCTATTTGCTGCCACTGTTGTTTTGAGAAATTTTGTCGCTGACGAAACTAATCATCAAAAAGCTTTAATTAATTCAAACGTTAGAGATCGAGTGAACTATAAACAATCTAACAATAATTTTAGTCAATAAGCAAGTTTTTACTGTTTGCAATTTGCAATGCAGCGTATGAAACGGATAGGAGTAAAAAGGTTGTTATTTTGCATTTGTCCGACGCCAACAACTCTTACAAAAAAGCGTTGGCAAGAGGAAACGCCAGGCCGTTCAAGCGTTTAATCGTACGAAAACTCGCTAGCCTGGCAAAAACTGTTTAAAACAAAATAATGTTAACGCCATGGTTCAAGCGAAATAATATAAAACAATTTTAGTTACTTTCTTCAACACAAAAATATTCCACACAATATTACTTTAACATGCCGACAAATCAAAAATTTGTTTCGGTATATTCAAAACTTTTCCAGTAGGTCGGTTACTATAGGTTCAAAAAGCGATTTTTATCGTAAGCATTTACTGCACAAATGGTGGTGGAAACTCGCTTTTTTTCGCTTTTGTCCTTCCATCCGCACTTTCATTGCATTGTTATGCGCTAAGCTAGCTTCACTTTTATTCAAACTCTTACCTTTTTCTAAGACAATGTTCCCTTTGTTGAAACCTCCATCAGTAGATACCATTTCAGATCCCACTACTCCAGCGTTGTGATGCAAACAATATGCGGTCCTTACGTATTATCGGGAGGACCTTAATTTTTGAGTCGTTTTTTTAAAGGTCGGGTTCGAATCTCAGCTGGCCAGGGCTTTAAAAGAAAGGCAGTGTACACTGAAGGGGTAGGCCCGGTATGTAAATGTACGGGGCAGTGTACACTGCAAATTTTTGAGTCGTTTTTTTAAAGGTCCTCCCGATAATACGTAAGTACCCAATATGCTTTGCCTCGAAAAACGGAACACTGCAGCCAACTTCTTTCAAATATACCAACGCCTTTGAAAAGAACGATACCTCGCATCTGCTTGGATATTCAGAAAATCCACTGCTGTCAAAGAGAGTTCTTCTAAATCTAAATCAGAAGGAAGTTCATTTCTTCCAAGACTTTATAATTAACTGTTTTCTGAAGTACAGCCTTTTCTTGAGCTGTCTGAGCTGCACAGCTTGCTTGATATTCATTACTTGTGCTAGTGTCTTTTATTTTTTGTCTGAGGCATTCATTCTAGTTTTAGTAATGAATCTGTCCATAACCAAATTCTAAAAAAGCGATAGCTTGTCGCTAAATAGGTATGAGCTGTTCCAAAACTTAGTGTTTTCTCATTGTGTCTGTCACTGAAGATTTTCGCCACGAGGGGGCGGAGTGAGATAAAGTGAAGCCACGGAGCGCCTTATCATTCAGGTAAAGACTTTATTTTAGAACACAGCCACCATTTAAAGAATCGAAATGGGTCCTACATGCTCTTGATCCGCCTCTGTTGCCGACGTTACACTTTCAGGCCTGCCAAATTATTCCAACTGATTGTAACCGAGCATAACTAACAGTAAAACAAAGATAAAAACATTGAATTGCTAAGTTCAGGGGTTTGCAACCTTTTGGCAGGCGGGCCAATTTTGGACTTCTTGAATGTTTAGCGGGCCAGCCAAAGTTTGTAACTCGTGTTGCTTCTAGTAAGGTTTGAAGCAATGTTCATCTAAGATGGCGATGAAGATCTATTTATTGGAGCTCGATTCTATGAAAGCAACATTTTTGGAAAATTTTCCGCATTTTACGTGGAAGAACCTTTTCTGTTTGGAAATCAGTTTTTCTGAGGTGTAATCGATAGATTTACCACCCAAGGATCCCAAATTTTACGTCTCGGGCCGCAGGTTGCACATCCCCGATCTAGTTCATCAGCGCTGATCGATAATGAAAACCCAGCATGGTTTATTAATAATCACTGCATAATTGTATGCCTCACAAAACACAAAATGTGGCAAGATCTTTGGCTTCAGCCCTGTCCGCTCCTGAAGCAGTGAATCCGCTATTGAACCTAACTGGATCACAAACGCATTTAAAAAGCTACGTCATGTGAATCTATGCTATGAATAAATGTGACTCCCAAAAATAATATTTCCTCACCTATGTACCTATTGCAAAGCCTCTGCAATTTACTTCAGATTGTATTTGCTACAAGAGTGTGGCCAAACGATAAAAGCCTCATCCTATGGGTTTCCAACCTTTTTTAATGCATTCCTCCTTTGTACGATTTTGAAACCCTTTATTTCCCCTTTTCAAACCAAGATTTTACAACTGTTCTTACCCATAACCTTTACCCTGAGGTAGCACTGGATCGCAGCCTGACGTACAAGCAGCATATTGTAAACACCAAAGCAAAGTTTAGTACAAGGAACAACATAATGAGAAAACTTACAACTATGGAGCGAGGTGCCTTGTCATCTTTCCTTAATCAACATGCCTCGTTTCGTGTTATTCAACAGTGGAATTTGTCTGCTAAGTAAGGGAAATATTTTGCCATGCCAAAAAACTAGATTCAGATCTAAACAAAATCTGTAGTCTGATAACTGGTTATCTCAAGCCTACAAGCACCAAGAATATTCTTGCCGGTATTGCTCTAAGCAAGATCAGAAGGGAAGTTGCCAGTTGTGTAAAATGTCGAAGGCAAACTGGCGATGACAGATACCTTCTGTATAGGAAAAGTGTAGCAAGGCAGCGACTAAATCCGGGATGAGTTTTTCTCGGTCTCGCACCTCCACTGGAACCGAGACAAGAGTGGCAGTAGGGACGTTTGCCCCTCTTGTCTTTTCGCTAGAGGGGGCGAAGTGGCCCTTTGGTGTAACGGTAACCCAAAAAACGAGGAGGCTTACTTTCTAATTTGGAGTAAAAATAGGTTGAACTAACCTTTAAAAATGGTCTTTTTCGAAAAAATGTTTTCACTGTTTAATTTGGAGTAAAAATAGGTTGTCTTAGCCTTTCAAAATGGTAATCTGTACAACAGAAAAAATGGTCTTGTATAAGCACCCTTTTCAAAATCTTGCCATCTCTTGCCCACATTATGTTCCGGCACCCCTGCACACCACCGCCTAGGATAATTCACCCTCGGACAAAAAATTGGGTCTTGGAGAGAAACTCTCAAGCCTACTAGCCAAAACCTAAAAGTCCGTCCATCTGGTCCCCCCACTAGATCATAATGCAGTTTGGGTTAAATAGAAACGATGAAATCGCCTCCACGCGGCAGAGTTAGTTGCACTAATACCCACAAAAAATTGGGGCTATTCAACAACCTGAAACACCTGCAAGTGTGGCACTACACCTGAGGACCTCCACCATTTCCTCGCCTGCATTTAATTACTAGTATGATGCTCGACTGAAGATGCCGTACTTGACAGAGCCCTTGCGCAACAATGCTTGAAACAGTGGCCAAGCATCACTTGACGTCTCAAATGGAAAAATAATACAAAGAAGAATGTATACTTCAGAAAAACAACTGAGCGAAATAAACTGAGTCAAAATGTGCAAATTAAAATGTTTGACTGTGTGTAATTAAGAGACGTCGAAACGAAGGAAGGAAGAAGTGGCCTTGTAAAAACAACGGATTTTTGAAATTAATATCTATAAAGTTTTGAGAATTGTCAAAAATTTTAAAAACTTTTAGTCGAATCGCTTTTGTGTTTTTTTCAGGACAAGAATCTTTTTTCTTTGGAGGTCATCTTGCTTCAAGGGTTATTTATTCTTTCTTGTAGAGTGAAGGTCTTTTAGGAGATGCACTTGTGATATAGGTTCTTAAATATTTTCCGAAAAACTCTAAGTAAAAGTGCCTGTCGAAAAACGAAAAGTAATCTTTGAGGGAAAGCTCGCCCCTCGGTCTTGGATATATTTCAACACCACTGGGTGTTTGTGTGTGTGGATCCTTTATTACATTACGTTGCTAAACATCTAAGCAACGCAAATCCATGGAATAATCCTAAAGAATAATGTTCTATTTAATGCCACAAAATTAAAAAACGTGGAGCTCTTTATTTGTAAACTCTGAAACGTGAAAATTTCTCTCCTAAAATTGTAGAATTCCTCCACAATTGGGAACCACTGCCTTGTAACTCACTCTTGTAACTTTTTATGACAATACGCCGACAATTTTGTAATCGAGCACAGATCTGTAATTTCAAAGCCTCAAAAGCAAAGCAATCACAGTAACACCAAGAAGAACAACTGCGACGTCACAAAGAGACAACAATTAAAATGAATCGTATAAACTACTTTAAAAGCTACTTTCCTTTTAAAATACAATAAATAGGTTTTCTTTGCTCTTTAAATACACATTGAGGATACCTTTCCAGATACGTTATATTATTGTTAAACACGGCTACAGGGGGACCGAACACATTTCAGGGGTTCGTGCCTCTCAGTGCTCTTTCTCCCATAGTTACGAGCCGGCAATGTGGACTGCTTTGGACCGCCTTGTTCAAAAAAAAGTCTTCTTTTCCGGCCAACTATTTACAGTGACGTCATAAAATAATTTTTCAAGCGAATTTAATGTATTGTAACCGGTAACAACTAAAACTGCAGCAACACAAGTTCTTGTAACAAACAGAACAGAAAAGAAAAAAGCTTGCTTTCGTCGGGTTGAAGATGTTCTTACCATATTGTAAGATTGTTTGCCTCAAGGCCTGCTGTAAGCAGCTACTGAAGCGTAACTGTTTTTCTTATTGCTTTGCCAAAGCCACTAACAACACACTTGAATGGTTTTCAAGCTTAGCTTTTACTTCGTATAGAGCTGATAAATTTTTGTAAAAAAAGAGAAAGAAACACAAATGTGTTGCTGAAACAGCAAGTAAGCGCGACAATGTACATTATTATTACATCACACTTAATTGCTAGTTGCAGACAAAAAGGTGTTGGCTGAAGCAAAAGATTTAACAACTTTGTCCTCATGTTTAGAAAAACATGCTTGGAATAGAATGCGACCAATCTGTGATTTGGTACACAAGTAACAAGCTTGTACCGATAGTTTAGAGAGGCAGCTTCGATCTTTAATCAGGACACAAAAATGGCAATAGAAATGTGTTTGGCGTGGTAGGCGTGCCTTGAAAAACTTTGACTTTCAGCGCGGTGCTGCTAGGAGTTCGCCGACTCTGCTGCAATTATTGCAGTCATTTGAGTGAAGCCGTGTAGTCAAAGATAAGCGCCGTACAATGGCGTTCAAAGATTGAGCGGTGCGCGCAAAGCGGCCATTTTTGATGGGGAGGGAGAAAAGTTGTAGCTGTGCCTGAACACTAAATTCTAGTGCCAACATGTATGATTTGTTTGACTCGAAACAGGGCATCATTTTTTGCTTCCGCTGAGTGCAGTCAAAACTCACGTTACGCTAGTGACGCCACGGATTGTTTACTTTTGAGCTACACGGCTACCTTCTGCGGCGACTCCTATAAAAAAAAGGCAAGCTTCCAACAGCCATGTGCTAAATTGTACGACTTATTCAGAGTTTTTTACTTTGTGTTTAAAACCTACTCCGGACCTTGAATACACATCATGAATACCGACGACAGTCTCTTACAATTGTGCTCCATAGCCGTGTGCCTCTTTTTGTCGTTCCTTTTTTCGGTTATCAGCGTAGCGACAGACGGATGGAGCAACAGGATTGACGGCTCATTCGCTGCTTATTTCGCTACAGATGATGATTTGCGTAAGTACCGATATTTAACCAGTAAATAAAACAAGACAACGATACTATATGTTATTGGTCGCTCGTATGACGAACTGAGGGCTTGAAGAGCTGCAAAATGACCTCAAGAGTTAGCAGCCTCACATATATGTCACTGCACTCAGCGAAGGCCGTAATTTAAACCCGAATGCGGCGGGGTTTCACTCAGCTAAGTTTTGATGCTATCTTAAATTCAGGTTCTGAAAAAAGACCCTATAAAATTCGGCTTACGATTTTTTTAAAACCTGTGCACCTATTTTCACAGGATTTGATCCAATATGGGGGCGACTGTACCCCTT
Source organism: Trididemnum clinides (assembly GCA_963675345.1). Lineage (NCBI taxonomy): Eukaryota > Metazoa > Chordata > Ascidiacea > Aplousobranchia > Didemnidae > Trididemnum > Trididemnum clinides. Next base: position 7,720,224 of record OY776305.1, on the reverse strand, counting down.
CCCTCTTCTGAATACAGTTTGCTGGTTGCTCCATTAATATAATCTCGGATTTCTCTTTGACCTGGCTTACAATCTACCCAGATAGCCATAACAATCGATTTTTTAGTTTGGGTCGTCGGATGCATGGTCTTCATTATCCTAGGGATCATCTGTCTTTGTGTGTCCGCCATCATTTTAATGGCGCGCTTTTTCAACCATGGAAAAGGAAGGACTATCTTGGGAGGGGTGCTCAGTATTTTTGCAGGTGAGAGATGTTGCAATAAAAAAAAGGATCTTTTGTAGAAAGCCCCCGCCACTTAACCCTAACCCTATAACCCTAACCCTAACCTTTTTCGTCAACCATGGAACGGTGAGTGCTGCAGTACTTATAACGTGGGGGTGTTTTTCTCAAATCTCACATTTTTGCATTAGTGGCGAGGGCTTTCTACCAAAGATTCTAAAAGAACACGTCTATTGCTACGTTTGTATTGTGAAGTTAATGGAATAGCTTTTGCTTAAAAGCTTTTAGAGTAAATGAGCAAACAAATGAAACTTATTTTAAGAGACTATGAAATGACCTTATACGGTCTTCAAGTCAGTGTCTGCCCACATGATGACATCACGGGAAATTCAAGCCGTAGTTTGAACCCAAGGGGTGAACTTTCATGCGAACGCCCGTTTCGCTCGTTAATGTCACATGCAACGCAACACTATGAGCTCTTAGCGTGTGGACTGCAAGTTTGTCGTTCTGTGTATCCCGCCTTGCTGCCGATTGATAACGTTACACGTCATTATGTAAAAACACAAATGGCATCGGTGAAGTCAGAATAGTTTTTGCCAAAACCTAAGCTACAAGGTTGGAAACGCAGAACAAATGTTGGCAAAGGGTTTAAGAAGCTGATCTGGTGAACAAGGAGAAGCGAGCTGAATATTGCTGGAGTTCTATGTTCAAACCACTTCACGGCAGTATTCGCTTTTGTTTGGGAGATCCACTGTGACGGCAGTATACTGGCAACTACGAAGCCAGTTTGAACGTAATCTTTTCTGCATTTTTGAGAACTAGTAATGCAGAACATCTTAATTACGTCATAGTGCTTGCTGCAATGTTACGCTTCAAGTATTTTCACTCAATTACAAAGCTGATGATTGCTAAAACACACTATGTAGTCATAACCAGTAATGAAGCCATCATCTTTTTTCGATTTAGGTTTAACTAGATAGGGTCGATTGCTATCCTGATGATCACAATTTTATATTTTGTTACGATTCAACGCTGTGATGCCTTTGGGAAAGTCATGATCATCGTGAAATAATATAATGTGTTGAAATTGAGGCGACGTTGTGCATCGCTCAAACAACTCGTCTGACTGCAACTTTACTGAGAGCTTGGTAGTTCAGTATCAAATATGTAATCTACCAGCCGTATATTAACACTACAGGGTGTCTCAAAAGTAAGTAAACGCTTTCAAATTTTCTTTTCTTTTTAGGTACTTATTTTTTCCGAGAACATAGCATAGATAACTACTAAATTTTAGGCTTTTGCATTTTCCACCAACCCACATAATGACAGGAAGATTAATTGAAGAAATGAAGTGCAACATTGCTGTTTGGCAAGAAGCGTATGGATCGGTAAAACAAACTCAGCGCCTCTTTAACAAGAAATTTAAAATCAATTCAGCTCCTAGACGACAAACAATTTATGCAATTCATCGTAAATTTACGGCAACTGGCTGTGCAGTTGACACACAGTGATTAGGGAAGCCAAGGAACGGACGCTCAGAGGAAAACATTCAGGAGTTAGAAAGAGGCATATGCGTTAAGTCAACGGAATCCATACGTTGTGGAGCGGTAGAGATGGACATTATCTGATCATCCATTTAACGAATGGTACCCAAAGACATTAAGGTTTTCCTCTACAAGTTGCAAACTGTACATATACTCGAAAAAGAAGATAATGACCGCAGGGTAGAAATGTGTGAAACTCTACTAAACCACTATGAAAACGACCCATCCATCCTTGACGACATTTGGTTCAGCAACGAGGCTGTTTTTCATCTGTCTGGAAGAGTAAACCGGCACAATACTCGAATATGGAAAACAGAATATCCTAAAGCTATCCGGAGAAAGAGCGTGACTCACCTAAGCTTGTTGTGTGCTGTGTGATCTACGCTGAAGTCATCATAGGCTCATATTTTTTCCGTGATGATCAAAGAAGAAGCATAACTGTTACTGGAGAAAACTATCTGAAAATGCTTAAAATTTTTTTCCTCCCAGAGCTGAGAAATAATGCAGTTGTTGAAAACTGTTGTTTTCAGCAAGATGGAGCTCCCGCACATTACGCCAGATAAGTCAGAGATTTCTTAAATCAGCTCTTTCCCGATGGGGTATCGGCCACGGAGGTCCTCTGGAATGGGCCGCTAGTTCACCTGACTTAACACCATTTGACTTTTTTCTTTGGGATTTCCTTAAGAGCAAAGTTTACTTCACAAAACCGCAAAACCTCGAAGAATTGGAACAAAGGATTAGAGCATCATGAGGACTAACTAAATATTTGTTGCGAAATATTGGACAAGAATGCGTCAAATGATGCTGAAGTGTTTTAAAGTTGGTGGCTCCCATGCTAGGTCTAATATCGAGTGAATAAGCAAATTCAACGAGATATTAGGATAGTAAACTTTTTCTAGTTGTTTATAGAACATTTTTGTAAACTTTTGACAAACTTGAATCAGCCATTTAATTTGGAAGTGTGTACTTACTTTTGAGACACCCTGTACTTCTTGTTTAAAACAACAACAAATATATCGGATGGGCAAAAAAAGTGATAGCACTGCTCAATCAAGAATTACTCAAAAACTGAGCATTGCATACAAATTAAATTTGGTACATGTCATGAGAAGCTAGTTTTGGTCAAGTAGTGAAATTTTCAGCCAAAAATTATTATAAACACAGGAATAATGAAGAAATACAAAATTCAGGTCAAAATATGCAATGCCAGACGTTGACTTAAAATTTCTTACCACGGCTTTCAACGAGAAGATGGTCAATATGGCCTCCATTCTCGGAATCGTCAAATCGAAGTCTCTTTTTCCAGGAAGATATGGACTTACGAATTTCAGGAGCTGACATTTCATCCCCTGGCAACCCGTGCTTAAAAAAGTCTTCGCGCGTTCACAACTGCGAAGAAATGTCTGTCGTACAAAAAGATTTTGACTGTACAGTTTTGCTGTGATATTGATGTGAGATGTCGAAGCGCACTTGGTCACGTGCTAGTGGTCGTGGGTTTGACGCTCGGCTAGGTAACTAATTTCTTTTTTTTTAGTTGTGATCGAACTTCTAGCGTTTATGTAAGGCTGGGCAGAGTAAGGAAATAGTAAATCTAAGCTCTCTAAAAAATAACGTCTGGCATTGCATATTTTGACCTGAATTTTGTATTTCTTAGTTATTCCTGTGTTCATAATAATTTGTGGCTGAAAATTTCACCACTTGACCAAAACTAGCTGTTCATGACATATACTAAATTTAATTTGTATGCAAAGCTCAGTTTTGAGTAATTCTTGATTCGACAGTGTTACAGTCAACTTCGGATATAAGAGATTCAGATATAAGGGATTTTCGCTTATAAGGGACTACGCAAAAGGTCCCAAATGATTTTCAATATAAAATAATAAGTCGGTTATAAGAGAATTTGGTTATAAGAGACTGATTAAGCTGGTCCCGGTGAATCTCTTATATCCGAAGTTGACTGTATCACTTTTTTTGCCTACCCGATATGTACAAATAAACTTAACCTCAACTGCATTACCAACAACAGCAACTATTTGTTCCATTTGGCCTTTGCGACTTCTACCAACAAACTAACGCAACTTTTCAATTTCTCTCTCTCTCACTCTATAAAGATTTTCAGTGGGAATATTCTAGACCAGGGGGCCCAACCTTTATTGACATGGGATCTACTTTTACATTTTCCAGTCTCTGGAGATCTACCAATCTGGCAAAGCTGTGAAACAAAACAAACCGAGCCATGCTGGTGGGTCTATCGCAGGTATGGGCAAACTTTTTAGTCGAAGGGCCGCATTGACCATTTAAGAGTCGTCGAGGGCCAGTGCTGATAATGTTGTACAGCTGCATGGAATGAAAGAGATTGCGTAAGCTTAAAATTCTGCGACATGTCCTAACAATGTTGTATTACAGAGCGAAAGAGCAGTGGTTTCTCTAAAAAAAAAAAGGTCAATGCCTTTTGCTTAGACGAAAAATGCGTCAGTGGGAGATTTTTATAGTTAAAATTTTGCAGATTTAAGTGGCATAATCAGAATCGTCAGTCATTGCATTAAGTGTCAACTTTAAAAAAGAAATTAATTAAATTAAAGAAACACCCACTGCGCTTGTAGAAAGCTCTTTCTAATAGCGTTGCTAACAATAACAGGGTTGCCAGATTGAAAACAATCTACAAATACATAAGGATTCAAGTTTTAGTTCGGCAAACTCTTATAGGCCTACCTGTAAAAAATCACCCGCGATCGATTTCCGAGGCTTTGAAGATCGACCGGTAGATCGCAATCGACTGGTTGGCCACCCCTGTTCTAGACGTTTGAGAAGGCTCCAAAAAAACGAAATAACTGAGACGTCATAAGTACAAACTTGCAAGTTTCACCTTCAACTGTTACGTCAAAATCACACTCTTTCAAGCAAAATGTCGTTTACCACTTTGGCCCAGTATGGATTGAAGTTACATAACATGTGAATAACAGTTATGAAAGTTGCCAGAAATCATTATTCGTGACAAAAATCAACGATGTTTTGGCGCTGAAAACTGTTGACCTTTGAAGCTATAATAAGCCAAAAAGTTCCATAATTTTTTACCACAGTTGTTTTTACAATTGTTATTTTGTAATAGGATTAAGACATTTATAACGTCTTTTTAGCTGTCGTGTTTCTGGTGGCCATTATTATATTTATGACCGTTGAGCTTCCGTACCTAGCCTCATATGGGTACAGTTACGCCCTCCTTTGGGTTGCCATTCCGTTTGCGGTTGTCGCAGGAATTATGTTCTTCATGTTAAAGGTGAGGTCATAATTTTATTTGGATGAAGGCTGCTTGCGTGCGTGTGTGTGTGTGTGCGCGCGCGTGCGTGTGTGTGTGTGTGTGTGTGTGTGTGTGTGTGTGTGTGTGTGTGTGTGTGTGTGTGTGTGTGAAGCGAGCTTGCATTTTAACATTACCGACTATTTGTATGTATCATTAGAGACAGCGTCATAATTGTCCGGTGTCGTCATATTGTATTATCTTGTCTTGGTGTTGACTACAATTAATGTAGAGCACTAGTAACATGAAGCAGTGAAATCTTTGAAATTACGAAAGGTTTTGTAGCATAGCTTAAAAATCTGCGGAATGGCCATGCATGAATGGTTTTGCAGCTTTTTTAGTTTCTACTATACGCTCCAGTGATTTCGAGCTTGGGTGTCTCCACCCAACAGACTGCTAAAGCCGCTGAAAAGTTTTAATTTTCTTGTTCAGTCAACCTTCTGCAATACTTCGCAGAAGCAATGAATGCTTTCTGATTAACCATAGGTAACGATGACTGCAAAGCTTCACAGATTTCAGTGCAATGGCTGATGATACTTGCAAAACGATGTTTACCGATTTTGTTTATGTGGTTTTACGAGCTTACAGGGGCAGAACAACTGTTTTATCTAGGGGGTTGAAGGAGCATATCAAAGCTACAATAATGTATCTATAAAAATTTTAACTTTTTTAAGCTGAGTTTTGTCAACCAGATGCTGAAATTCTGGTTATTACAGCATTTCTTTAAATTATTCCCGGATACAGATTTTAGCACCGAAATTCCGGACGTGCCCGGAAAATTCCAGACGTATGACAACCCATATTAAGTTGAATAATGACTTAAAATGCTATCTCTAACTCAGTTATGAAGAACCTTGGCAGCAGGAAAGGGCCTAGCCAGGCGGTAAGGGGGTCAGTGTTCTCTATCTTTGATGTTTCGACTGGTTACGCCCTGGTAGTTGGGTATAATAAGCAAGAAGGTGGAGATTATGAAACCGGATAGAGAGCAACATTAAAGCGATATAACTATGTAAATTTGACCTGTGATGTCGAGGTTAGTCCAATATTCATCCGTGCCTATAAACTCGTGTTATCAAAAATCTTGTTGGTGGTACACAATTTTAATATAGCTCTGAAAAAAGCTGTTTGTGCCATAAGCTTTTCGTGACGCTCTCATGAGTGGCAATATCGCGTCAACAGGGAAGATCTAGAGCAGGCCTGCACAACTCAAAAACGGCTCGGGCCACATTGACCAGAGAAAATTTGCCGAGGGCCGCATGAGCATTATTTTTACGTTGAATCACTGGTTATAATGCAATTAAGCGTACATTATCATTGTGTAATACTTCAAGCTCAGTAGAAACTTATGCACACTTTGATCACAAACACTAATGTGAAACATTACATCGCTTCCCTGCAACGAGTTTGTTATAATCTGGATATATATGGGAAGTAGATATTTTCAGGATGTCCTTCAGACTTTCATTAGACAAAGAAGAGCACTGCTTGTTTTTGTTCATATTCATAATCGAAAAAGTTTGTTCGCATATGTAGGTACTACTAAAAATACTCAGCGCTTCTTTACAAGTTGAACAAGGTTTTTATATTTGTCACTGTTCAGACTTTTGTAGAAGTCTAGCAGGCTGCTTTCTCTGTGCTTAGTCTTGCTCACAGACGGGGCTTGCAGTTCGATAACCTCCAACTGCAATTATATGGGCACTTCTTCTGGATCAATAGAAAATGGTTCTTTAATCTGTTGATCCGGCTTTGGCTGAGATCTTTGTTGGATATTATGAAGAAAAGTTATTTTCTCAAACGCAGAAGCCTCCAACATACTTCAGATATGTTGATGACACGTTTGCGATCTTCGATCACGAAGCTGAAGCAGATGAATTCCTCACCAAACTCAACTGCCTTCATCCATCCCTCAAATTCACCTTTAAAAAAGAGAAAGGAAAATGTCTACCGTTTCTTCATGTTTACGTCGAAAGAACAGATATCGGCTTTGAAACCAGTGTATACTGGAAACCCACTTTCACAGACCAGTATTTACGTTGGGAGTCCTTTAGTCCTCTCAAACGTAAAATGAGCCTAGTATCTACATTAGTGATTCGAGCCCCAAAGATTTGCACCAAGCGTAGATTCATTGGAGAAATAGAACGGATCAAGAAAATATTGCTGGATAATGGCTATCCTAAAAACGTCATCAACGCTCAGATCGCCAAGAAAATCGCTCAGTTTTCTACCCTTAAGCGATTCGGCCCAGATAAGTGCCCAGTGTACTGGAGGGTTCCTTGGATAGGTAAGCCTTCGACAAACTTGGAAAAAAGTCAAAACCGCCGTGGAAAGCTGCTATGGTACGTCAGCACCCGCTTGGTCTTTACGTCGAAGCGCATGCTGCCCGTGGCCCGCAAGGATGTTCTACCTATCACTCAGAAAAGTTTTGTCACATATTAACATAAGTGCCACTGTGACAATCGGTACGTAGGGCGAACATCTCAACGGGTACAGGATCGCATCAAGCAACATGTTCCGCAATGGTTAAGTTAAGACAACAATTGACTCGTCCACGTCGATCTCAACAACACAGATCGTGCAAACGAAACGACACCAAACCGGATTGTGACTCCACCATTGGTCAACATCTTTTAGAAAATGATCAATTGGCACTAAACTATGATAACAAGCGGTTTTCAATCTTCGCCACTGCACGCAGCTCTTTCCATCTTAATCTCTTAGAGGCTGCTTCTATCAAGACCCGGCGCCCGGTTTTGTGCAGACAGAAGGAGTTTGTTTACGCTCTCAAACTCTTTCGATAATCGTGGCATTTGGCCTTCGGCTGCGCTTTCTCTGACTTTCGCTATTACGAAATCTTTCTTTGGCGCACTTCACAATATTTGCGCTATCATTGGCTTGTCTTGATTGCCTGATGTCCAAATTAACCTCACAAAACACTTACTCACTGTAGATTTTCCCTTTTGAAGCGATGTCGCCACTGATGAAAGTGTCATGAAAAGCTTATGACTCAAACAGCTTTTTTCAAAGCTATATTAAAACTCGTGTTTTGCTTGCTAGCCTTTTGTTGTGGCGGGTCACCTCCACGAGCAGGCCGTTCGGTCTTGTCGCCTGTCTGTCATACAATGGTGGAGGAATCCCATTGAATGCCTTACTCTAGGTCACAACAAGCTAGCTTGGCGGCCTTTTCACTCCCCTTTCATTACTGAGAAAGCTTAGTGTGAAAAAGCTTCTCTCGTAAAATGTAGTGCATTATTACGTTATTGTCTGTTGTTGTTGATATTGTCATTCTTATGCTTAATACTGTTGTCATGTTTTTCAGGACTCTGAGTTCTTAATGTAAAAAGAAGCAGAAGAAAAAATTTAAAACTTAAGAGTTTACGAACATTTTAAAATACGTTCAGCAGTTTTAAATACTAACGTTTGATTTACTTGTTGCTAGGGCTGTAGCGTGCGTTATTGCTGAGGGAGGTGAAACTGAAATTGATTATTTGGCTACTTGTACAGTATTTTTGTGTCATACCATTCTTTGCCTAACGTTTTTACTTTACTTTGAGCGCGATTGCAGACAATGCATACTGTTTCGCTCTATCAAGCCTTGTTGGTTCAGTTTTTATGCTATTTACTAATCTGTTTATACATTGTTTTTGTTTTCGCAGCAGCTACTTGTAGGGCAATAAAACTGATTAAATGGTACAATTGTTTCGTCACACAACAGCACAAGCTTTTTTTTATACGCGTCACACTTCCCAAAACACGGTATATCTGTAAATACAATGAGTAAATAGTGGAAAAACGTTATGAATTATCGATTGCTTTGATGCTACAGGAATTTTTGGTCCAATTCACATAGTCAAGGTTAATTTCATAAACAGAAGTTGAGCGTTTCTGTGAAGCCTACGATGTTCACACACCCAATTCAAGTGTTTAGTAACAAAACAATAACAAAATCATTAACTGTTCCAGTTACCTTGTTTGCCGATAGGTCAGTAATTTGCCGGTAATGTTTGAAATAGACAATTTGCTAACCTTAAACGACCCCTAACGCTTTGACCATCCATTTGTGGCAGGTCTAATTGTGATATCTGCTTCCAACTTTTGCCCTCCATTTTGTCTGTATAGGTTAACCGTTGGTTTATGATTTTGCTTGTTTGCAGTGTCTTTGAAGCTCGAAAATATACTTTCTATTAGAAAAAGCATTGTGAGCAGGTGGCTGGCGCAGAGCATGTAACTAATCTTGGTTCATTTTGGGGATTGCGTAGCACAGAGAATTGTTTAGCGTCGGCCTTGTCTCACTTTCAAAATCATTGTTTCACGCTGTTCAGATAGCTGGTTTAAAAACATTCCTACTTCATGAATGCAACAGCAAGGTATAAAATGTTTTGTTCTTTTTGTGTGACTGCGAATACTCCACCCCGCCCGCTCAGTGTTCAACCAAAAGTCAACATCTGATTTTCAAGTCATAAAGCAACCAAAAAATTCTTGATTGATAGTGGAATCTTGGATAGCTATAAAGCTCATCCTCTCCAGCACTTTCGACATGCTTACAGCGTTCCAATTTCGATTACTCTTCCTATATCTTGAAAAATACCGGGATCAGGTTCAAGGAATTTACCCCATAATGCTCTGCAGCACTTTAACGAAGGGAATTTGAGAAAAGTTTTCCATTTTATCCAGTTTTCTTGTTGCAGTGCTAGTAACTACGAAGCAAATATTAGCATGCGTTGTTCTATGAAGGGTTTTCCATGGCAGAAACAACCTATCGCACGATAATGGAATTACAATTCAAATTTACCAGTTGTTTTTAGCCATATGATATCGCAAATACATGTACTTCCTGTGCAAAGGTTATGTATGCATATTGGCGGTCACAAGACTTGAGTAAACGCTAGTTTATGACCCAGGGATTAATAGCATTTTCTTATCGCTCAGTCTTTTATTACCAAAAAAATTTAACAAAGCTTTTACTGTCGTTTTATATCAATAACCGAGGCTACTACACTTTTTTCAATGCAGCAATGTTCTTACATAATGCTCTATTATTTACTAATATAGCTTTATTGGTCGCAGCCAATGCGTTTTTTGAACAATGCTGCAATCGCATGGCTGTGAATTGCGTGCAGTTCAACATAAGTTAGGTCACAACTTGTTTGTGCTTATTGTACCAGCATGATATGTCACCCAGTGTTAAAACAAGCAGTGACGTTGCATTATTAAAAATAGTACAGATTAATGGAAAAAGTTTACAAGCAAGATAGTAGCCAATGTAATCTGCAGTGTATATATAGGGTGAATGAGCAGAGCAATAAGACAGGAAAGAGTTTGAGGAAATAAAACGCCCCATTCAGTAGAGGTATTAGATTGTTTTAAAATATTAAAAGCCCATGGGGATAGGGTTCAAATTGCTGGCAAAGATTAGGATTTGATATTGACTCCTAAAAATGGTATTGACAAATTTCCTACTTTGCGCTCTGTTGTAGTAGTTGTATGGAGGGTGAGATAAACTGAGTTTACTTAGTCATGATCAAATGTCTTGGTGCTAAAACACAGTTGCCGCTAAAAAACAGTTATATGGTGTTTGATTTCATCAATATAACTCTGTCTTTTGACTTTCATACTCGAGAAAACAAAATTTGAAATATTCGGTAACCGGTGCTGAGCAATCTTCAATCTTTTCGTTTTTTCAGTGTGATTCTAAATCGTTCCAAGCATGGTGTATAGCAAAAAACGAGGCTGTGGTTTAGAGGTCACAGATACAAATCTTTCTTTTAAACCAGGATTTTTAAACTTTTTGAGACCCGCTCCGACAACGCCATCAAAAAATCGTGTCCCCGCCAATACACAAAACCTCTTTCTATGAAGATTAATGTTTTCAAAGCGGTCGTTTTTTTGCATTTGTTCTGCAAAACATAATGATGAATCTTTTTTAAAGCAATGATTTTTCCACCTTTGGTCTCCAAAAAAAGCAGAAATTTTTTTTGGTGGTCAACTTCTACAAAGCACTAAATTCAACAAAGTTTTGTGCAACTGGGAGTAATGGCTATGCTCCCCCCATTATGAACGTTCTACGCCCCTCCTGGGCCACGATACCTCAATTCAAAAGCCCTTACTTTAAACGTTTTCATAAAAATTGCATTTTCTGGAACAAAACATTTTTGAACAAAGTCTGTTTTTGGTTAACCCTTTGAGGACCTTTGGCACACATATGTGCCATGATTGTTGATTGTTATATCATTATGACATGATAACCAATTATCTAAAATCTATTATATTTACGTTGTTACCAAGCAATTGCGGCATTGTTTCAAATTTTATGAATTAAATTCTTATGGTCCTCAAAGGGTTAATACATGCTCTTTCTCCTGAATCCCCCCCTCCTTGAACCCAAAAAGTTTTGACTAACGGTGACGTTACAGCTGGAGACTTAGTCATGGCTTCTATTCAAATAAACATTTAGTTCGCTTGTTATCACGAGCATGATCATCTGTCCAGTAAACATTTACGCAGCCATCTGCTCAGGCCTGTGAATGACGTTCGCGGATCCTGATGAATTTCACTTCGGGTTTGGGTTGGAATGCATGGGCCACTTCTAAGGCGTCCGGCAGATCGAGGTTGTCCGTTACTACAAGGTCATGCCGCATCAGCAACCAAATGAGACAATTTAAACAACTTTTATACTGAAATCGTTAGCTTGCTAATGGAAATGTTTTGCTTTTAGATTTTGTTTTATTGTAACGTCACAATGGGCTTCGGCACTTTGCCTACGCTCATGCTGCTATGCGGCATGGCTATGGCTAGCGTGGAGCACTCTACCTGTTACAATGGTACAAAGGTAAGATACATATACCGATAATGCTAAGAATTTGGAAGCTAGGGTTTTGGTGAGACATATTTTGTAAAAATTAAATATTTTTGCAAATTAAACTTTTCGGAAATTTGAAAAAATTACCGAAAGGTGGAGTAAGAGATCAAAGCCCAACTCATTGTCCAAAAACTGTTCGTCTAATAAAGGCTGCTGCTTGTAAACTAATGTACGGTACCTGGGGTGTTTTTCTTTATTTGCGAATAAACAATATTCCAATGTACTCTTGCAGCGCGCCGGAGTGAAAATTGTTTTGGGACTGCGACTCGATAAAACTTAGTTTATTGTTGAAAAGATAGAAACTGAGGATTTGATTCTGCTGCATTGAATGTATTGCAAAAATGTTTTCAAAAACAAGGCACAGTGACCCAGTGTACCGAAAACTTGCTTATTACCAGGTTCAGAGCTAATATGTTTTCCTAAAGGATGCTCAAAAAATTTTACAAGAAACTTAGTTACCTATCATCAAATGCAGTCAAACTCGCCCCAACAAAATGTGATCCATAAAAAATTTGATTCAAGATTTCAGTGAGATTTAATTCCTCAAAAATAGAGACCTTTTGGACAGGCTAGTGGAGTGGTCAGTTAGCCTATTTGAAAAAAAAACTCATTTTTTCCTGTGGATCAAATATTTCGAGAGAGCTTAGCCCCTGTGCCTTTCTGCCTGCTAGCCTAACATATTGCCAAAGCTGTAAACAAAGGATGTGACCTACCCTTTTCTGAATGCTGGAAAAGTAATTTTTTTGGAAAATTAGGCTTTAATTTCCGAACAATTCACTTCAAATAAAGAAACCCATCGGCAGTGTTTCACGATGGATTGAGTGTTAAACTTGCTATCGAAACACTGCGAGTTGCGCGCTAAGAGTGTTAACCCTTTCGAGACTAGTGGGACATATATGTCCCGCAGGCTTTTCAGATTTTTTAAAAAGTCTGTTGGGACAAATGCTTCCCGTAGTTACTTAGTTTAAGCAGATTTTAGACTTTTTTGATTCATACCGCTAGATGGCAGCATTGAGATTGCACGTGGCTAAAAATTTTTGAATCAGAATTCCAGCGTCCATTACATTAGAAAAACTAATAAATAATGCAAAAATATCGAAAAAACAAAATCAGACTCGAAAGGGTTAAGTTTCATGCGGCATGACCGAGCGGAATCTGCGTTTGCGCTAAAGCTCAGACTTCGATTGCAAACCATGGCTCGGGCTACTCGCGTAGACGTGCTGAAAAAACTGCTGTCTCGAAGATGTTGTTGTTGTTGTTGTTGTTGTTTACCCGACCCCTTCCGAGGGATGGGTGCATGGCGGAAGACCATGGAGCCCCAGGGCCTCGAAGATCGTGAAACCATTTTGCAGTTTATAGAACTCTTCGCGCATTTTGTGTTTGATGACTTCTTTCGGTTCTCTATATTTCTTTCTTTTCTCGGAATGCTTGGCACTGAAAAATTTGGTCTAAAAGCGACTTTTTGTTTCAGTTTTCCGTCTACGATCAAAGCTTCAACAAAATCACAGGCCAAAAAATGGCTCTCTCCGAGTTCAAAGGAAACGTTTCACTCGTCGTAAATGTGGCGACTTTCTGAGGGGCAACTACTCCTCAATACAAAGCGATGAATGCACTACTTAACTCCGTAGGTGCTGTGACGTAATTATTACGTCAAAAAATTGTAATATTGAATTTAAGCATGGATACTGTAGTATTACATAATAGTTAATACTACTACGTCATAATAAATAACATAATGACAAACCCGCAAGTCTACCCTTGTTTTTGTTTGGAGATGGTCGATTAGTGGATGAATGGAATCTGAAATCAAATTATTTCAAAAACGCTCGGCAAAGAAAGCATATGCGAAATTGAAACTCCTGACCTATGTTATCACATAACCAACAAACTATCCTTGTTTCTGAAAGTTAGATCTTGTTTAGAAATACAACAGCGTGCCAGTTCATATCTTGGCATTTCCTTGCGATCAATTTTACCTCCAAGAGCCAGCTGCCAACGATGAAATCATTAATGGGATCATGTACGTCAGACCTGGAAATGGCTTCATCCCTCACAAAAAAATTCACTTTTTTGAAAAGTCGCAAGTGAACGGTGCCAACGAGACAGCTCTTTACACCAATCTCAAGGTAATTGCCGACTACTTCATCCAAGCAGGTTACAGCACATCAGATTTCTTATATCAAGAATGTGTAAACTGGTCTAAGTTTTGGATTTTGTTGTTAACTCTCTGAACAAAAGCATTGGTAAGAGAGGAACTTGTATTTACAAATGAACACATACTTGTGTATACCATAAACTTAACCATAATTTGAAACTGAAGTTTATAGTTGGAAAAACAACTGCGCATTATGTTTTGCTTTCTGATTCGTCAGATCTCTTTTCAAACTCACCAATCACATCCTTTCAGGCTTCTTGTCCACCAACTACAATCAACATTGGAACCACATCAGAACTTTTCTGGTCTCCGATTAAAGCAACCGATATTTATTGGAACTGGAATAAATTTCTTTTAGACAAAATGGGAATTCCAAGGTAAGATGATAAGGACTACATTTGGAGCGTGCTACCAAAAATATGTTTTACCGAGTTTTCACACGCACCTTGGAGATGAATTAAAAGCTTTTATCTAAAATATCTGGTGGGAAGAGCTGTGACACTCTTGCACTACAGGAATCCGCGAATGATTGTATTTTGTTTCAAAAACACAACCAATTGATAGCGAGTGTTGCCTTATTGAATGCCTATAAATTTGGATTTACTTATCATATTTGTTTTCATTTTTAGATATCGTTTTGGTAGCGATGTTGATGCTACACAGGTGGCACCTTGGATCGATATGCTGTTGAACGAGCAATAATCCCCTCGTCTCCCAGTGAGGCCCCTGCAGTCAAACCAAGTAAAGAGATCGCGTTTAGGAATTCTATGAAGCTCTACTCGGAAACTGCTCCGCAGACGTGAGAGTGGAAAACGGGTTTTGAGCTTGTGTCCTTCTTGTTCCGGAAGTTTTAGTGCATTCCCTTCTTGATCGAGTGGTCATGGGTTCAAATCCAGATGTCTTACAACGTGCGATTTTTGTTGGTTTTGCTGTAGCGTAATAAAATAACTTTACTCCTTAGTGTTTATTACTATGTCAAGAAAAATCAATTATATTTTTTTCTAGGTCTTACAGCTGATATAATACATCAAAATACTATGACATATCAAGACAAGCTGACGCACTAACAGTGGCGACTCCAGCTTTTTATGGCTACTCGGGCTCGTCATTGACAGTATCGCAAAATATTGCAAAAACAGTAAATAAAGCACAAAAACTGGCAAGACAAAAAATAGCAACAATTTATCCACCCATTTAATTATTGTAAACGCCTTTATTTACGCAGTTATAACTTATAACAAAACGCGTGCTTTTATCAATTGTACCCGATTTCATCAACAAAATTAAGCAAAAAAGTGACTGAAACAACTCAACTCTTTTGCTCAGGCGTGAAAAGCGAAAAAAATGTCCCTAAGGTGGCAGCGCGAAAAACTGTCATAATCAATCATAATTAATCATAATTATGTACCTCAAGTTTGTTTGTAAATCATTACTCAGCTGTCTACTTCTACATTAAGTGTGATATATCGTTGAAATCTACATTTCTTGAGGATTTCAAATAGAAAAAAAAACATTTTTTTGAATATGCAAATTAACCCCTCCAACTGGGGGAGATTGTCTTTAAAATTAAAGAGGTACCCTCATCTCAAAAATCACTAGAGATTATATTTTCTAACAATTTTTTTAGAAATGGTCGCTAGATGATGCTAAGGAAATAAGCTTTCAAGGTACATCAATCAAAACTTACCTAATGGCCTAGGTTTTCTACAATTTGCAATTTTCTGAGGCAAATGACCTTTTTTTTGACCGATAGGAAAATTTTGGTAGTTAAATTCAGTACCTAAAATATGATCGGTCATTGTCTGCTAGAGGTTAGCCTAAACCATGTAACATTATGTATTTTTGAACAGGAAATTTCTTCAAGATTCAGAAAATATCAAGTTTAAATAGAATATGCTGTCACTGACAATGAAACAGCCGCTTGTTTACACCCTTCCCATTTCTTGAGAAACAAGGGGGATACAGCAAACTTTGATTTAGAGAAGCCAAACTTCTGCTAGCTTTTAAACTTGTATTTTGCTTCTTGTCTCCTTGGAAATTTGATACAAAATGACAACTTTAGTAGTGAAATATTTGCAATTTATTTTATCGTTTTATAGGGTGTAGTTTTTCTAAAAATTATAATTTAGTGAAGGTAAGTCAAAAAATTTTTGGGGTTTTGAACTGACATGATGTACAGTACTCATTTTTGATCAGTAAATATCATATACCACTTAGTCTAAACTATTTAAAGTTATATATTGATGGAAAGCAAATTTCCTAAGCTTTCAAATGAGACCGGTATTTAGCAAGATATCATATTGTTTACGCACTAAAGTTACTTTTATCTACTTACCATTCAAATTTGTTTGGGGGGGTTTTGAGACCCCTAAAAAATTTGGAAATTCAAAAAAGTAAAATTTATTGTCACTTGAAATTTTGTCAAATGATGCCCTAAAAGAGTAGTTTTCAGACTGTGTTAATGATAAAGGATTTGGTTATGTGATAAAGATGTAATCTCAATTTGATTTTAGTGTAGTTGGCACGTGCTGAGAATTTGGCCAATTTTGTCGTCTGCAACTGGGTTCTTGGTCCTTTTAACCCAATTTGGGTATAAAAATCCAAAATTTAGGGCACAAATTATAAATCTTGCGATGCGTGAGGAAATAAGCGTGATCTTTTGAAAATTTTATGAAAATCGGATGAAAAATAAAGTCACAAATCGATTTTTTAGTAAACTAATTTTGTAACTCAATTTTTAAAAATTTGAGGAAAACACTGAAAACACGAGATCATCAATCGATGATCGCGGGAGCGAAAGAGTTAAACGCTCGCATTGTTAGAGCTCGGGCAACTGCAATCAAGCCCGAGTTAGATTTGATTCGAAAAAATGCTTGAAAATCGTTTTCTCTCTCGTTATTTCTTTGCACAGTGTGTCTGGCTATTTTCCTTGAGCCTGAGCTCGACAAAACGTTGAGCGCAAAAAGCAACTGCCACCACAAACTCTGGTGGTTTACACGATGTCCGGCTTCTTCTTTGGACTTAATATAAATTAAGTTAAAAAGTTTTAAACTTGTTTCGCAGAATTTAAATTTGACAAAGCTTTCCCTCATTTTCTAACTCAGGCTCAGCCCGAGTAGCCCGAGTGCCGGAGTCGCCACTGCGCACTAACCACTAGTGGGAGTCTTACAGCATCACTAGTTGGCCGTTATTGGTTATCTACAGCTCACACATTCACGCCAGTGAGCTTGGGCTTCTCCATCGCTTCCGTGCTGAGCGACAACCAGGGAAGCTGTGAATACAGTCTTTGAAGGATGTGGCATCACTCGACAAGGGAATTGAACCGAAGTCTACGGATTCGTAAGCGGGCGCTCTAACCACTGCATCACCTCGCCGGTATTTGTCACTGATGAGCAGGGTTGCAAAAATATTGTTTCCTTATTTTTCTGCCTGGCAACGCAGTGCTATGTTTTTGGGAGTTTAGTGAAAATATCATAAAATTTTTGACGTTATAACTGCAACGTTTTTTTATTGCCAGAACATCTTTAAACCATGATCGATTAAATTCAGTTTCATATTTTATTCACCTTATTACTTCTATTGCTGCGCCCCTGGCAAAAAAATGTGGCCCTTAGGCAAAAAAATGTGCATATGACGTGTACAATTTTTGGTATGATTCGACGTAGGAATTGAACCTAAATCTACCAAATGCGAAGCAGATGCTCTAATTACTCACCACCTCACCGGTTTAATGCTGAGAAATGATCTCCGTTTAAATGCTGTCTACAGAGTGACTTTTTGGGAAAAAACATTACGTTGTGTCACTGGCACTACTACACTTTTATACTTAGCGTTACAACTTTTCTGTAAGATTTGATTACGGTATGGCAGATCACCTGCTAAACGCTCAACGATAGGAGTAATGAGATTGATGAAACATGAAACCGAATTTATTTAGACAGTGACACTGTTTCGACCTATCAGGTCTCTTCAGTGCAGTTGGTGACCGACAAGAAGCTAGAGGCTTTTAATAAAGCATAGCTTAGACCGCCACACTTGCGGGATCTATACTAGATCCACTTGGTGGATGGTCTGTCAGTACTCTACGAAGCCGTATCACTCGTGAAGAGACCTGATAGGTCGAAACAGTGTCACTGTCTGCAGTTTTGCTATGTGCATCGCTAGCCTCTTGCATTACTTTACATGTAAGACCTTGTGACCACTAGGCTGTGACAGCACTATTGTTCTATCAGTTGCTAGACTTAGTGCACCTGCGACAACCGCCACTCATTCACGAGTGATACGGCTTCGCAGAGTACTGACAGACCATCCACCAAGTGGATCTAGTATAGATCCCGCAAGTGTGGCGGTCTAAGCTATGCGTTATTAAAAGCCTCTAGCTTCTTGTCGGTCACCAACTGCACTGAAGAGACCTGATAGGTCGAAACAGTGTCACTGTCTGCAGTTTTGCTATGTGCATCGCTAGCCTCTTGCATTACTACGAATTTATTTACTTTTGATTAAAGTATGTTCTGGCGCTACGAAATCGCTGCTGTAAAAAAGGGCCAAAAACTGTAAAAGAATCATACGATTTGTCGAAATAGTGAAATTAACCTAAGGCGTTTGGCTGAATAAAAATGACCCGATATTTTTTGCTTCGCAAGCCAAAGTCATTTCAAGGCTCTACTTGGTAAATGTACTAACAACACCGCGCACAAACAAACTGTTGTAATGTCCCATCCAACTTGATGGCTGATTAACTTTGCTTGTTTATTGCATATTTATCCTCTAGAATCACAGGACATCGACAGTGGCGCCAAGCCAGGGGCACCTGTCCAGACCAGCTTCAGAGTTACCCAATTTTAACGTTTCGCCTGAATTGTTTCGTAATACTTTCAGTAAATTTACTGCTTTTTGTAATTAACCAAGCAGGTGCAATCATCGTACGGTGTCTTCCCCCTGAACAACAGCGTAGTGATTATGAGATTTAAACGCAAGTCCACTTGATCACCGTCGTCACAAAATGGCGTTTGAACCCTCTTGACCACGTTGCCATTCTTTCGACGTTACTTACTAGCCTTGGGCAGAATAATACCGTGAAAAATTCTTTTATGATTTTTTAATAGTACTAAGCTTTTAGGTTCAAAGGTAATGAAATTTCAGTTGTCCAAATCAGACAAAACTAAATGGTTATTTATGATCCTGTTGAACTGTTTTTGTTGTCGACTCTAACTGGAAATCTGAATTTTTTCAGACCATTATTGCATTATTAATGCCTTCTTTTATTACATCAGAACATATTTACGTCATCAAGAATACTTGTTTTTCCTAATCTTGATAAGTGATTTGTTTTGCTTTACCAAAATAAACGAGGTAAAATCAGAAAAAATCCCAAAAAATTTAACATAGTTTAATAAGTTCTGCCATACTACTAAAAATACTGGTACTTCAAACACATTTTAAAAGTTAAAATATATATGTCATCAATAATATTTGTTTTTCCTACTCTTGATTTATGCGTGATTTGACTTGCTTGACCAAAATAAATGACGCAAATCAGAAAAAAAACCCAAAAACAAAATCGTTTAAAAAGTTTTGCGGTACAACTTAACACGTTGATACTTCACTACTTATTTGAAAAATTTAATGAATCGACCAAACATTTTAGGTTCATAAACAATGTATTAACCACTAACTACTTTCCTAATAAAGGGGGAGGGCTATTTCGCCCATTTGATCGAAAAGCGTTTTGAAAAATACTACAGTCTTGGTAAAATCTCACTGAAGAGAAAAGATAAGGCATCTTGACATCTAGCAAACGACGTCATTTCAAGAGTCCAGCGACGCAACTTGAGCAAACTGCAAAAAGTGACACTGCTTCGACCTATTAGGTCTCTTCAGTGCACTTGAAGACCGAGGAGTAGCTAGAGCCTTCATCAAATAAAGCATAGCCCAGAGCGTCACACTTGTGGAACCTAAACTAAATCCATTGTAGTGGAAGATCTGTCCACACTCTGCCAAGCGGTATTATCTGTAAACAAGTGGTGGCTGCCGCCGGCTGCCGCTCAGCAAGTTGTTGCGGTTGTCGCGGTTGTCTCAGGTTCTCGCTGCAAGTGTGACGTTCTATGCTACGCTTTATCTTTTGCTACTTTTCTATGCATTTGCTACTGGCTGTAGCTACTTGTCAGACATCAACTGCAATGAAGAAACTTTATGGGTCTAAACAGTGTTACTGTCTGCAGTTTGTGATTTCAGTTTTATTGGAAAACATTTCGGTGAAAAGCGCTTAAAGCTCTTGATCTCGTTATTTTAAAGTTAGGAATCTAAAAGGCATAATCATTTATTTGTTTTTTGTTTTGAAAATAATGCTGAAAGTATGATACAAAAGACTGACAAACGAAGAAGGAGAAGGACGATAAGGTTTCAGGATTGCAACCTCGGAAGAAGACAGCAAATTTCTTTGGCCATGTGATGCGAACGAAAGTATTGGAAGGTCTCGCAATTACCGAACGATCAATGGAAAAAGACATGGAGGAAGGTAGCGAGAGAAATATTTTGACGACATAAAAAGACGGATGCAGAGTAGGACTAAAGAAATGTTGCATTTAATGGAAGACCATAATTGCCGATGTCTGTAGTCTCGGCACATAAAGCAGAAAAATTAAGTATTCGTTCAAGTTGAGAAATTGTTTGCTCATAGCATATTTCTACTCCAGATTCGCAGAGCAACAACAGTGATGGTAAACGTGTGACAATTGTTCGAACCTGCTTCGGAAGTTCCCAGTTTCAACATTTGCTTGTATTGGTTGATGTTGCTTCTGATAGATTTACTACTCGTTGGGATTCACAAGCGAAGGAAATGATCGTAGGCGTTTCGAAAGAACACAACAATGCGGTCAACTTGAGATTCGATCGCATAACCATTCGATCACGTTTGCCATAATGACGACGATCCTCCCACTTGTCCAAGTCACCGGCAGTGCGTATTTTGATTGACGGTTTTTGTGAATTGCTTCGACGCTGGAAACAGTGCAACGCATATTTAACGTTCTTAAATAATTTATAAGTCAGAAAGCATCAGGTGTTTTAACATCAAAATATTAAGGTCTGTTGCTGCACTGGTGATGAAACTCATGTCACGCCCAAACGATTGATTGTTACTTTCAAGCAAGGTTATATCGTAGCACTGGGCCAAGTGCCAGATCTACGGTTGGCCGATGTTCGATACGTTCAGTTTAAATTCCACTGCAAGAATGATGTATTTGATGACGTTCTCCTTTAGTACTTAATCCAGAAACTGGACCCTGTTTATCGTTAAGCCGACGAGCCGTCCACAAGTTTTTAGTGGTGCCTCTATTTAGATGAACGGTTCGTTTGTGGAAATGGCCAACATCATCAGAGAAACAACAACATACCATTTTTTTGTTCTCATGATGTTGGCCGTTTTGCCTAGCGAAACGTTAGTCTGAATAAAGGCACCGCCGAGGAAATTTGTGTGATTGCTACTCATCGGTAGACTAACATACAGAATTTGGACAATATGTCAGCTAGGTCTAGTAATATTGCGTTTACCAGTTTAAGTGCAAATTTAGGGTTTAGCATTTGCTAAAAGTAATTATAATGTCGGACATATCATGTGTGCCATTATTATTCTTTTAAGCCATATTAACCCTAACTAAAGTTTGGTATAAAAGTGCTACAGTTACAATTGGCATGCAGTAAAAAAGCTAAAAAAACTCAGCGCCTCACACTAAATTTGGCTGCATGCATGAGCCGAGCTATTTTCAAAAATAATGCAAGTTACTGCATAACAAGCTACGCAACGCTGTAGTTGTAAGCTGTGGAAAGAGCAAGTGTTTCATTGCCACTGTTCAATAAAAAGTTAGAAAGCTAGTTCATGTTATCAAGCAATTTTGCCTGTATGAGCGATAAATTAGAAGTCAGTATTATCTACTAATGGCGTTTTAGAAGTGAGTTTATCAAAACAGCAAAAGTACGGTGACCTTTGGTCAACAGATTGAAGAGAACAAAGTTGTACTTTTCTTGAAAAAGTTTTTTATGAAAGCATGGAGAAAATACAGTTATGAAGAAAAGGAAATCGCGCATAAATGACGTCATAATTGTTACTATTTGGCAATAATTGCCTCACAAATATTATTGAGCTGGTACGAGTAGTTGGTAAGATATTTTGTTGAATGTAAACGAATACTTGTTGGTGTAAACAAAATTTACTTTACTATTTCAACTACATTCTCAATTAGCATGCGATCATTTAGCTTCAGGACATTTTCAAGAATTAAAACTGTAAAATCAGTTGGGGACAAAAAAAGAATTTTCCAAGTATTTGAGTCAGCGATGTTTATTTTCGAGACCTAGGAAATCGTTTTACCTTACTCATAGAACAAGTCATGTTTGAAAATCGATTCCCCTCTTTAGAGCATATTATACTAGCAAATTAAGAAACTAATCGCAAAAATATATCAACAGATCAAATGAAAAACAAAACATATGAAAACTGACATGTTTTTTCTGACTTTTGTTCAATGAAATATTCTTATGAATGAAATAATCTTATGTCAAAAAAGTTTTGTACTTGCGGTAATTTAGAATTTTAAGTCGCATCTTGAAAGAAAATTTACTCTCTTTCAGTTAAAATACGTTTGTCAGCACGTGATCATGACGTGTGCTTGTTTTGACTCTAGCGTAGTATTATGGGAAATGGAATAAAAATTTTAGCTTTCCAGATAAGACAGGTGATAGCCAGAAGCAGAGTTTCTTAAAAAATTGAAAATTTTCAAACTATAGTTGAAATATTTTACATATTACCTGGAAAAAGATAATTAAGTGAAGAAATCTCCTGACAAGTATAAATAGTTTTACTTCCTTGATTAAATTACTCTTTAGAAGCAGTTATTATAAAATTCAAGAAAAAATTTTGAGCATGAATGTGCATATAAAACTGGCAAAGCAGTGATTAAATGTTGATAGCTGGTTACCTGTGTCAATTACGAGTTAAGAATTGAAAAGTTAATATTAGTTAAGTAAATTTTTTACGTGGTCAAGGGTTCTTTGCAGAGACACACTCCTGCAGTTAGGCCTACACAGGATGCGATACAGCCAACTGACACATTTGTAAGTTTAGTAAAATCAAAATAGAGCACTGAACAAAAAATATATTTATATTTTCAGATTGCTCACACCACATCATTTTGATGGTGTTGCCGTCGAGAATGCGAAAAAATCACTGGGACTTTTTACATCGATGTTTTTACAGAATTGTTTATTAATTACAACACAAAAAGCGCCTCGTGTGCACAAAAAAGTTTCAAATAAAAACAATGGAAAAGCATTTAATACTAGCTAGGTAGCAAAAACAAAGTAGAAGTTACCTTTGAAAATATCGAACTAACGCAGTTTTATCTTATTTGATTTTGAAAATAAATTGGTTGAACAGTCTTTCGAGAGTAAAACAAGTTAAGTGAGAAGCGAGTTGGTGCTAAATTAGAAGCATAGGAATAAAATATGTTAACAATTCGTAGCAAAAAAGGAGATCAAAATGCTGGTGTTTTTATCAAACGTTTTGTCAAAAACGTATTTTAAACCTAGCAAACTGCAGACAGTGACACTGTTTCGACCTATCAGGTCTCTTCAGTGCAGTTGGTGACCAATAAGAAGCTAGAGGCTTTTAATAAAGCATAGCTTAGACCGTCACAAGCTATGCTTTATTAAAAGCCTCTAGCTTCTTATTGGTCACCAACTGCACTGAAGAGACCTGATAGGTCGAAACAGTGTCACTGTCTGCAGTTTGCTAAGTGCATCGCTGGCCTCTTGCATTACTATACATGTATTTTAAACCGTTTGTCAAACAATCCATTTAGTCCTTGTAGGTAACTCTTTATTTGATAAAAGATGCTTTCGGAGTAAAAACAATACGTTAAAAAAATGATTACCAGTCATTTGGCTGTACTGTTATTAGTAGCTATGAGCTTGTAAAATTTTCACGTCAACAACCTCCGCAACGTGATAGCTGTCGACTCTGCCGTAGTTTGAACCAACAGCCTGAGATAGAAAGCTTTCAACTTCTTACATCGCGTCGACAACAAAATTTTTCCCCATTCGGCGATTGCGTCGAAAAAAATGCTAGCTGGCTATGACGTTACCTAATCGAGACGTTAAGATGTTGTTCCGAAAGTCAATGAGCAATGTTGGTTTGAAAAGCGCTGGTGGCAGTTACTTTTCAGACTGGCAGAGGAAAACTTTAATAACATTGACTGACTGGCAGAGTCATCAGTTGAAGAAACAATTGCAGCTGGGTTGGGTTCATTATTTCGTTTAGTTTTAAGATGTATTTCACAGATCTTGACGTGGCCTTCAGCAATTGGAGTAATGTGGAAAATGAAATATGAATGTGTGCAAGATTCATTCATAATGCCGCAAAACCCATGCCGCCAAGAGGTCCATCGAGTTCGTGGCGCTGCTCTTGCCTTTGACACAGAAAAGCTTTTTTGCTGATATTTTTTGAGATAAAAAAATTGATGAAAATTCATTTAACTCATCAAATGAAAGATGAATGAATAGCTTGAGAGAATGCAATTACCTCACGGTTTTCAAGTTAGCAGTCACCTGTGCGCCTCATTGCGGTCGGCGCAAGCTGTAGTCAAACTCATGACGTGAACTGGATTCAAGCTACGGTTCCACTTGGCCACGTCATATGCAACATGTTTTCGGACCTTTGGGGCACCAATTACTAACTAAGCATGAAATCTGTGCCCTACTAACTATTTGCATTTTAGTTTATGAAGTGTTCTTGAATAAGTTCTTAGCCTACACAAAGATCCCTTCCGATAAATTTCAAATATCAGTTAGGTTTCCGTTTAGGCTCAGTAGATCAATTGAGGTTTGCGCAAATTTCGCGTCATGCAATAAATGAAAGGATGGGCTACAGTTATGTTTATTGAGTACAAGTTGAAAGTCACTGCTTTGATCGCTCAATCAGCAATTTTGATGACTAGTCCAACACTAATTTTGTTGGACCTATTTTAGGACGCTGCCTGATCCGTAGTCTTTGTAGAGTCGCTTTTTATTACGTTAAATGAAAACAGCTAGAATGAAACGACTTAAACAACCTCTTATGTAAAGCTGTTTGGTTTGTTTCAAAAGCAACAAATTGGGTGATTTGCGTCAATAGTTAAGCAGTTGCAATAACAAAGATGCATGTAGTGTCAGGTGTTAAGTGTTTTTGCCACTGTTTTGTCATAATATGCTAACCGTATTGCCGTTATGTCGTCATAAAAAGGCGTAGTGTACATAATTACGTAATCCTGTTGCCAATGTTATTGCATAAATAAAACGGACTCCCAGCAAGTATGACAGATCTAGTCAGGAGCATCAGAACTACCTTCAATAAACTTGCACTTCGGGTCAATTCTTGGTTAGTTCAACCGTTATAATATTTTCTAGAAGCTGCTGAATTGGAAAACTGCAAGCTTATTCCAATTCTATGAATCGAATCAAATTGACAGCCGTTTCAGTCAGAGGGCAACCATGGTAGATTTCAGGTCACCTTGCATCAAAAAATGGCGAAGATCCTTTTACAGTAGAAACGCAACCAACAGCTTGCCGTAAACAAGACTATTTGAAAAGTGTTTGGGTTAATCCAACTGGCACAAATTTTGGTTGCCTACTATATCTCAGTAAGCTATCACTAGGCCTACTTTGAAATGAGTTTTTTAAAACTAAAGTCAGCAAACAACACTGTAAGCGTACTTTCGTTAAACAGTGCAATCCAAATCTACGGCAAATCAAAGTAAAGTGAAGTCGATTTCTGTGCGTCATCTTTAAGTTTATTTGTTTTTCAGCTACTTGTTGTTGTAACTGTTACTGATTGTAATGGAATCCTCCACAAACTACCGATGCCTCTTGACTCGTCTTTGCAAATCAACGAGTTTAGACGATTTGGAAGCGAATGCAAACGCAGACGCATTGTTGTTGACCAGATCTGGATTCTTTCGAATTCTTCTGCCAATTATTCTTGTGTTTGGAGTGTTCATCATAATCGCTATTATTGTGATGTCGCACAGGTATTTGTTAAAGAATAATTGCGGTTTGAAATTTGTTATAAATTGACTTCTGAAATCATTTTTGTTTCAGTTTGTCATCAACTACCCTCTAAGCCACGGCGACCTAACCTTTTTGGGACTGCAACGCAGTTTTACAAACAGTATTTTTGGGGACCCTTGTAAGATATTGCGGCAAAAAAAATAGAGATGTGAGAAAAAAGCAAAATATGAACTACGCGAACAGTTCACTATTGCTGGAAAGCTTTCTCTCAGCAATAAAAAATTTTTTAAATTTGCGATTTTTTAAGAAATGTTTTATTTAAATATCAGAAATTTGTAGCATTTTGAAATGGTGTGCGGTCCTCTTTTCAGCTAGGGTTTTGAACATTTTTTTTGTTTTTAGCTGTAGCTAGGTGTTTAATTTTTCTTGTTACCTTTATTTTATTTACATTACACACAAGCTACATTCAATTTTAGTTACCGAAACGCTGTTTAAAGTAAGGTTATTGCTTGGCTCAAAGACCTGTCGGGACCATTTGCAATAGTTTCTGTCGCCTCTTTTCTCACCACAAAAAAGAGGCGTCAGAAATAGATTGAATTTGAAAGCGCTTCGAGACCCACCGATTGGAAATGCCTGTGCTACACAATCCCACTTTTGTTGTTTGACTGCCACATTTGCCCAGAGAAAGAATTGAATCTCATTTCAAACTGCTCGCCGTCGTCCACAACCGGGGGTTAGCCATGCAGCATTTTCTTTTTTAATTTAATTTTTGTACTTGCTAAATTATTAAAATTCGACCTACTTCGTTGGGGATTTGCGCATAACAGTGAGAGCGAAACTAAATATATTGTTTAATTTTTAGAATTTTGCGACAATTTTTGCAAAAACAACGAAATTCAAGCGTCGCTCAAGGGTTACCTCCCCAAGGGGATGATCACCCACGTGAAATAAACGTAATCAGTGGAAATTATGGCGATTTGCCTTCGTACAAGCAAGTAATGGAGAGCATCAAGAAAGGGGAAGCACCGCCATCTTATAATGAGGTAAGAGTCGACTTTGTTTTGTCGTTTTGTGATAAAGAAAAAGTTTGTATTGAAACTAGGATCAAGTCGATCTAAACGACAAATATAAGATGAGGTCTTATCAGTAAATTTGTTTGTTTTGTCGACAAATTTGTCTTCCACCTGACACTTCGCTCTTTTTGATAATCAGGAAGCATTGCCAGAATTCAAATATGAAAATTCTACCCTATTTTGATGGTGCTTCCATGTTTCCAAGGATATCTATGATGGTCCCTTGTTGCTAAGAGACACGAAAAATCTAGTTTTGATAAATTTGTCGAGAGAGCAATTGATTTCGCTGAAAAGATCTGGTTTCACGAAAAGGTCTGCTATTTGCTGAATGATTTTCCTTTCAGTAGTAATGCAAGAGGCTAACGATGCACTTGGCAAACTGCAGACAGTGACACTGTTTCGACCAATCAGGTCTCTTCAGTGCAGTTGGTGACCAATATTTCCTTTCATTCAGCCAAAAAAGACGGCTGCGTAGTAGACGTGCAAAGAAATGCGCCAAGGAATGGAATAGAGTGAATGCGCTATCAGAATTTTTTGCCTATTGCCGCCACCAACGTTTTGATGCAAAGCTAGAGTAGGAGACGCCCGGTGGGGTCGAGGAAATCAAGCTTTTCTTAGCGATGATAGACCTCTTCAAAAAGAGCGCACGCAACCGATGTGTGGACTTTGCAGTCATACATCAATATCCGGCACATTTTGACTGACCGGCTGGGGGTAATACAGTTTTTACTACCCCCTCTCATTATTATCTTGATTGTGTTCCTAAGCGCAAGGATCAAAATATAGTAATTTAGAAAACAGCTGCTCACAGTACCATTTAAGTGTTGTTTTATGACCCGCCAACTAATTATTTTTGATTTAAAAATTGTAACTTAAGCCTCAAAAACGTTATCTCTGTAAATCTCATTCCAGAGCAGTTTACCATGCAACTTGTCAACATAAAATATTCATGTTTGCGTCGTCAATTTACAGCAAAAAAATTGTGATTACGAAACACACCATGCTTCATTCAATCATGTGCATGAGCTCATAATCCATTTTCTGGTCTTTAATTGGACTGGGCCACCACAACGAGTAGACTCTTTGACCCCACCATCAAGGTTACAGCAAGCGGAATTGCCGGCTTTTTCTCCGCATTATTCCTTTCGTGACGAGCGCCAAGCCGGAAAGCTTGGATATCATTTTCAGCTGTGACTCGAAATTGAATCCAGGTCTATCAACCACAAGGCGATCGCTTTAACCTCAGCCCATCTTGGCTACTAGCCAATCCGAAACTCGCAAACTTTCTAAATTTTAGATCAATAAAGAAATTTGAACTGACCAAAAGCTACGTTAAGGTCTTTTTGATAAAAATTGGCGAGAATTGAAACAAGTACCTTCAAATTTGATATCTTGGCAGATAGGCAGATTGATAGAAAGATAAATCGCAAAAGTGCGTAAATCTCGCACTCAAGAACTGCCGACTGGCGATTCTAATGCTCTTAAAGGTTTGGCTATTCTCTGGGAAAGGCAAATCCCTGCTTTAATGTAGTGATTATAATAAATGTACAGGGCAGTTCTAGTAACTCCGAAGCTGGTTTGAACTTATGTTATTTTGTAAATAACTGTAATGTCTTTTTGTTGTAAGAGAATAACGATTACTGACCAACGAACCAGCCAACTAAGTATCAGTTAAGAATAAAATTATTTTATTTCAGATCACCGGATCTAGCGGATTCTATCGTGGCGGAATCGGTGGCTTGCCCGATATTAATTCTCCTCGTCATAATCTGACAATAGAGCGTCCGCTAAAAAATTCGCTAGCACAAAACTTGGCTGTCTTAGGAAGGTTCGACCACAGAACCGACAACTCCAGCTCAGGAAGAATAATCACGACTGTTGGAACGTCGTATATACGATGCAACTCATTGTCCACTGAACAGCCATTATCAATTGTAATAGAAGACATCGATGACGTCATAAACTCCATTTCTGTTTCGAGTAGTCTGGATCTAGAAGCACCAGAAAACAAATCAACCAACTCGCAAACTCAACCATCTGGAACATCATCTATTGCCACTACCACAACAAGATAATGTTTTCACCATCCGGAAATCACCAATGCCTTCATTCGTCGTTTACTCGTAGACCAAAATTAAACAGCCATCCATGAAATGCCGGTTGGTTGAAAACGCTTTTGCCTTTATCGATATTGGCGCTATCTCTCGGCAGAATGCAAACTCTGCAAATGACTTGATCAAATACTTGGTCACAAACGAAACTCTTTTATCAAAATAAACAAAAAAATACAAAAAATAACACGCAAAAGCTTTTCATCCCTTTGAAAGGACTTATCGATGCAGTTCCTAAGGGAAAATCTTGGAAATTTTGATTTTTTGAAATAGGATACTAAAAGAAAAAAGGGCCTTAGCGTCTTCTTACTTTTTATTATGTTTGATACAACACTTTAGTTTATCTATTACTGTTTAGTGTATTTAACCTTAATACAAAAATCTCTCTCTCCAAACCACCGTGAAGGACTTGGTCTACGCTTTGACATTCAAAAGTGTGGACTGCAATCTGCAGATTTTTGTTGTTGGAGGAGGAAGATGAAATATTCTCTGAAAAATTTGTTTTTAAAATTATAATATTTTAAGTTATAATTTTGAGATGTGTTCTTTTTTGGCAAACTCAAAAATATTTCGGGGAGGGTAACACGCCCCTCGCCCTTCCTTGGCTGTGGCCCGCATAAGCGTGGTTGTTCACTCTGTTTCTTTCCATTAAAAATGAACTACTCAAGTGCAGTCATGCGTCATCAACTTTGTGCTACGGTAACTTCCTACGTCATCGACTTGGTTCCTTACATAACATGGCAGTTGTCAAAATTAATGCTCTCATAAGGCATTGAACCCAAAGCCTTGCTTTGTTATCTAAAGTGCTCATTGTATATCATTAAATGGTGTTTATTTGAACTGCTTTTTTATTTTCATCACTGTTGAAATAATGTCGAATAGCTAGATAGCGCTTCATTCTATGCTTATTTAAATAAAATAAAATGCTTTTTTTAACATTTGCGCTCTTTGAAAGCAACAAAGATGTAGATGTTGAGACGCAGTTGGAAATCATATTTACTCTTTTTTTCCTTTCTTTTAAGGGCATAATACCTTTTTTTTTCGAAAGACTGGTGTTAAAATCAGAAGTCCAATGCTTGCCATTAAGGATCCGCAAAGAATTTTTATGTATCTGTAGAGGAATTTAGCTAGATAAGCTAATCGTGAAGTTTTCAGCTGTGATGAGTAAGGGCTTCATGTTGTGAGTGGACACAAATAAAATTCCCGATGTGAAACAATTTTTAATTTGCAAACTTATAAAGCGTTCAAAACAGTAATCAAATTTTTCCTTCTCTTTACTCTATTTATAGCAGCTCTTCTGTTCATGGCGATGTCTCAATAAAAATAAAAACCAAACTGTTCTTTGATTTCGTTAGATATTCCCTACGACGTATTTCGACAAAAAAAGGAGATACCCGCTCTAATCTATTAAGGCCTGTCTAAAATCAACAAAACATCTAAATTTTCTATCTGTAAGATTTAAGATCTATTTTAAAAAGAAATTTTACTACAAACTTTCTCAAACCCCCGAGACTTTCACTACTAATATTGTCACCGACCCGAGGTTGGTGAATTTAGTTGTAACTGAAAATACGAAAATAATGATAATGACTCATCCTTCATTGTTATTAATGCTTACATGGCAAACGGGGAACGCCCAGTAGTTTGGTGCTTTTGAACTGGTAAACAACTTCTTGCTATTGAGAATGATTACGAGACATACTTCGAACAGTTAAGTACCGCTTTATGCTGGGATGTGTCTCTGCAGTGTTGCGTTTTTATTCTTTTGTAATTTTAGTTGTCACTCACTTTAACACTGATAATTACATTCCGTTCCGTCTCCTACCACTGGTCGGCTAGACAGGACAGGTTATATTAACTGATAATTACGATAAAATTACAGAATGTCTCACAGTTACAATTTAGTTTTAGTGCAAATTTTTTTGTGAAAGTGCAAGTCGGGGGTATCGTGCGAATGCGATTACAAAATAGTTCATGAAGCAAAAATGAGGTTGATTCCCAAATTGCCTCGCATTGTAGTTTTTTTCCAACTGATTTCAAAACTTTGAAATCAAAAACAGAAATATCTAAACGCTTTTGAGTAAATTTCTGAAGAAATTATTAACAGAAATGTTGCAGTGTTGTTTCATAAATATACAACAGTGACATCATAATCGTCAAAGTCAATATTGGCTGCAATATTTTGGCTAATCAGTTTGTAGCTGTCTTGTAAAATCAATAAAAATTTGTGTGTGTTAAGTTTTTTGGAATGTAAAACACTAAAAATGGAATTGTTTCCGATTTCTGTGTTGTTGGCTGCGCTTGTCCTGTCAGCAGATCTTGTTTTTTGTGATGCAAAGAGTAGAAAAAGCGCTCGGAAAACTACAGCTCTGAGCACCAACTTACAAAAAACTTTCATCCCCCCTATCCCAGAGTGTGATATGTCAATTAATCCCCCTTTGACTTGGTAAGTGTTTGTTATTTTTCCGTTCCGTGGAGTGATGGATTGTGCATTATGCTTGTCATGGAAACACTACAAGTTGAGCGCTCAGAGTGTTACGTTGCATCCAGCACGGTCGGCTCATGCTTCGTGTTTAAACTGCGCCCATTGCAACCATATACAAAAGTGGCTGCTTATTTGAAGATCATGAAGTCATTTCGCGGTCTCTCAAACTTTCTGTTTCTTCTGTATTCGACAAGTTATGCAATTCTTATCATTTCGTGTGTTGCAGCAGCTGTATTGCGGCAGAACTGAGATAACTAGTGACTGTAGGTCTTCGCTGACAATTTTATTATTGGAGAATGTAAAAGCACTTTTTTAGAGGCATTGTCATAGGGTGCAAAGAAAACAAAGTGGAGGGTTTGTATATTTTCAAGTGGTTTGAAAAAAATATTTACTGTCTCAGTTTTGCCTATCGTTGAGGGAATTTCTATAAAAAGTGTTTCGCAACTGTTTCAGAAACTAAGGGACGTGACCCCTTTCGCCCCGCTGGTAATGCCTACCAGTATGTTTAAGAAATATTTTTTAAAATTTGCCAAGCGTCGACATTCTTTTTTCTAATTTTGTAAGCTTTTCTTTGCTCACAGACCAGTCTTGCCACAAGCTCACACGCCAATTGTTCGGCCTTACTCTTCGCTAATTTACAGAAACACCTTTAAACTCGATAAAATATTGTCTAACATAACTCTTTTAAGAATAGCCTTCTTTTATCCACGACCTTGTTGTCTTCAACTTCCGGTAGAACGCTGCGTTGAAATATGGAATGAATGCATATGACTATAAAAATTGGAAAACTCGATAAACATACATACAGCGATTACTTTAAATATAGTTAAATTATGCTTTCAAGATGTCAAGTAATAACGACGATTACAAGGTCTTACCAACATAGGGGAAAGAGCAGGGAATACTTAGTCACTGGAATCAGTGACACTCGCTTCTATTCGCGAGGGTGTCACATCGTGTTCAAAAAATAAAAAAAATTGTACCCACCAAGTAAACAATCTTCTGCTCATTGTTTCAAGACAAGCTGTTAGAATATTACCCCCTAAATTAGGGTCATCCGGGGAGAGGACTCCAATAGTGGCGCTATTGCACATACGAAACCCGGTGCACCTCGATTTTACGCCTTTTTCCCCACACGTTAGCCGGCTTAGACGCACTGATTCAGAGAATTTCTACCACCACCGCACACTCGCTTTTGAACCACATCCTTTATGGTGCCTGGGTTTAAGGCTTAGTTAGAATTCGCCATTGGGGTGGGAAGTTTAGAGTTTGAAGTTGGGGTAAAAAAATAGGGATAGATTCACAAATGCGAAGGAGGTGAAATGACTTAACAAATTTCTGCTGAGGTGATAAAGTCAATCCCCTATCCCAGATGTTCTCTTCTTCCTAAACTGGTCATGCCTTTACTTTATGAAGATCAACATCTCAGTAGGGATTAATCACAGTTTACATATGTCCAGAAAAACCAACCCCTTTTCTCATTATGCAGGATACAGGTATTGGTATCAGCGTTGGAAATCAAAGTAAAATAGCAACTACCGTTTTTGTCACGTTTCCATTGCATTACTTGAAATTGCTTTCGTTTGTTTGTTTGTTTGTCTGTGACGCAGTTAAAATCGGCGCCCAAATGATGTCATCAATAATGTACAGAGAGATATTTGATTCAAATCACATCGAATTAATAAACTCTAGACCCAACATGACTGATAATCAAACCCGTTACTTCCAGTCCCAAACAACGCTTCCATTGATGTAAAGTGCAGTTGTTATAACAAATTATTGTTTTTCAGCGCAGCTTGAGATCTTTAAAACAATTATTAACCTTCCAAGTTTTTCTTTGCATACCGCCTAGCTTTCCCACGGTATGAGAGTGACAGTATATCTCGAGATTTTGAAGAATTTAGGGGCAAGTAGACCTGGCTGGTAATTATTTTCAAAAACCTCCAGCTCGATAGTGAAAATCATTTTTTAGAGGTTTCCTCCAAAAAGACTTATGAGCCTCGCACAAAACTAATAAAATATTTTTTAGCAAAAAGCATCCTATGACTCCGGCGAACCCATTCACTCTCGCACCCCCGATGACCATTGCAAAAGACGAGAAATCGCGAGCGTAAGTTGGTTTAGGTAGCTTTAGTACAGGTGGAAACGATGGCGTTTTTTGACAAAAAAAAAGTAGGTTTAGAAACATGGGGCCTGGAATTATTTTGCGTCTATAACCTGCCTAAGAATAAAACCTTTTGTCTTGCTGCAGTACATTTCCAAAAATAAAACTTGAACCACAAATATAGAAGTTATTTTTTCAGGATTATTGTCGGGCACAGGATTCTTCAGAGAATGTAAAACTTTGTGTTTTCCCTGCATGTTCATAAAAACCAGTTTGAAAATTTGCATTGCTTCCGTTGCCTGATCAATGATTATTTATGAAAGTCATAGTTTTGATAAAAACTGGCTGCTGAGTTGAAAAAAGAGACTGAAATCTGTCTTCAGCAAAGCTTTATTTTACTTAATTTGCTCTTTTTTATGTTTGCAGAAGCTATGGCCCTTTATCCGCTGCTGCGACAAAAAAAGCTAAGCACGTAAAAAAGTAAGTCATTTCCTGCTCAACAAGAAAAAAAACAAAAAGTGAATCATAGTAAAAACTACTGAAAAATTGGAAAAAAGTTTAGATTACTTCTGCTTACCAGGAGTTTAACGAAAGATTCAGTTTATCTCCAGAAAATTATGATAATCAAACTTTGAATTAAGAAAGAATGTAGTTACTTTTTGAAGGAAGTGTAACCGTTTTTAAATTTGAGCTAGATTTATGGGCGGGGCTGTAGTCTAGTCACCATCAAGAGTGTTTGTAGAAACCGTCGAAAGAACAAGGCAAACATGTATAACAATAACGACACTAAGATTTAGTGTTGAATAAAGTGAGGCAACCAACTTAGCCGGAGATCTGGAGATCTATAGGAAAATGTTGGGGCTATTCCTGCAACCTTTCCCGGGCTTTACCGATTTGAAACAATGTAGCTTCCACCTTTTGGGTATGCTAACCATTCCAGGTGGGATCACTAGGCTATAATTTGTATTCTTTATTGCTACGGAATGACCCGTCACTTTCTCTTGACTTGATATTGATCACATCTGCTTATAAACCTGGATATCTATTAATGCTTGACCTCATCTCAAGGAAGAGAAAAGGTACGTTCTGTATCAAAGCCTTTTATAGGGGAAAAGTGGATTTAGCAAATCTATATCTTAACGAAATGTTTTACAGCCAAAAATCTGTGGAGACAGGACTAGTGGTTTATAAGAATAGAACTCTCGCAGGAGAAAGGGACTTTTGCCCTGCTCAAGAATGTTGTCCCGCCGAAGGAAATGAGTGCGAAAAAGAAGAAAAGGATAACCGGTAAAGTGGGAAAAGATGCAAAATAAAAACCGCATAATAGAACATAAACGCCCCTAATCTGTGGTTACTGTATTTGAAGAGAGGCAATACCAAACACGTTTGTGGCGGTTACGTTCGCACCTTTTAAGCACTTGCGGGTCGTTAGCCACTTGCCCATTTTGGCGTCGAAGCATGAGAACTTTTTTGGTTGTATCGCCTATTTTAATTTCGAAAACACACGAAAAACGTTTTGTCTTTTTGGAGACTCACTTCACTTTGGAAATAAAATATTTGACTTTTGGTTAAAAAATACTAATACTTCAATCAATGGAACATTCTTTAAAATTATTTCCGAACATAGATTTTAACACGGAGGATCTGGACATGTCCGGGAAATTCAGGGTGTGTGGTAACCCTGTACTGTAATTTGTCAATTGCGACTTTACATCAAAATTTTGAATTATAGATGATGAGGACCTTATTTCTCTTCCAGTTTTGAAATCAATTATACAAAATCAAGACCATCTCATTCAGTATATGTTTATATTCAGGCAATGATTCCTCTTTTCACACAAATAATTAATGTTAAAAGTTTTAGTAGAGTTTAAGATTTAGTTGAAGTTGTTCTGAAAAGATTCTTTGATAACAAATAGACATTTTTCCTGACTCTACCAAATAAGTGTTCTTACGATACAAAGAAGCACAAACAAGTTTTGCAATATACCTCAGTGATCCATCTAATTTAATAGAAAGTTTCAATTTGACTTGCTGAGCACGCACAGAAGCTAGGCAAAAAGGTTAACTTGATTTTCAATCCATTTAATTAGTGCGGCAACACCAGGTTTCCACTCTCTGATTCCCGCGCCAAGCGTACAGTCGTTGATTAGCACTGAGCCAGTCGAATTGCTTCGTAGGCCTAGTAATATCAGCACTACGGATCCATTCGGCTTCGTCAAACAAAAACAGGAAACGGTTGAAGTTTTCTGGCAACTTTTTTCCGAATATGCTCATCTCCGCCCAGCGTGCGCAGAACGAAAATTCACGGCGATAAAGGCTACCACCAGGGATGTGGAAGCGGTTATTTTTCAAGCGCTTCCGCTTCCGCTTCCACACCTATCGCTTCCGCTTCCGCTTCCACCAACAAACAACGAAAAAACTACCGTTGACAATTTCTTTTAACTTTTGTAGGTCTGTAGCCTGCCTTCTCCTACACTTTATCATTTTGAGAAAACAAAAACCTTCATTTATTGCTATTACTTTGCCTACTTCGCTTAAGCTTATTGTTTCGAACTACTCTGTGTTTCTTTTTCTTAGATATCAGAACTCGCGTTGAATGTAGAACAGTGCTTTTCAATCTTTTTGTCATCGCGGAACCCCTAATGTACTTTCGCGTTTGTCACGGAACTCCCACTAACAAAAATTTAGAAATCACAAATTGCTTGCGAGAAAATCAAATATTTCGTTACTACACTTCAAAAAATAATTAAACACTTCAACAAATAGACAGTTATTACAAGTTCCTTCACTACTTACAACTACTTTTACAACAGTTAACTTAACCCGTTTCTTACCAATGTTACCATATGGGAACATATAATCAATCACGTGTTTCTTTCTTAAATAACGAATTTTTGTAGCATTAAAAAGCAGCAAAAATGATACAAGGAAACATTTTTCTTTAGCTTTCTACAGTTTTTGGTGTGGTTTATTGCATTGTTTGAGAAATTTTAAAGGTGGAAAATGCCGTGAAATAAGCTTTAATTACGTGATCAGTTTCCATGGCAATATCACGCTCGGGTAACATTTTTGGTAGTTAGCGAAAGTGTTTTATTAAAAAGGTTTTATTAAAAAGTCTTCATACCGACGTGTAACTCATGCTACTACTACGTCAGAAGTGAGAAACCTAGTAGAAACAATTGAAAGAACAAGAAGTATAGTTCTACTCACTCCTGCTGGTGGCGATGAATGTGATCAAGCAAGTGATAATGAAGAAGTTCCTCAAGGCTTTGAAACGGCTTTTGAACCTGCTGGTGAGCTCAAAGTGAAAGAACATATAGATGATGTAGAGAAGGATCAAATAGGTTTTCTGACCGAGAGAACCAAAAAAAGAAAGCGAGCTTCAAATAAAAGTACGAGTTGCGACTAAAAGCATGTGTTGGGGCGTGTACCACGATGCATCCTGCTTGTAATTTTGAATAAAAAGTAAAAAAAAATATTTTACAAAATTTTTTATTTTTGAGTTTTTTTGCTGCAACCTGCCAATGTTCCCATATGGGAACATATGTGTATCTCAAAAACCTTTTTAGCTAGAAAGATAATTTTTTGTATATCAAATCAACGGTTCAGTTTAATCTTATACAGCGCAATTGAATAAAAATAGACAACTAGAACATGTAGTGGTAAGAAATGAATTAATGCTTCTCAGATCTAAACCGTATGATTACATATTACAGCTCTCGACAATAACTTGTCGTCACAACAACAAATTACACCGTATAGCGTTGATTTTCCTTCTCTATCCTCAACTAACTCTGACTTTGAGTTAAATTTAACTCTAATTATCATTACCGACCTTCTATCCGTCCTCAAAACACGTATTGACTCCGATCTTTTTGAATAGTGAAGTGCGAAATTTCTGTTGTATATATAGTATGTACATTTAAAGCGAGCAAAATTAAACTACACCAATCAACAGCCGCCTCAACGTGGTGGTGAAGTCCCAGACCCGTTTGGATTGGGTCAAAATGGCTGTTGGCCTTCCCGAAGGTCCCAGTTACCGCGGGCACTCCCTTTACACCAACCATTTTTTCGCCGTGCAGCCCCCCAAACGACCGCAAAAGGGTAGCACGCAGCCTCTTTAAAATTGGCTTGTCTTCTGTCTACTCCTGCCTTTCTCTTGCCCGTCTTCTCATTCTTCTCCTTGTCCTGATGAGCGGCAACGTTTATCCTAACCCTTGCTCTGTCTTTCCTATTTAGTGTGCGCTGGAAATGTGACCTGTAGGGGTAGGACAGTGCAATGCTGCTCATGCTCTAATTGGGTTCATTTAAAGTGATCACTACTCTCCTATTCTAGATTCAAAACTCTTGGCAGCTCTCACTTCTGGAGCTCCCCTCCCTGCTTTTTTTGGAGATTGTACACCTACCAGCACTGTGACTTCCTCCTCGGACTCCTCCAGCTTGTATACCTTCACTGCTCAATCTGGTCCCCTTCCGCTAATGCAGCACTCGCACTCCACCCTCACCTTCAAACCTCTTATCCTTTTTCCGCCCACTTTGTATCTTCTCCTTCTGCACCCTCACCACCGCCTCATGCTCCTGGCTGTTTCTTTTTACCTCCTGCTTTCTCTTCCCCTCCCTAACTCTCTCAGGGTTCTTCAATGGAATGCTGGGGATCTCCGCGCCAGGAGCACTAAACTACTACACTTTATTTCGTCTCATTCCGTTGATCTTGTTTATATCCAGGATTCTAACCTTAATTTATCTTCCTTTTTTCAGATCCCTGGATTCTCTGCTTTGCGATCTGATCGCACCCACTCTCGATCTGGTATTTTTTCTACTGATGTCGCAGACGCTAGCGGCGGCGTCATCATTTTCGTCAAGCAGAGCTTATTCTCCTCTGAGCTTTCTACCTCCTCTCTTTCTTCGCTTGGCCCCTACTCTGATTATGTAGAGGTCAACATCTCTCCAAACGACTCCTCCTCGCTCTTATTTCTTAATGCTTATGCTCCCCTATTCGTTCTTCTACGAAGGATAGCAGAACCAATTTCTTTTCTCTTTCCATTCTTTTCCCTATGTGGAAGCGGAAGCGGTGGAATTTTTCGCGCTTCCGCTTCCGCAGAAAAAGACCGCTTCCACCGCTTCCGCTTCCAACTTCCGCTTCCGCTTCCACATCCCTGGCTACCACACAACCTTAATAACGATCAAGCAGGGAAACCAACACGCAGTTCCAAACAGAAATCCGACGCATAATCAGGCCGAAACGGCAGTTCACTACTCATTTCGCCTCGTTCACATTTTGACAAAGAATAGTGAAAATACACGTGGTCAGTACATATACAGGGTGAGCCAAAAGTAGGTGGACAGCGTTGATAAATAACATTTAATTTTCTTTAACATAATTGACTTAGTACAAACAGTTTCAGCACTTGCATTGATAAATAACATTTAATTTTCTTTAACATAATTGCTTTAGTACATATAGTTGTAGGTATACGTGATCTTTAGATAAATGCTATATATTTATTGTCCACTTACTTTTGATGAGCAGATACACTTGTCATACGTATGAGTTAAACATGCAGCCTTATTTAACCACAGGGCAAAAACCAAAGAAAGACAATACAACAAAGGAAAGGCTTTAGAAGTATTCCGCAGAAAACCCGGTCATAACCGTCTACTACTTATCAGAAGGGGCTAATTGTTCGGTTCGGTGTAGGAGGCTAAATTTGAAGCTATATTTACTTAAACTCCTAACAAAACAACACGACACCATTAAATTTTTTATCTCAATATCAATGAATTTTGTAGGAAATAGCTATTGAAGTCTTTGCGTCACATTCTCAAGCGACTACTCTTTGTGAAGTCGAATCGCTGAGAAAAACTACACGGCGATTGGCGGTACACTAATCACGCTGACTACGCTTGAATACATTCTTTATTGCAGCCATGGGGAAACTACGATCGAGGCTGCAGATGAGAAAGCTCTTGAGAAAGAAGAGGCTGCAGATGAGAAAGCTCTTGAGAAAGAAGAGAACTTTTTTCCTTTGGAAGATTCCTTCCCTGTTGATGAGGATGAATGTGAAGAGGACGGATCGTTGATTAATGAAGAAATGTGCAACGTTTCCGATGATGTCATCCGCCAAACAATCGCTGAAGCGCAAACAAGAAATATTTCCAAGTCAAAAGTAGAAAAAGCGAGGGTGAAAAGGTTTGTAAAATTGTAGTTTTTAGGCAAACAACTTATGGGAGTGAATTATTAGGGAAACATTTTTGATTGACACTTGATTCAATGGCATTACTAGATTACTTGTCTCCCTTATAAAAACAATTTTTGTTGCTTCTCTCGCAAATATTCTTAGGGTTAAGCGCGCTGAATCAATATTTTTTTACCAAACGTAACAGAATAAGGTAATTCTATTATACAGAGGGGGTAATGATACCATGTATTACCGGGGTAAGCAACTTTGATGAGAGAGAGGGCCACTAAAGTTGATCTCGGTTTTCAAAGAGCTAAAATTTTGAAATTAAGTGATGCTTCGTTAGTTTGTTTGGTAAAAGCCTGCATCATATGCTTTTTTTGGTTTGTATCTGCCAAGCACAGTAAGTTATATGAGATTGAACAGTTGGACACTCATTATTGTTTTGTAAATCACTTAAGGTCAGTTTGCCCTGGCGTATTCTTCTTGCAAGCGCTGGCTTACTTGGCGTGGCGTGCCGGCTGTGATATGGGCATACCCAACGAGTTCCTTGGCTTACACTTGGCTGTGGCGTAGATTTTAATTCGCCTAACTTGGGATTCAAGGCTCAATTGAAATATTTTTAGATCTAAGTTTTACAACGAAACCACTGCGACCAACAAAGAAGCTTTTACTCCGATTATCAGTGAAACATTAAAGCTGAAGAAACAGCATGTACATGCTAAAAAGAAC
The DNA here is from genome assembly GCA_963675345.1 of Trididemnum clinides. Taxonomy (NCBI): domain Eukaryota; kingdom Metazoa; phylum Chordata; class Ascidiacea; order Aplousobranchia; family Didemnidae; genus Trididemnum; species Trididemnum clinides. Next base: position 7,679,428 of record OY776305.1, on the reverse strand, counting down.
AGGCACAAGGTAGAAGAGGATAAAAATAACCAAAGTGTACGGTTGCAATAACGACACTTGCACCAAAACAAGCCCATGCTCAAAGGAAGTCCCCTCTACCCAATGTCCAACTTTCTTCCAACTATTTTAAGCAGCACTAATGACTTTGTGCTGCAGGGTAGTGACATTCACACATTTCTTACTTGGTGCTCAGCAATAGCAGTAATGTGGAGAATGAAATAAGAAACAGAATTTACTCAGTTGGTTAAAATAAACAACTTCTCGCATTAAAAAATCGTTGCGGTTAAAATGGGTCAAAAACCGGCATGACGTTTTTTCTTTCTTGGCCACCACTCTTTCGGGAGGTATAGGAAATTTAATGGGATGTGTTTTGCTTGAATGCAAAATGAAATCTTGTCACGCCTTTAGCTGCAACGGATTTCTAGCGCCAGGGCTTGTTTAAATTATCCGCACAAGCTTTGCTCAATTTTATACCCCACATCACCGCTACTGCTGGGTAGCAACGGGAGAGCTGTGCATTGACGGTGAGGGCGGAGTCCAAAAGACCTAAATAGCTACAGACCAGAAACTTTTAGGGGGCCATGCATCAACTTGTCTCCTTGGATTACGCGGAAACGTCAGGCCGCGACAAAAAAAGATCTTCATCTCAATTTGTCTCCAAAACACTATTTTATGACAAAAATTTTGATGTCAGAAATAATCTGTAACTGTGAATACTACTTTCAAAGCTTTTGGTGCGACTCTACAACGAATTGAACCCGGTCTGAATAACGTCAGAATTCGACCAGCACAACCAATTGCAATGGTCGCTGCGACCACTTTGCAATTGGTGGCATCAATAGCCATCCCAAGTCACTACAAGCTTTAAAATGACAATCACATATTTCCTTCTTGGCACTCTGCAACAAGAATAATGAGAAAAATGAATACAAAACCGAGTTTATTAAGTCTTGTTGAAAAATGTCCTAGCGCTAAAACTGTTGCATTTAAAAAGCACCAAAAAACTGTAAAATTTTGTAATATCGTATTTTCTAATTGAATAAAACTTTGTTATACTTTAACCGCGAGGTGTCGTCAGCAATTTTTTAATTTTATCTTTGCATAAGGGTGTTAAGTGTATTTGTGATTAACATTGTCCCAAATTTATTAAGAATTCTATTTGCTTTACAGGCCGATAATTGATGATGATCTGTGGAGCTTGAATAAAAAATGTATATATTTCATGATGATGTGCAGTTAGTGCATTTGTTTGTATGTTTTTATTATGCAACTTATTATATAAAACTTAAGTTTTTTCTTTAAATTTTTATCTGCTTTGTCGAAGTTATGCCCATAATAAATGGTTAAATTATATGTGTGTCGGCTGATACAGCTTCGAATAAGTGCGTGCGGGCGTGCAGACAGCAGCAGCCAAGAACCGAAAGGTTTTTTTAAGTCAAATTGCTTTCTGATGAGGTTGGTGTCAATCAAAAGACTGAATAATTGCTGAGCACAGTTTTGGCTATTAAATAAAATTTACTAACTCAAATCGCCTCTGTGGCACTTTCTTTTTTCTGAAACATCAATGTCTAGCTGGCTTGAATATAGTAGATTGCTGGTCAAAGCTCGACGAAGCCGTGCCAAATATTTCCTTGTAAATTCATTTACAGCTTTCTGACTTAACGCTTAGCACGGACTGGATAGTGTGGGGAAATCTGGCAGTTTTGCTTGTTTCAGCCTAAAGGAAAGCCCTAAAAATAGACCTACCATACGTCCCGGAATTTAGGGTCTTGTCCCGGTCAGCTGAGCGAAAGTCCCGGTTTTTCATGGAGTCAGGTAGTAATGCTAGTTTGTTGAGGCAGAAGTTCAGCTATTGAAAAATAGTGAAAAAAACGGGTGAACTCCAAAAAAAAAAAAAAAAAAAAGGTAATGAGTTGGTTGGCTGTACGATTTGCGTCTATTTCAAGCCAAAAACTGGATAAATTCTGTAGTCAAGCAAGTGATGACCTTTTTTTTTTTTTTTTTTGGAGATCACCCGTTTTTTTCACAATTTTGCAATAACTTAACTTCTGCCTCAACAAACAAGTATAGACCTACATCTCAGCGTCCCGGATTTGTTCAAAAACAAATTGAAATGGCCTGTTGATCTGAAGCGTCCCGGTTTTTCATTGCAAAATTATGGTAAGTCTACCTAAAAAGATTCCTTCACTTTTGCAGCCGACAGTCGGTGGAGTTGGACAGCCTACCCGTTGATGTGTCTTAACCTGATTAAAGCATCGGTTTCCAACCTGCGATAAGCATATCACCTGTAGTACGCGAAGGTCTTCCAAGTGGTACGCGAGTACCGGCTGATTTCCATTAGAAAAAATTGTATTCATAGCTTTTGAATTCTGGTATTTCCGTGTACAGTCTTGTGCAAATCAATAGGGTATGGTAATTGTCTTAGTCTTTTGGCCATGGATCAGCTGGGTGTTTGAGAATATCTCCATACCTGCAATTTCATTATCAAACTGATGAATGAAGAAATACTCTGCGTATTGCGTGACAATCAATAAATAAGTTTTTGCGACGTCATAAGGGACGTTAAACCGCTCAGTAGCATTTTACTGAGAATCCTTCTTTTAGATATGTAAAGTTGAGAGCAAGGGAGGTATGTTGATATTTCTGTGATTTTATATCCCGAGAAGTCATAGTCGCATTCATATTCTTTCAGAACTCTGTGAATCTAGGTCACTGGTGTGTTTAGAAGAGAACTATTTGGGATGGGGTACAGAACCATTAAGTGAGCTCAATCTTTTTTATCAAGAGTGAATATGCGACCAGCACTGGAAAATTTTTCCGCTGAACGCGTGCTGAATTTGATGCTTTTGCCTTTTGTACACCTAGAGTTTTTGAGATTGCCTTTTCGAAAGCAAGAATTTTGCTTATTTCTGTCTCCAAACAGACATTAAGACTACATTTTTACAATTTGTGGTTCTGACACATTGTTCGAAGAGGGATTTTGTCCTTTATCCCATTCCTCTAAATACGTCGCTACAATAGGGTACCCAAACAGCTATTGCAAAGATTGTGGTAATCAGTTAAAACTCAGTGTCTGCCAAAAACTGGTGAGGTGTGAGCCCTGGTTTTCCTGTGCAAAAAAAGAATGAAGTGGTAAGGAATAAGCTGAAGGAATGAGACCACATCATCTGCTGAACTTGCATTTGTTGAAGTTTTGTAAAGTTTAACGTTTAAATTAAGGAAAGATATTAAACGCACTTTGCTTCTTTGGTCAACTGTTTTGCATATAACAATACCTTTACTTATTCGTGAACTTTTGTAATCAATTTGTCTCATTGGATTACTGTAAGACAGGCTAATTTTTGTTGATTAATAAAACTTTCTCTTGAGTTTTGCCTTGCACAAGTGAAAATATAATCCAAGGTACGCAAAATATGATCTTATTGCAGTCGAAATATAGCCATCGCAGAAACTAAATCCAACTATTTTGTGTGTTGTTTCATCATTTGTCTTTTGCGGACAAAATGATATTTGATCAAATGGATTTTCTGGTGCGAGATGGTTTACGGTGACAGAGCGGAACTTTTAAATTGTACGCAATCAGAAAAAGATTGGGAACCGCTGGACTAAAGACTTGCAAACAAAGAATGAGATCATACGTACAATTAAAGAAAAAAATGTATAAGCTACACGCACTTTCCAGGGCTAGGGGCACTTTTTTGTTACACCTGGTCGTCACTCACACAAGCCTTTGCAGTTAAATCTTGCTATACGTTGATAATGCTCTTAGGAAACAATTTTGCAATGGATCCAACCAATCAGCAGCTTTGTTGAAAGTAATACAAACAAACAGGGGCGTGCTATGAAACTTTTCCCGCGGGGTGAGGGGCATAAATGCAATTTTTACCCCGTTTAGCAAAATTTTATCCAATATTTGTTTAATTGTGTTACAACCAAAATGTGAGGGAGCCAGCTGCCTCTTTTGGCCCCCCGACAGGTGCCCATGCCAAGAAATCTATGCACAGTGTCAAAACTTAGCAACTTTGTAGCAGGTCTGAATAAGTCACATTGCTGATGCTTAACGGCAATGTTAAGCATGTTAAGACTTAAAATGTTAAGACTTTTTGCACCCCAACTGCTACATTTAAGACTTCGTTAGTTTTTGGAAAAACTTTCCATGCGATATCGCAGAACAGTGGACGGAAAGAGAGCTAATTTTAAATTTCTTAAATTCTTTAGTTTGGATTTCAATGTTTGTTGTAGCTAAATTGATGCTTTTATTCACTTTCCAACCATCTTAGTTAATTTTTAACCAACATTAGGCAGTTTTTGTTACAGTCAAGATCATTTATTCGTTATTAGCAAGAGCTATTAGCTATTCCTAATTAGGTCATTGTCACCACAAAGATGGTTAAAGAGTAAAGGGATCTAGTCAAAAGCTTTGACCAACCGAAAACTGAGCAATTATAGCTGAAGATCGCGAGTGGCCGTATCTACATCTTTTAGATAATTAAATACAAGCAATCGTTCAGCTTTAACTTATATTTACGGAAAATATATTACATAGTTGAAATATATTTTCCGTAAATAAAAGTTAAAGCTGAACGATTGCCTATATTCAATTTTCTAAAAGATCCTAATTGGGTCCTAACGAATTTGTTTGATTGAGGCTCATGGACAGTCTCCGGATCCGAAACAAACTAACACTGTACGACGTGGCGAAGTAAAAGGTTTCAAACGCGCCATCCGCTTCTTCTCGCACTCCTGTTGCCTCTCCTTTTCCTTTACCATTACCATACAATAATGCTTGCAATAAACGAAACTCAAAGAACAACCGCAGATGGAAATCAAGGAAATGGCAACGGATAGAGCAGCGGAGCAAGGCGCGAAGTAGCGGTTTCGAACTATTTGTCACGCAGGAGATGCGGCAATGTAAAAGACAACTTTTTAATGGGACCTTAGATCTTCTTTGATCTTTATATACACTTCCCTTCAGATACCAGTTCTTTCCAGTTTTAATTTAGCAACCGGAAGCAAAGTACTGGCTAAGCTTCCACTCATTAAAAAAATAGCAGATAACAGCGTCATGATGGGCAGTCGATGGCGCTTTGTTGGTGGTGTAGTTTGCGATGATTATGTACACAAGGGCAAGTAACATAATTGTGATTGGCACTAGTTCAATTCTCGTATTTCTTCAGTTTACTGCCTCGCATCCAACTGGGCAATCAAAGCTTTGGTAATGAAACGTAGCAACAATAAAGCTTGGGCCTTCAACATTTACACGATGCCTAGCAATGCTTCCATTGTCCAACAATGGTCACAATGCTTGCACTATCCCAGCATACTCACAATGCCCACCGATGATCCTAACACAAAATTGAATTAAACTTTATTTCCGGATCCATAATCACGTGCACCTGTGATCTTTATTGGCCAGATATAAAAAAGCGAATTTGGAAAATTCCGCTAGTTATACTTAACTGCTAAATTAAAAATTCTCGATCATGCTTATTTGACAATCTCTATTTTCACCCACCAGCCTGCGCGCACGCCCTCTACCCTACGCCGTTGTAATTAGTTTAATTTCTCAAAGCAAACGCGCGCGGCTTTGATACAAAATTGAAAAGCACCTTGTTAATATCAACATCGTTTTGTTCTTCAATTGTTTAAGTACATCCAATAGCTGCTTTGTATTTGTGGTTTGTAGTAATGAAGAATCATGATTAGGTAATGGAGTATGAGGATAATTTCATAAGCAAGATGTAGGCGCTTTTTACAAGCAAAATCTATTTTTCAGCTATTACTTTATACTTGGTTGTTGTTTACATGCAAAACTTTTGCTGCCCGTAGCTATGCAATGTTGGAGTTTCTTAGGTGTATGACATAAAACTACGACCGGCGACTGGATTTATATGCCTTGGGACATGAAGGAGCTGTCTCTTAGTTGTCGTTGGTCCTAGGTCACCTTTGGGCAGGGTGTGGCACCTGATAGTCTTCCCTGTTGGGGTTACAACATGACAGTTTTCTTATATACTTTGTGGTACCTTGAACAAACTGTATTTGCTTTTTTTTGAGCGTGTTTTTGTTTGGCTGCCGCCTTCAGGCGCGACGACCACGCCGCTATCTTCAAATTTAAACGAAATCCTTTCCATGTGCATGAATCGACGTATATCGATTTACCATCGCCTCCTTTTTTTGACCACTGCTGTTCAAATTTATTTTATTTCCATGTTGATAAGGACAAAAACAAAATGATTGATTGATCAAGCTAGTCTAGAAATTTGTCTTTCCTATTGAAATTGCTTTTGTTTTTTGCTTGTCAATAACCACAACTTTGATTGAAGGCTACTTGGCTCCATCAGATCGTACTATGGACAGAGGTGGTCAAAGTAGCTTAAAAATCTACTTGAGTAAAAGTATTGTTACTTACTCAGAAAAATACTCAAGTGAAAGTAGAAAGTAATAGTAAACAAAGTAACAAAAGTAGAAAGTAATATCATCTTATTACTAGCATTAGTATATTTCCTGAGAAGACTAGCTTGAATGATTTTATAAAGTCGATTTTTGAGCTAAGGACTTGGTGACTGCAAAGTGTTTCGATATTTGACTTTAACACAATCTAGTGTTGTGAGAGCAACAGTCTGTAGACGTTCTAAATCCATACGGTACTAAATTATCTCAATTTTTGAGTAAATAAAAACAAACAAAAATGCTTAAAAATATAAGACCACTAGGATTGCTCCAGTCTAAAACTAAGCTAGGATCACAGTATGACATTGCACTGGTGATAAGAAAAAGATGACACAATAGCCTACCAATCAAAATATGATGCGATACCAGCAAGAATTGCCAGATTTCCGATCTTGCAGGGGTGGTCTGAAACTTTTTCGAGTGACTGTGAAACTGCGATTTCGGTCTAACATTTGTCTTAATTTTTTTGAAGGCTTTCGCCCCTCAAATAAGAGGATTTGGAGATAATCATTGATCACTAGTCGCTACTATTTGTTACGGGTTAATGTGAATTTGTGCTTTGGTTTACAGAACTGTCGTGCTGTACTGCTTTTAATTGCTATCGATGAAATGAATGAAAGCTATCAAAGGCGTGAATATTACTGTAAAATACCTTACGTGGTTCCTGGTTAGCCCGATATGCTACATAGGATTTCGTTTACTTGGTTGTTACTGCTAATTAATAACTCTTCTATTGCTATTCAAAATGAGTCGTTTAGCCTTTAGATAGAGCTGATTTAAGAAAGTCCTCCACTCCGTATAATGGTGAACATCCCCGCCTGTCACGCGGGAGACCGGAGTTCGATTCCCCGACGGGGAGCCATTTATGTAAAATAACTTCTGTGGCACTGGTTAGCCTGATATCCTACATAGGATTGTAAACAAAACGTGCCGGTTCACTCTTAACAGCACAACGAGTTTATTGTGTCACTTTCAAGTAAACAAGCCTATAAGAGGATGAACAGAAGCAGTTTCTGAAAACACAAAACGAGATTCAACTCCAAAACAATCCAACACAAAGCACAAAGCTTACATACCATTTACTTTTGAACCAGGGTTCCTTGATGTTACTGTTAGCCGTAAAAGTATTGACTAAAACTGAAACTGATATCTTTACATGAAATTGGTCACACAAAAAGTAATTAGGCATAGAAAACGTTCCGATGATTACACTAAATGTGGCGTTTAAGGCGTGTGTAATTACATGATAGTAAGTCTTGATATGTGTGGAAGAATAGCTTGAATGACTTGGGTTCGAGGCTCACTAGAACTAGATACGACGTAACCATTACTTTCAAAAGGCCGGTCTATTTAACAACTGAATTCTCACATAAGATTTGTACATTTCTTGCTTGTCGCACAACAACAGAAATAATGAAAACAGTAAAATATGAAATGAAATTACCTTGGTCATAATTTAAAATATCTTAACTCTAAAAATCGTTGATGTTTAAAAGAGCCAAAACTGTTTACATATACTTTGCTTCCTAATGGAAAAAATTTTCGCTATATTTTTTTACCGCGAGATGTCGCTAACAATTCAGAAGGTATCTTCACACGTGATTATTGAACAAATTTTTGCGAAGTTGAATGAATGTATTCGCCATTAACATTATCCCAAATCAATGGAAATTTTATTTGCATTACAGGCTGGCAACTGATGACGAGCAGCGCGGCTTGAATAAAAAAGTAAGAATTTTATGATTTTTAGTAATTAATGCTTTTGCTTTTTTGCGTTTGTTTTTATGTAGGCTAATTTACTTCATAAAGCTTAAATTCGATTATTTTTTCGTAAATCTATACCCATAATAAATAATTAAATTATATGTGTGCCGGTTCGTAGTTCCACTAAACACAATGTAGGCATCCAGCTTGAAAGTACCAAAGAGCCTAAAGGTTTTTTTTAGTCAAATTGCGTCCTGATAAGATTAGTTAAATAGATTAAAAACGCATATTGTACAGGACGATTTTGGTCCTTGAATGATAATTTAATCAACTCATACAACCCAAGTAACCGCTCCACCTATACAAAACTCGTAAAATTGTACATAGTGTTTTTTTTGAGACACCAAACCGTGGAAGCGCTCTGCGTTTTCCAGAGGCAAAGGCCCCTTGTGGTACACTTGGTTATTATTTGCTCGAGCTTCAAATCTTGCCATGCCGATATTGTCCAGAGGGAGGCATATTACAATGAAATCTTTTGTATGGCAAATTCAAAGAACCAGTAAGTTTATTTAGATCAATATTATTCTATGCAAGCGCATTTCTAAAACTCCAAAGCACGTCTGAATAATTTTCTGCTCCCGTCAGGGCTTTAGTTAAGAGGAAATTTCCTCGTTTGACGTTAAAATTTATGAAAGAGGAAATTTGAGAGAATATAACCGAACAGAGGAAAACAGGAGCGACAGCATTGGCTTATTTATATATAAAAAACTGTAATTTGCCGTTGCTAAACCGATCCCACATCTCTAAATTCTTTTACACGCCTTTTTTCATTTCCTTATTTGGTATTTTAGAGGTTGGAATGTAATTCTCGAGCGTTTGCCGAAAGCCCGGAGAGTTGGCGAGCATCTCCCTCGAAATGCAAAACAAAAACGTTCTAAAGTTGAGATAATGTGATTGTTTTTTGTTGTTGCAAAAAAGTTCGTTTGAATTTGCGGCATTGAAAGTCGAATCAACTGTTTTTTGGAAGAAAATCCTCTTTTTTTATTTGCTGATATTATTTTAACTTAGCTCTGAATTTTCAGTTGCTATAGCTGCGCTTTCCCACGACAAAGAAGTTTACTTTGGATACTGTGGTGGAAGATAGAGCGCAGGCTTCGAAGTTCCTCACGGGCTCTTGTGGACAGGTTCATTTTGAGGACTTGCAACACCAGAAGAAATTAAGAAAATACAAAAAAATTATTTGTTATGTAAAAAAAAAGTAAAAATTCCATCTTGTTATGTCAAAACGCAGGAATTATTAAAATGAAAAAGCTTTTAACAATTGTTGTTCTCACACTAATACAGAAACAGAAGTTATACAGTGTTACCAGCGATTTAAACAAAATAGCTTTTTTCATGTCTATTTCAGTGGTGGGATTCAGGGGGTTCGCACGAACCCGTTCTTGGAGTGTCGTGATAATCAGCGAACCCGTTCTTGTTTTTTGTTATAGACCTTAGACGACCGCAGCAAATGGGCTTTCTAAAATGAGGGAACCTGTTGTTACTGAGTTTGATACAAAAGAGAACCTGTTCTTAAAATTTAGAATCCCATTACTGGTCTATTTAACAAGGCAGCTTAGATCTTGACAGTGATTTTTGGTAGCTTGGGATGGTTGTTTTTTATACAAGCCAGGCAAGTTGAGCACCTCACTTTAGCCGTGAGTTTTTTCTACCTACTAAATGCAGAGACCTATACTTAAGTTCGTGTACTTTTTAAATATGCGCACCATACAGCATGCACGAGTTCTTTTCCAGTGGTATTTCTTTCATTTTTAATTTCCATTTCACACCATACTCCCGATAACACTATGTTGAGTAATTTCCTTCTATATTTTTGATGGCATTGATTTAAGCAATGTAATTTTGGTCAATCTTTGTATTTTAGGTGCTATGCAATTTGTATGAGAAAATTGCAAAAAATGTTTGATTTCTACTGGGTGGCCCAAAAGTCACTGACGGTTTTAAAAAATTAATAATTTCCTTGTTTATTAATATTTTTTAAAAATTTTTTCAGAATAACTAGAAGAGTTCTTACAAAGTCAGCGCGAGTAAATATAGCTAGGAGAAACTCACCCTTATTCTGGAACGGTACTTCAAATCACAGGGGTCAATTAGGGAAACTTTGGGGCTACCTCAAAGAAAAAGCGTACAAAAACAAACCTGCCACTGTTGAAAAGCTAAAACAGAACATTCAAACCAAAATAAGGGACATAAACCCAGAAACGCTTAATTCCGTAATGGAAAATGTGTTAGAAAGAGTTCGGCAGTGCGAAACCGAAAATGGTTGACACTTAAAAAACATTATTTTTCATAATTAAACCCAATGTAAACGCACCTTAGTTTAATGTAGTGTAAAATTAAAAACAATTATTGCCAAAAATTTTGGAAGGTCCAATTCTCCTAGTTCCAAAATTTGGTGAGTATAACTTTGAAATTAAAAAAATTATTCAACTTTTAAAACCGTCAGTGACTTTTGGGTCACCCGGTAAAATTCTTCAAAAGGAATTAGAGAAGAAACTTGCTTTCGAAATGAAACGATCTAAGGAAATAAATAGCATTGTTGTGAAATAACAGCGCCCATCGGATCGATAATACTGTTTTGAGACCATCAGCACACCAATAGTTTGCACCTTACATTGTTTTCTCAAAGCGTACGCGCGGCTTTTTTATATTTAGTTTTGCGATACGATTGCACACACACATATAATAATATAACCAAGTTTATACTATCACCAAAAGTTTAAGTGTATCGGTATTTGTGTCTTGATTCAAGTTTGTTTGGATGGCAATGATATGGGTCACATAATCAGATTTAAAATCACTTTCTTTGGTGGTCGGTTGATGGAGAAGTAGTGCCAGATTATGGAATAGACCAAAGTGTTGACACCTAGAGTTGTGCACACTTTAGAAAGAGTGTTATATCTCTTTCTTTGGTTACAGAAGACAAATACATCTCGGTCTAATACTTGACCGCCAATTTTTCTGGGAGAGCTGCATTGATTTGCGCTGAATATTGACTTGAAATAGTCCGATCAGTAGTCAAGAAAACTGTTCATTGAAAAACGAGAGGGGGTAAATCCAGAGAAGATTTTGAAATTATTCAGTTAGCCGTACAGGTCTCACAATTGCTGAAATCCTCCAAGGGCTACATTGATTAATTGTACAATTTGGATCTATCATTGACATGATTGTTTCATAGAGACATTCCGTTGGCTGGAAGGACGCACCAGCGATTGGTGCATTGGTATTAAAAAAATCCGAGTGATGCAGTTAATGGTGTTTTTGGTGGTGGCGACGGGTGTCTTGGTCTTCGTATCAATCCACTGGTTGGTTGTTTTTGAATCCGTGGTGAATAACGATGAAAATTCGAAACTAAGGGGAAGACACAGTTTCCATAACGTTCAAGATATCGGGTTTGCATCAGCAAAGCTTCTCAAAAGCTATCTGTGTTTTGCTTGGGTCGGTGGGTTTACTGATTTTCAGTGGTAAGGAGTCATATTTGCAAGCTTTCAGTTTCAACTAGCAGTATAAGAACAAGTTTTATCGAGAGAGGGAAGTAGAAAAGGGAGTGCATCAAGTTTCACCGGATTTCATTTTGACTTGAATTTTTCCTTTTATCGTTTCAAATATGCTTAGTGTGAGGTCTTTTTTTGGTGGGGTGCAGTTTTTGGTGGTTTGATCTTTTCTTTTCTGTATCATGACTTGTTTGTATATTGAGATAATTTGTGTTATTTGAATGTGTTTGTCAGTCTCAGAGTTGGTGTTATAGAGAATTAATGGTTTTGAAAGTATCACGTTTTGCTGGGTGATTATTGGGATTTCTTTTTGGATTAGGTTTAGTACTTGACGTGCAATTGTACAGTCGTGGATTACGTGGCTGGGAAATTCCGGTGGTTGGTTGCAGAAGTGACTAGATTTTTTGGAGTTGTTTTGGTTGAGTATTGTGTTGAAGCTTCCCCACAGATAGGCATTGTGAGCGACTCTAAAAGCTATTTCTTTCTCCATAGGGGAGAAGCGTCTAGGGGAAGATTTTCTAAGAAAGATAGTCAACCGAGATGTTGGTTGGGTGACTGCATTTATTTTGGGAAGGAGATTTGGGGTGGGATTAAGGAATTTCCAATAAAGGTCTCTGAATTTGAGGTTTTCCCAAAATTGAGTGGACGTTTTTATTGATTGGGTAAGTTCAATTGTCTGTTCCAGGTGGGATTTGGCGTAGGGCGGACTAATGAGTTACGCAAATAAAGGTTTGGATTTAGATTTTTCAAATTTCTGTGTAGGTTGCACTTGGCATAGGCTGCATAAAATAGATTTAGATTCTTGTTTTGAATTAGGTCTATGATTTTCATCATAAATGACGTTTTTATTTTGGATTCGACATCTGGCATACGAATATCTCCAATCTTTGTGATCTGGGGTAAGTTTGGTTCTGCGGATTGGTTCGATGTAGGAGGGATACCGGAGGAATTTGTGGAGGATGTATTGAAGGGTTTTAATTTGGGATTTTTATGGGAGAAAGACTCTTGCTAGAAAGATGATGTGTGGAATTATTAAGGCATTAATTATAGCGATTTTACCATATATGGAGATTTTGTCAAATCTGTACTCGAAAGATATGGACCTGATCTTGTTTATTGTTGATTGCCATTTGGATTTTGCAGTTTCGGACTCAATTGAGAATTGGATGCCCAATATTTTCATTTTTTAAACTTTTTGTATTGCCGGGAAATGGGATTGAATTATCTGTGATATTTTAGAGGAATTAGACATGATTTTTGATTGTTTGATGTTGAGCGCAAGGCCAGATTGTGCAGAAAAGTCGCTCAGGATGTTTGCTAGTTCTGTTATGTTGTCTTCGTCTGTTAAGATGATGGAGGTGTCATTCGCATATTGTTGAATTTTTATTGTGCTGGAAAGTAATTTGATTCCGTGGATATTTTTGGCTTGGCTGATTTTTTGAGACAAAATGTCGGTGATTGTGATAAACAATAGCATGCTTAAAGGACAACCTTGTGTGACTCCTCTATTTAATGGAATTGGATCAAAGAGGGTGCCATTTAGTTCAATAGTAGTGGAATAAGAATGCGTGGGACACGTTATCAAACGCTTTGGCATAATCTAGCTGAAGGATGGTGATGGGAGTGTGTCTTTGCAGTATTCAATTGTCGCTAGGATGTTTCGGTGAACGTGATCAATTTTCCTTTCTGGAAGTCCACATTAGTGAGAGGAGGAAATATATGAGTTTAGGTGGTCTTTGTGCTATTGTTTTTGCCAGGATTTTGTAATCCAGATTAAGGAGTGAAATAGGGCGCTATTGCGACGGATCCGTGGGCCTTGGTACTTTAGGGATCATTTTAACCATCGCTAATTTTTTGTGACTTGGTAAGATTTTGTGGTTAGTAGATGATGTTGTAAATTTCTGACAGCTTCAGGCATATGTCGGGGGGCATTGTTTTATAAAATTTAATGGGGAGACCGTAGAAATCCGTCTGAGCCAGGAGATGATTTTTCTCGGAATGAGTTGATGCTACTTTGTATCTCCTCTTTTGATATAGAGAGAGGGGTGTTGGTTTGTTTGCAATTGTGGGTTTAGCAGGGAAATGTCACACAAGTAGTTTTCGTCTGACATTCTGGGGGGTGTCTCCGACCAGATTTTTGTAAAGAAATCGCAGATTGCTATAGAGTTTGTGTTGTTGTCAATTTCGGAAAATTGGTTTGTTTGTTTGGTTTTTTCATACTGTAAAATGCTGTCTGGAAGATCTTTGTTTTCGGGCCAGTATTTCATTCTGGCTCGGATGAAGGCTACCTTGATTTGGGTGGGAATGAGCAGTTTTTGTTTGTTCGTGTATAAATTGGATTTCTTTGGCTTCTGTGTTGGTGTCTAGGTTCTGAAGTAATCGTTTCTGATTGTCTGTGGCCATCTTTTTTGATAGTTTAGAGAGAAAGATGGCTGGTGTTTTTGTCTTTTTTTTGACGTCTTCCCACCAAGCAAGAAGGTCTGACACGTGACGGTAATTTTTTTGCCAGCTATGGAGGTGAATCTTGAGGTTTTTATAAAGGAATGAGTCTTTGAGGATTGAGCAATTGAGTTTCCAGTGGGGCTTTTGGTGGTGCTGTTTCGTCGGTCGTGTGAATATTATTTTGGGGGAGGCTACATGATCTGAGAACGTGGTTTGTATGAGGGTGTAGCTTTGGATGAGTGGGGATAATGTTTCGCGGTGTAGACTCTGTCTACTCGAGAAGCAGTGTTGGAACGGGTATAGGTGCATATCACTGCGTTAGGGTGCATGTCTCGATAAGGATTGGTGAGGTTGAAGAAATCAAGTATTTGTTGTAGTAGATAGTGATCTTTTCTTTTATTCAGCTTATTAGTCTCGTCAACGGGCAGTAGGACCATGTTGAAGTCGCCAGCAATTATTAGGTTGTCATATCTGGCGTTTCTGAGGAAATCTGTTAGTATGTTTAGTGTCTCAAGTCGTTGAGTTGTATCATGTGCTGAATTTCCTGATTGGAAATACACATTAATGATAAGCGTTGTGGAGTTATTATATTCTAAATTCTGGCTTGGATTCTGTTTTCAAGAACAACAGTTTGGGATTTAATGAGATTGGAGATGGAATGTGTTAATATGCAAGCAGTGCCTGTTTTCTGATTTTGATCTACGAAGGAGGGAGCATTTGGTAGAATGTTCAGGGAGTGTCTGGCAAGAAAAGAGGCTGCGATTTTTGGGTGGAATCTGTGTGTTTCCTGCACACATAAGAGATTGATGCCATTTTCGCCTATATATGACGGGATGTTGGGAAGGGAGCTGTAAAGTCCATTTACACTACTGGAGGCTAAGACTATTGGAAGGGAGGGATGTGTGCAGTCATTAATTATTGGAGCTGCCATTAGCAAAAATATCAGCAGTGGATAGGATGAAAGAAAGGATCCATTGAGGCTTGTAAATAGAGAGATCAATTAAGCTTCTTTTTCTTTACTTTTTGGGATTTACGTGTTTTATGTTTGTTATCTTGACCTATTTTTTTTTAGTTTTAGTGGGTTCGGTGGGAATGAAGAGATCAATCAGACCTTCCGCGTCATCTTCGGAGGTGATGCACGGTGAGGGGCTTTAAGAGAGTCGATTGTTCTTTGTGCTGAAGATACACTTGAAGTAGAGGATGAGTGGGAGTTTGTGGAGGAGTTTTCTACAGGAGTTACTTTCTCTATGAATGATTTAATTATGTTCTGTGAGAAATTTGAAAATGGTGACGTTCTGTTGGATTTCGAGATGGACTCTTTGATTGCGGGGTAAGTTGTAGATGGCTGTTGGTGTTTTTCTTGTGACAATTAGAGTGGGGGGAGTTATTTTGCTTTGAAGGGGGCTTGGCTTTGGATTGTGGTGGTTTAGGTTTTGTTTCATCGACTGGGGGTGTAGCAGTACTTTTGAGCCCGTGCGGGGATGTCGTTTTTGCTGATGTATTACTTGGGGTATTTTTTGAGGTTTGGAGTAGGTCGAAAGTGTGTTTTAATTGGGCTTGATCATCGGCAGAGAAGAGATTGGGGGATTTGTTGGGAGAGCTGATTGGTGTTGATTTTGGGAAAGAGTTTGATTGAGGGTTGGTGGTTTGCTTGTAGGTTAGGGAGGAGACAGCAGTGGGGGGGGGGTAGGAGGAGGACGTTGAGATCTGATCATGATTTTGATCTTTGTTGGAGAGAGTGTTCCACGGATTTGCAAGTTGGGGTTTGTGTGTCTGTAGGTAATACCTTGTTTTGGTTGGGCAGTTACTTTGTGCCCTTTAGCTTTGCATAAGCCGCATCTCAGGATACCATTTTCGCCAGGGATCATTACGGTCACGTATCGACCATTTACTGTTATTCTTTTGGGCACATTTGCTGCTTTCAAGTCTCGCAGCTTGATATGGAAATAAGCGTTCTTGATGTGGGCCAAGGTCCTGTATCGACGGTAGTCTGCACTGATAAGTTCGCCCCAATTTGTTGTGAGCACCTCTACTTGTGACAAGCTCACCCCATGTGGGAGGGAGTAAAGGGTGACCGTTTGTATGGGGTCGTAGGGGTTTGCTGGCCGAGATTTTAACTTTGTTGCCATTAGGTAATGTGGTCCATACACCATCTTGAAATCTCTCAAGAATAGGTTGAAGGCTGGATGCTGGGTTAGAAAGTCGGATACTAAAGGTTCTGTGTAAATAATTGAGAGATGCAATGCCATCAATTAGATCACTGTACTCGTGTAATGGATAGTTTGGCAAAAATAGTTCTACAAAATCATTGGTATCAAAGGCGGAAAGGTTGTCTCCGTTTAACTTTGAAAATGATTACACCTTCTTGGTTTATTTGAATGTTTGTCATTGTATGGCGCGGGGTTATAGGTCAATCTTTGATTTTTAGAGAATGTGCATTGGAAATTCCAATGTCACAATAGCGTAGTTATTTTAATTTGAGTATAAGTAATAACACAAAAATTACTTATTATGTCAGTAAATGGGTAATACATCCAGTATAAGATCACACACTATGTCAGAGAGTCAATTCGGGGTGTAAAATTTAGTTAATCCCGAAAGACAAGTAGCTTGAAATCCAACCACTACAACAGCAAACTTAATGGTTCGATTGTGGCGACAATCACGTGATTGTTAACAGTCACGTGATTATTGCGCACGCGGTGAAAAAGACAAGATGGAGGATTTTAAACAGTCAAACTGTTGACAGCTTCAATTAATCAATTTCAAAAGTCAGATAAACAAAAGTTTACACGAAGTTGTACATCAATAAAAGCAGCTAGACTTAACGGAGTCAATTAGAGTATTGATTGTAACTCTTTATTCCGTGAAACAAATATACGGTTGTAAAACCGTTAGCCTGGGACTAGTCTTTCAGCCCAGTACAACTTGTCAAAACAGTCAAGAAAGAAAATCGAAAAATTCCAATGAAGAAATTAGTCTGAAAGCTTGTAAATAGTTTTAAACACACAAAAGTATATTTAAAAACACCTTACCATGTACTAATCACTTCAAAAACCTTTCAATCTTCCGATTAAAACCTCAATTAAACATCAAACAAAACACGTCTTGATCATGTCTCTTGAGAGCCAAAGAAGCCATCATATCAATAATACTGCTTTGAGATCATCAATACATCATACCTTACATTGCTTTCTCAAAGCGTACGCGCGGCTTTGATACAAAACTGGGAAATTTGATACAAAATTGTCGCCCTGTGTGTACGCCATTGAATAAAACTGCCAAAAATTGCTTTCTATTTGTGGTTGATAACAAAAGGAGTCAGCAAGTATAGTGGTTTTTCTCTCCAACAATAGATATCTGCATGCTAATTTTAAATTGCGCTTTTCAAAATTAAAAACACATTCATGCCATACGCAAATAAGCACAATTGTCATTTTCGTTTCGGATAGCGCAAGATTTTATTTTTCTTGGCGAGCACAGTAATTTTGGCAAAGACAGCAATAATTCATAGCGCTTTGTGCTCTTAATTGCTGACGTTCCAAGGGTAAATTTCTACTTTGTCCTTGACGCTCAAAACCAGAAAACTTCCTAACTTTAAAAGTTCTTTCACGTTTGATCTTTCTGACTTAACAATTTTATTTACACTTTCCCTCTCTCCAATCGCTTTGCTTTTGGCTATAACTTGTGTGTGTGTATTTACAGATCCTTTTCTTTTGGGTGAAGGCGGGACCTATAACGGTTGTATTCCAGTCAACACTATAAGCCTAGTAAAACTAGGCTCGAAGAAAACGGCAGCCTAATTTGAACCAGCCATAAAACCAAACTGCAAACCGGTAGCCTACCAGCAAGACCGCTGTCATTGGTCGGCACATAAGAGCCATCTCTTGCTACATGCTGGATGATCAGCCTCACTATTCAAATCTGATGAAGCACGGATGCCTTTGACTGTGAGGTGTAAACCGGCCACTAAATTTGGTTCTACCAGCATTCGAGCGCAATTGATAGCATATTTGTTTGCTTGTGGCGTTGAAAATATAAAGCTGACTGAGTGTTTCGAATGGTGATAGAATACCTTTGTTATTCTTTAACTTCGGCATCGAGGCTGTCCTAATTTCAAATTCAGCTGCTTGTTATGCTTTTCTGCCTCTCTTTTTATCAGGTTAGTTTTGCGTCAGCGACTTGGATTCAGAAATCACCCCGATAAGAAAATCATTTACAGTGATCCCTCGCTATATCGCGCTTCACCTATCGCGGCTTCGCTGCTTCGCGGAATTTTTTTCAGTGCTTTTTTTGCAGTGAATCCTGATTGGCTCAGGGGCTTTACTGTTGTCTAGAAGTGAAAAAAGTTGATATATGCGTTAATATTTCTATTTCTTAAACACATTTTGGGCCTGAAAAGAGGTTTTGTTTTTTGTTTCATTCAGCAGTACAGTATTGCATTGTAAAATAACAGTAAAAAATAAAGCTGACTACTTCGCGGATTTCACCTATCGCGGGTTATTTTTGGAACGTATCCCCCGCGATAAACGAGGGTTCACTGTAGTTCTTCGTTGCTTTCGAGCCCATATCACATGTGCACTTTATCAGTGAGCTGTGAAGCGATATCGTTGACGTTAAGATTCCTTCCAGGGTTTTGGAATAAAAACTTGGAATTTTTTAAAACCACAATATTCAGATCTCAAACAATTCGCAGTGGCGATAAGCTTCTACCGTTTATTGTTTTTAAACAATTATACAATTTGGTTTCAGAAGCACGTACCGGTAACGAAAGTCGTAAATTCTTCAGTTAAACAAAGATCAAATCTAGGCCTCGTCTATTCAGTATGGCTGCACGTGGTAACAGGAGAGTGAGACAGCGGTAACAACTTCGAACTCCCGGTACTAATTTGGATAAATTGTACATTACCATGAAGAGCCGAGAAGTCGCCAATACGGTCGATCAAACTTAAGCATAGATTCAAAATACATGGCGCGAATTTTGAATGAAAGCCAACGATTACGTTTAGCAAGAAATACAACTGCTAAATTACAGTAGGCATGTGGGGTAATTTCTCCGCCACAGTTACATAGTTATAGTACATCTCGCGTTTTGTAGGCAAAAATAATTCTGTGCGTGTTTGACAGTGATGGATCGAAGTGTTTACGATGTCGCTATTGATGAGAATGCTGCCCCATCATATTTACTTCCCCAGTTGAAAGCGAAGCATTGTCATTGGCAGAGCGTGATAAAATCATGGTTAGTTTATTGTTATGTCATGGTGTCTCTGTCCGTCTCCGCAGTCTAACGTTAAAGTGTAGGCAGTGTAGTTACAGTATGAAATCCTGTATTTTTGATAACAAAACTTCGGTTTTGGTCAACGCTGTACTTTTTTTTCTTGAAGGCTTTCATCTTCAAAAAATAGATGTTGAGTGGTCACTACCTATTCATCAAACGTTTATAGACATAAATGGCGGATACGTGTTGGGTTGATCCAATAGAGGTAGAATAAGCCGATCGCTATTCCCCTAAACCTAAGCAAGTCAACACCTATTGCATTTGTGCGATTTTAGTAAAAACAGCAATTGTTTCAGAATACTTTGTACTGTGCCACGTTGAAATTGATTTACAGTTGGCGATATCGGCTCGATTGGTTGCCCTTTGTTTGTCGCAGCCGAGTTGTTACATGTACATTGTCTCTCTTACCGGAGGGAGACGATTGTGAGGTTACTGCAATGACGGTGGACGCCATGCAACGTACCGACGATTTTGAAAATGGAGGAGACATGAAGACAAACTGAGCAAATTTGTGTGCTTTGATGCCGAGGTCAAAAGAGGAACGCGTGGCGCAAGGCCCTCTATAAATACGCTATAAGAAGGCCGTAAAGAGGCTGACCCTGGCTGGTACTAAATTTGAGGCATTTTTGGGCCAAAAAGTATCAAGTTGGGAAGCGTTTTGTGCACGAAAATTGATACCCATTTTACTTTTATCAAATTGAAAATTTTTTTGGAAATCAACTTTTTGATACGCATCTGTTGTCCATTTTCGTATCACAGACCTTTTTTGAAGATTGACCGCTTCAAAGCGATGAGATTGTTATGCTGAGCCAAGTTCAAGACTTTTTTGAAATAAAATTCTGGCCCGTTGTTTTTTTCTGGGGACAAAACAGCAGGCTCTTGGGCACCCCAAAAAATGTTTAATGCGTTGTTGCTCCCTTGACTCTCCGTCAACGATGTTGTGCGCTAATCCCGATAGATAACCGACATTTAATCACCAGACATTTAATAAAGTAGACTTTATAACACAACGATATTGCAAGTGGACTAGAATCAATCACCCTAACCCTATCGCGATTAAGTGTCGGGTGATTAAATGTCTGGTGATGAAATGTCTGTACACCAATGTCGATAGCTTATGTGCAGTAGATAACCAACTTGTGCACAAAAAGTTGTTAAAGCAAAATAGAACGACGCAGATGGCAGAAAGGCTAAGATATTTATGTAAAAACGTGACATGTTGTGCTTCAATTGTACGGTTTTTTAAACTTTATTTTTATTATTTGTTAATGGTATTATTAATGTCGTTTGTTGTCGGATAGAGCCACCGTGCACGACACGTATTAACGTAGAATATGTTGCTTTGTCACTGTTTTCGTATTTTTACCGCCATTTAATATGCAAATTTTAGTCATTTGCTGGTCTAAAATAAAAACTTGGGCTAGTGCTAAATATTTATGCAAATCTCTTCCTTTCCCCATCAACATTGCCCGCTGGATTTGCTCACTACTGGGCATCGTCCATTGATTACAAATATGTTGTTATACTCTAATGATTGGTTCCCATAAATTACCAGAAACGCAAAATTTTTTGTTCTTTGAGCCAAATCAAGAAGAATTTTTGAGAAGGAAACCAAGTAAAATTGCCAAAGAAAAATTACATAATCGATCTTTAGAAAGAGGTCATCGCAAAACCAAGAGACAATAAACCAACATGTTCTTGCATAGGTCCACGACGTTGAAGTCAAAAGATATCCAAGAGCGTGTTTCGCTTTCAGTTGGATTTTAGTCAATAAGTTTAAGAAATTAACTTTAGCAGAGCCAGGACATTTGAGAGAGGAGTGCGATTTTATTTTGAGCATTTGGAGATTTTTCTTTAAAAATGAAATGTTTTTACGATTTTTTTGGCCTAGTTGTCCAACAGAAAGTACGGCCACTGACTGGCGCTCTTGAATTAAGTAATAGGTAGAGCGAAAAGTGAAAGATGATGGAACCCCAGTTTTTCTCTGATTTAGCTACGGTCAGCATCTCTTGCTTATAACGATGAGAAATTAAGTTCAATTCTCGCATGGTTTTTCCTGTGTTTTGCTCTTCAAAAAAGTATTTTTTTCCGCCCTGGGTTACTGTGATTGTGGTAGCATTGCGCCGTGCGCACAGCACCAGTAACTCTGAAGCAGGTCTGAACAAAATTGTTATGTGTAGCCCTACATCCTTGACGTTATTTCTGTGACAGTAGAATTAGGCTATGGAAAAACTCATAAGTTTTTGCGACCCGTTTTGGCACCGGCAAGGCAGCAATGCAATGCAGTTTATCACTAAATCAAAAAAGATAAAACACTGTAAACTTCAGCCACAATTACTTGAAGCATATGATTTAAATTCAAAGCATATGAATGGGTAGTCGATGGGTTGAAAGCATCGCGGTGTGTGGCTAAAGAAAGCACTGCGTTACCGGTACAACCGATATAAAAGAATCTCGGCAGGCTTGTAAAACTAATGCTTTTGCGGATTCTGGTTAAAGAAAACTAAAAATCTTTTGCGGCACATGGGGAGTTTATATCTGAAATTTGAATGTTGTCTTATGACTGAGTTAAGATAGCCGACCAATCATCAAATGACGACCTATTTCTTTCTTTTATGTTATATGGCTATGGAAGCAAAATGTTACTACCGGTGAGAGTTTGTGAAAATCTTGATTCGAGCGCCGTAAGTAAAAGAATGAGGTTGGCATTTTGTTTAAGAGCGTCATATGTTTAAGCTACTGAATTTTCTTGAAAATCAAATCGCTCAAGAAAAAAATTGAGAACATTTTTACGGTTGTTATAGATTTAGTAACCTGAGCTTCTGCTAATGCAAAACCTTTTAATCATTCGATCAAAACACATTATTTTTTTGGAGTCGACCGCAAAGAACCTTTTACTACTAATAAGTTTTGTTGAGTAAATTTCTAAAGCAAGTAAGATGCCCTAATGGAAAAGTTTGCCAAAAGCACCAGAAGGCTGCCACACGAGGGCAGGGGAGATCATGTTTATTTGTGTTGTACATTTTTGTATCATATGATATCGACATACAAACAGCGCCAGAAAACGGATCTAAAAAACGTCAGATTGGCTTTGAAAAAGATACTAGGCAGAAGTTCAATTTTTTTGCTGACTATACCCCTCTGCTTTGCTGAAGTATTCTTTATACTTTCTATATTCAGTGAAATCTTTCCAATGCAAACAAGACAAAACAATAAATTGCGTACCCCTTAAAACGTAATGTCTCCCTCTCGAGGGGTGCAAACGCCCTCGCTTAGCAAACCATGGTGATAGAGGTCAACACTATTATCATATATATTTCAAACTTTCACATTAGTAAAATCACTAAAGTTATATTTACGACATTGGTTTTCGTTTCATGAAAAAAAAAACGTGACTTGTTTACTTAGAAGTAGACCGACCTACATCGGCCGACAAAACGGCAAGAGTGTATCGCGCTACCAGTAAAAATTTCTAAAAGCTCCGCGACAAACAGAAAACCGCGAGCCTGCTCGCCGGCATTATTTGAATCTTTCAGCGCAAATCACTCCCAAACTATTACAGCAGTCGCTGTTTTGTTGATTTTTAATGTTAACAACCAAAAATTTCCTATCAAGAGCAGAACATCGATTTACTCTAAACAGTATTCAGCAATAGACCACGGTCCTGTATGCCCTTTCGTGCCCCTTCTACTGTTTGTGATCAGAAATTGGCAATAATGCAATTTCAAAGCACTCGATGTTGAAACAAATAAAATATAGCTTGAGTCTTTCACCCCGCAGTTTTGATCTATGTTTTTCGTTTTCTGTGTGACTTATAATGAGTGATTGTGGACACGCCACTTTTGTGTTGGGCTTGCTTCAATTGTTGTATGACGACTTGCGTGTGGATATCATGGCTGGCTTGTTTACAGCTGATAATTAAGCATTCCATGCTTCATGATTACTTAAATGTTTATAAATTTGCTTATTTTAGAAATTCTTTGAAAACACTGAAAATTTCAAAAGTTTCTCATTCGATTAAACTGCCGAAGAAACCCAAACATGCGTTTCAGGGCCAGCGATTGGGATTGCAAAAGAGGCGACCGCGTTTCAGATATGACACAAAATGAAAATTGGGCATTCTTGCAGATTCTGAATTCGAAGCTTTGGAGCAGCTGCTGTTAGGTAGTATTTTCTTGGTTTATGTCCTTTTTTGAAGTAAAATGGCATGCTCAAACCAGATGTGTGGCAGAGTAGTAGAAAATTACAAAACAGAAAGTTCTGGTACGACTAATATCTTTTTTTATAGCTAACCCTTAGTATCATGATTTCAAAGGTACTGTAACGTGTCATTAAAAAAAGTCTTCCTGTTTCAATACCATATTTTGGTTGAAATTATGTATAATATGGTCGAATCATGTTTCAACTTGTATATATGGTATTCGCATTTTGTTTGTTCGAGTTGCGCTTTTATGCGGGAAACATAATCAAACATTACGTATAAACTAGTTTAGGGTGCTCACTGACTGCTTATAGGTGAAGGATTACATAAGAATTAAACAGAGAAGTCCATATTTTGGTAGCTGTAGCGTATTACTAAGATAACAAATGATATTAACCTTGGAAAATATACTGCATTTAATCATATGTGTACTATAGATCATTATGTATAAACCAAACTTTGATGCCCACGTCGGAATTGGAGTAGCTTCTGTACAAAACCCAAATTAGGGCACTCGTATGTAAATCATACCTGAAAGTTCATTTGTGAACCAAACTTGTACGCCCACATTGGACCAACGTTACTTATACTGCTTCAACAGATAGATAAACCAGAGGTGTTAGCCATGATTTAACGGTGTTTAGGCCACAACTTATTTTCAGAAATTTCTTGAATGGCCTTAAGAAAAATTTCTTACTGATCATTGTAGTGATTATTAACCAGATCTTGTTCGACAATTCTTTGAGATTTTGATCTCTTTGTAAAACAAGAAGTAGTGTACCTCTTCCACCGCCAGATTTGTAAAGTGCGATCGCCAGGCAGACTGCCAAATTCGCAAAAATGCGAATTTTCATCTTGGTTCCGTCTGGCTTGGGTTTAAAAATTATTTTTGAACATGCAAATTTTTTGCTTATTACCCGGCTCATTGGTGTTGAGCTGTCTTCGAAATTAAAGCATTCTTACCTCAAAGATCACTACAGATTTCATTTTCTACCAGTTTTTTTGGAAATGGTCGCTAGATAATGCTAAGGAAAGAAGCTATAAAGATATATCAGTCAAAACTTACCTAACGGCTTAGTTTTTCTACAATTTGCAACTTTTTAAGGCTCATCAGCTTTTTTGTGGACCGATACTAAATTTTGTTAGTTAGATTTAGACCTAAAGTATAATCAGTCATTATTATCTGCTAGAGGTTAGCCTAAACCATGTAACATTATGTACTGTATTTTTAAAAAGTGAATTTCTTCAAGATTTAGAAAATATCAAGTTCAAATGGAATATTTTTTCACTAAATATTAAACGGAAGCTTTTTTACACTCCCTTCCATTTGTTGTAAAACAAGGGGCTAGAGCAAATTTTGATTTCGAGAAGCTAAACTTTTGCTGGCTTTTAAACTTGTATTTAGGTTCTATCTCCTCGGAAACTTGATTCAAAACAACGACTTTAGTGGTGAAATGCATGCAGTTTATTTTGTCTTTTTAAAGAGTGTAGTTTTTCTAAAAATTCTAATTTAGTGAAGGCAAGTCGAAAACTTTTGAAGGGTTTTGAACTGATATGATGTCCGTATCCATTTTTAATCAGTAAATATCACGTACCGCTTGGCCTAAACTATTTAAAGTTATACATTGCTGAAAAGAAAAATTCCTAAGCTTGCAAATGAGACCGGTATTTAGCAGCATGTCATATTTTTTACAAACCAAATTTACTTTTTTTACTTATCATACAAATTTTTTTTGTGAGTGCTTTGAGATCCCTAAGTAATTTGAAAATTTTGATAGGCAATTTTTTAAATATTCCTTGAAATTTTGTCAGAAGATACCGCAAAAGAGTAGTTTTCAGACTGTGTTAATGGTAAAGGCTTTGGTATCCTGGAAAACATGTATATCTCAATTTTATTTGAAGGTAATTGGCTTTTGCATGTGTCTGCTGAACATTTGGCAATTTTTTCGTCTGCAACCGGGTTCTTTGTCTTTTTAAGCATTTTTGGGTGAGAAAATCAAACATTAGGGCACAAATTTTTCATCTTCCCATTCGTGATAATTTTACATGTTTCATGCATGCAATGTAAGGGCAGCTAAGATATCATACTGCCTATGTACCGGCCAAATTGTTTCACTCGCTATCATACAGTTAAGTTTACAAAAAGGTCCTCCTTTTCCAGAAATTCTAAAAAGTCTCGATTTGAACAAAAGTTTTACATCGCACTAGGAAGTTTTGGTTTCAATAAATTCATTTCCAAAACATGGTCTTCACCTTTGCGTGGATTGAAAAATCTCAAAGAATTGTAAATTGTGTAACTAGATTTTGGAAATGATCGGTACAATACCGTATAGTACCGGTACCGACCGGTACAATACCGTATAGCAATAAATCTACATTAACTGATGAGGGAATTCATGACATTTATTTCATAAAATGTCCAATATACTAGCATTTAAAGCAGACTCATTTTACTCTTGCCGATTGATGACGTTTGGTTCTTAATTTAATAAAAACAAAATTCTCGCCTGTGGTACTAGAAACGATAATTTGATTGCTTGTATATTACCTCATCATGCTTTTGTAGTTTTAGTTGTTTCATCATAGTTTCATTAAATGTGAGATAATAATAGAAGTAGAAACAAAAGAAACAGCATGTTGATATTTCAGCCATCATTAAGGCTCGAAAAGTTTTTGAATATTTTAAAATTCTGAACCTTTAGAAAAAGAGAAAAGCGGATGCAAGAATGATTTAATATTAATTCCCTGAATCAGAGTTGTGACAGCATTTTAGGGGGTGACAATTTTTTGAATACCTTTTTTTAATTTTTTGACATAAAAATTAAGGTAAATCTTGAGAATAAAAATCTTTTATTTCAGAGCAATCTTAAATTTGGAAAAGGTAAAAGTTTTCTTTGTTTTTCCATTGTTATCTCAAAACATAAAGTTTGCATACAAGCTAAAGTTTTGACCAAAACAATACCGTATAGCAATTAAAAAAAAATAGATGCTGCACTATGACACTACGCTGAGTCGGTAATGCGTTGTTTAGAGGGCCGGTTTTAAGCCCATTTGACCGCTTTTTTTAGTTGGGTCCGTACCTTAAGAGGGCTCCGAGCCAGTGGCGACAGAGTTACCACTTGAAAACTTTTCTGTTATCTAACAGGAATAAACCTTTGGTGAAAACGTGAAATGAAGAATGAAAAATCCTTATTTCTCGCGTAATTGATTTGTTATGCATACTATATTAACAGATAGTTGTCGTTATGGTACTTCTATCACTATCAACAACCAATATATCTCTCAATAAAAAAGATTCCAAAAGTGTATGTTTGTTTATGTTTAGATTAGACTGCGACAAAAGCACGAAATATAAACACACATAAATTTTTACTTTTGTAGAGTAGGGGCCCCGCCATCAGTTTTCTAGTTGGGCCCAGTTATTCTTAGCACCGGTCCTGGTTGTGCGCGGCAGCTGCTTAAAACAGCTGCAGTTACAGCAAAAAAGTTAGGCTTTGTTGAATGACGAGTGAGGTCTTGCATTTTGTCAATGAGGCTGCAGATATTGATTCAAAATAAAACTACGCTTCAATAAAATTTTTATATTCAAAAGAATTAACAGCACAAAGGTTCCAAAACCCCGAAAGTAGTTGAATTATGAAAACACACTATCCCTATGTTAACTAGCCCCCTTTTGTGTAAGTGCAACACATGTTGCAACCAAGTACAGGATATTGCTGCAAAGTGAAATTTCAAGAACAATACATCGCTAAATTTTCACCAGCACGAATTTGCCAGAGATTTAGGTCAATTACTGCTGCGGGTACACGAATTTTCAGAGAAATCTCCATTTGCAGAAGTTGTCTACTTGATGAAATACAAACCTTTAGACTCTTTTTGATTGCAGAAACGTGTTAGGCGATGGATTAAGCTCAAAACTAGTGAAAGAAAAACTGCAAAATGACGCATCAAGCTCAAACTCTGTCTTGCGTCGTCTGCAGCATCATACGTAGGTGTCTGGTGAGTACCAGTTTCGTCGCTAGAGAGGAGGGAGTTACGGCACTATTTCTGGCGATGACGCAAAGAAGCCCGTCTCGTAGTAAAATTT
The DNA here is from genome assembly GCA_963675345.1 of Trididemnum clinides. Taxonomy (NCBI): domain Eukaryota; kingdom Metazoa; phylum Chordata; class Ascidiacea; order Aplousobranchia; family Didemnidae; genus Trididemnum; species Trididemnum clinides. Next base: position 7,651,712 of record OY776305.1, on the reverse strand, counting down.
TTCTTCTTTGATTAGCGATGATTAAAAATATTCTCAAAATTTTCGGGCTGTCTATTTTCGCGTCCGTCTGTGAGTTACGAACCGTGCTGGTTGGTGACTACAGACCTTCCATGATGCTGTTTACGTCTCTTTTGCGTTCTTTTAGCAGGCGTCACATCGCAATCACTCCTCTCCCACTGAATGAAAACTTGAAGGCGCTTCGCACTTTACACTAATTTTCTGTTTAATGAGTTGTATAATGGCATTGAGTTGAATGAGTTTACCCTTCGATTACGGAATAATCTTCAGTGTTTATGCTGGGGACAAGGGAGGTAAGCCACAATTTTCTCACTAATAGAAGTCGCATTACAGATATACGTCTCTTGCGGCCGACAGCGAGTCCAAATTATTTTTATGAATTACCTGTTACAGAGTTGAAGACATTTTGCTCGAATGTAGGTTACATTCTATTTATGAAAATTTGTAAATGTTTTTTTTGGTGATCATTTTTTCGCAAGCAAATCTTTCTCATTCCGAGCGGTACTTTCGTTCAAATTGAGTTTTTTCAATCCACGCAAAGGTGAAGACCATGTTTTGGAAATGAATTGTTTGAAACCAAAACTTCCTAGTGCGATGTAAAACTTTTGTTCAAATCGAGACTTTTTAAAATTTCTGGAAAAGGAGGACCTTTTTTGTAAACTTACTTAAAATAAAATTTAACAAACAAGTGCACGGCAGCACGACTTACATCCCGCGGCCGCAGCAGGTCGTGCACCTCTGGGTTAGAATAACGCTGCGTTTCGACCTGCTTCGGAGTTGCTAATACTGTTAGACAGCGCATTTCTGTCACAGCAAATGCAACCAGGGGGTAACTGCCGTAGAGTGCTTGTTAAATAACAAAAAATGCAATGAACGTAAGGTTTGAACAGATCATTGCTTTCATAAACGACTACTTAAGTAAGGCCCAGTGGCGACCCTTGAGGGATTTGTTACCATGCTGCTTCATTGTTTGACGAAGCTCTTTAGGTCAGGCCTGTGCAGTGTGCTGCGCGAAAAAACCATTGCTGCGGCTTGTATTTAAAGCTCTCAACGCAAGGTAATCCCTAAAAATCAAAAGAAAAAAATCATGAAGTCAAAAACAGGACAAAAAGTTGAGAGCCTCGGCAAGTGGTCCGCAAAAAAATGTCATCGAAATGTGGCCCTTATACTGTTTTGAATCGGTTTTAACGCAGGTTTTAGGCGATGACTTTTTGCAAAGGTGGGCTTTGAAATGCGCTCTTCTTGCGGAATGGTGCAAGATAATTACGCAAATATTGAACTGGTGTGTAATGCAAATGAAAGTGGTAACCTGATTTAACCTATTTGAATATATTTCCGATAAAGATTTTATTATTATTAAAAAGGTAAAAAGCAAAAAATTAAACGTGAACAATTACTAGGCGTAAAAATTAAGGTCTAATTAATGTAAGTTCTTTGCAGTTAGAAAGTTTGAACATGATTATGATTAAAGGTTTTCTTGCTTTCTTATTGAAAGCACCTGCCTTTGCTGTAGAACTCTCACGAGACAAAGTTTAACATAACGTCTTTATTTAATGCCATATACCAATTGAAAAGAACAAAAAATAAACAGTGCAAAAGGAAAAAATGTAAGAAAATACCATAAATAATTTCTTTCTGTACAATAAAGGTACACCTTGGCCTTATGAATTCGTGAGTTTCCCGTACGTTGCTTCGTGCAATTCTGTCATCATGCTTAACTTCACCTCAGAGGCGACTTTGGGCGGAAGTTTATCTAATTGCTGTACCAACGACAGCAGGAAAAGAGTGTTGGAGTTTTGGTCTGCGGAAAAAGTAAAAGTTTTAGTGTAAAAAACATACATTCACTCGCCTACCAGTACGAAGCTGGATTATCAATTCGTACACAGGTTTCACCGACGAAGAAGTTTTCAAACAATGATTGTGCGAAAAGGTCAAGTCATAGAGAAAGTATGTGCATTCTGAGGCTTGGTAAAGTTATGCCCCTAAATCCGGCCTAGCATGAGGAGGCATGTTAATGATGAGCGATCAAACTAATAAGAAAAAGGGGAGATGAGGATAACAAGGGCTTGAAAACCGGAAAAAATTTACTGGTCTGATCTCGATTAGATTTAAAGAGTAAATCTGAATGTTCTGTTTTGCGTCACGCTTTCGTCACATGGGAGAGTAGGGGTAAACAAACGCTTTGTAAGCAAGAGATCACGAGTTTAAAACCCGCATATGTGTTACGACTGCTACATTACGTCTTTACGAAAGGCACTTGACTGTAATCCATATTTGGCAAGCAGTTTGAAGTGAAAATCATTTCCCCCACCGAACAACACGTGGAGTATAAATTGTTAAAGTGGGGATGGCGTCGCTATATTACTCACCAGGTAACGGAATAAATTGAATAAAAATGGAAAAAAAATTAATTGAGGAAATGTTGACTTACAGTTAATTTGGGGGACAAATTTTGTTGGTTTTGGCTGCATAGATGTTGTCGTAGCTGATGGTGTGGTGGTCGTCGTCGTTAAAGTAACTCTTGTGATGTTGCCAGCGTAATTGTTTTTTTCTGAGTCTTCAAATTGAAAACAACAAAGTTAGTGTTAATTTAGAAATTACACATATCACCTATAGAATATATCACAGTCAATCAAAAGTGGAGAGTGGTGAAATAAATTCAGAGTTGTTGTATAATAGGGGAAAAACACTTACGGCAATTTTCCTGCTTGTTTGCAGTGTTTGTGCTAGAAATACACTGTGCCGACAGTATTGGTAATTGTGAAACAGGTCTGAACACAAGTTGACTTCTGCGTAACCGCAAAGATTTTTTAAAACCAAAAGTAAATTTAACTGCAGCCTGGCATGCCACCTCTACGACCAAGTATATTGGGGCGTTTCCATGACCATTGGCCATTAATAATCAATCTAGTATCTTACCAATTGTTTTATTGTTGCATCCATTTTCTCGACAGCACGCAACGTTGCAGTAACTAAAAAAAGCGTTGACATTAGAGAAAGCTTTCGTAAGCTAGCAATAAATATTTGGTTACAGTATATTTTCAAATTAATTTCAGTTTTTTCAGTTAAAATCAATTTCTAGTTTGTTGATTCAAAGCAAGTGGTTTGTAGTAAGATTCTATTCTTCCACCGTCAAAAGTGACCGCAAAGAATCAAAATGTTTTTTTATTTTAAAGAATAGAGCTCGCCCCACTCCTTGTTAAAATAACAACTACTCTGCAAAACTTACTTCAGCAACATTTGGCTGCCTGAAAACGCAATAAGATCCAATGAGAAATCAGATACGTTTGTGATGTATCCCAACAGGTTTTGGCAAATCGATGGATTGCATTCGGTGTCATCAATGCATGCACCGGCTATCAATTCAACTGAATAAAAATAAAAAAATTAGGGTAAATCGGTGCGATTCTGCTTCGCAGTCGGTAGATTTGGGTTTGATTCCATCGTGCGATCTCAACAAGATTTTCGAAATGGTATTCGCAGCAATCCTGCTTGGCGCTCAGCAATAAAAGATATGCCAAGGATAAAATATGAAACCGAATTTACGCGGTCATAATTCAAATATGTCTTGGGGCTGAAAATTGGTTGCAGTTAAAAAGGCGATGGGGCACGTTTGTGACATTCGGATCGCCAGGAAAGCTCAAAGATATTCGGATTCAAGTCACGGCAATGACTTGTGGAAATGGCTGCTGAGTTGAAACATGCAAGTCCATTTTTTGCTCTCTAGTGCGCAAGAGTTGAGCGATAGTGACAACATACTCACTTTCAAATAATTCGTAGAACTCGATCCGACCTTCCGCCCTAAAGCATCGTTGGCCTAAAGAGGAATTACATTTTTTGTAAGTCCACGATCGATCATTGACGATCTCTGACTTCGCTTCATATCCAGTGTAGCATTCTATGGCCTCTTCTTTTGCTAAAAACAAATGAAGTCGGTTTGAAACGTTTTTGAGTAGCTTTAGTGAGTTTGTTCCATACAGCCATGACATTAAGACAGGTCCATGGTACCGTTTTAAAGAACTAAAGAAGTTACATGGTTAGTTACACGTAAATATCAATCTATTACTAATGCAAGTAAGGTTTTTAGATATTTTTCAGAGTAAAACTTTCAGTCCTTTTTTCTAAATGCGATTTATTACCCCAGGACATTTATGACTACCGTAAAATAGCGCTTAAGAATGCTAATCTTTCTTTTAAACTTCAAAGACACATCGGTATATTTTTATCAAATTCCTAAGTACCTTGAACATTGAGCAGGTTGTTGCTAGCAGGAGCTAAAGAATTCGGCATTGCTAAGATGCTGTCGACGGAATTTGCATTACAGTTATTACCGTCACAGCAAGCTGATTTACACGACCTGCAAAAATCCAAATAAAAGCTTATAAACAAAAATTCCATTACAAAAATAGCAGCAATTATAAATTCCAATGAAAATCAAAATTCATACGAATGGTGAAGGCTATTTATAATGCATTTAAAATAGGGTGCATACACTTGTCAAAAATAGTCCACAAGTGGGTCAGATGTTTTAATTTAAAAATAACATAGTTCTTTCGCTCAATGAAAAGTTTTGTCAGGGAAAAACAGTGTCAACTGGTTATTAAAACTGGTTGTGCATAAATAAATGACTTTAAAGTCGTAAAAAAGTTTGTTTTTGCTTAAAATAGAAAGTTTTAAGCGTTTTATTTCTTGCTTCTGTTTGAGGACCATCAATTCAATGAGTCTTAAAATAATAGGAGACTACTCCACAATGGTAAAGTGCAAAAAATGAAACTCACCTCAAATCGAAGTGTGCGGAATCACTGTCTATTGTGCTCACACCTTGCATATTGGAAGGCGATGCGAAGAAGAGAGTTTGAGCCATAGTTTCACAGCTTTGCTCGCAAACGGAACGATGGACACAGCTTCCGGTGTAGACGGTAACTAAGCAAATTAGAATTAGACCCATGTTGGACCCAATGGTGGTTGGCTGAGATTTGAACATCTACTAGAGCCAAAGCTTATGAGGACTTAACCCGCTTCAAGAAAAGAGGAACTTACTGTCAAGTTTGCCGTATAACGTCGCAACCATTTCTGTTCGAAGGCACATTTGGTTGGCAGATTGTTCACACTTTCCCAGATGCCACGTAGTGCTATTTTCAACTGAAGAAAGCAATTCGTATCCGCTCAAACAATGTAATGAGTTTGGATTTGCGGTGCCAATTTTATTTATTGCTGAAAAACATAAACAGGTTTAAAATTTAAACCACTTTGACTGGTACTTTTTGAGCGAAACAGCGCTACAAACCACTTTCAAATAATAGATTAACATCAAAAGATCAGTTACACAAATATCTATAAATTCATTTTAAAGGAAACAGTGTCGTCAGTGTTAATTTAATTGATTTCAAATGACATTTTTAATATCAACTAGTCAATTATTTGTTTTTATTGCGTAATTATTAGACCTAATAATATTATATAGTGCATAGGTTAAGTAGACTATTGTCTAGCTACTTTTTATATGCTAATTGAATACTTTAGATTGTTTCAAATGACAAATATACTTCAGTTTTGCCACGATAGTCGAACAATTGAAGTATTTTTGTAAAAGTTAATTGAAAATATGCAAGTAACTTTTTCATTACTTAGAAATGTATTGAAGAGCTATTCAGGCATATTGAAAAACATAAATCCTGTATCTCCTCCAATAAGACCTTGACGTCATTGAGATTTACCCACGAGTTTTTATTAGCATGATGTTTGGTAAGTACTTTGCAAAAAGCAACCATTTTATTAGACTTAATTTCGCGTTTAAGGATGCGTTATATTGCTTGCACTAATTATTTTTTCATAGTTTCACAAGCTATCTAGTGGCAACATTGAGCTTCACTTCATGCCATTTGCCATAAATCCAACATGCTGCTAAATTTTATAATTTCAAAAAGCTAATCCAATTTTAGTCAATCAGTGCAAGTAATAAAGTCACATCCTTGGGATAACAAATAGCCTTGAGTTTGTTTTGCAGAAAAAAAGTTGTTGAAATTATTGATGTTCGCCCAAAAATTTTGACCGACAATTGTGCACGTAAGAAAATATTTGTGCTTGATAGAGGCAGTGAAATCTCTTTTTTGTATTGTTGCTTCGAAACGATGAAACCTATACAGGTATTCTGTAAATTTTTGCATAACTTTTTTGAAAATTTGAATATATCAAACGTCTAAAAATCAAAAATATAAAAAGTTTATTAAACTATCTCTCTAACATACACCCCCGAAAAAGGCGAAAACAAAACAGATTTGTATTATCGATATTTTAATTGCACACGTTCTTACTGGATTGAACGTACTTGAGGTTAATTACGTTGTCAAAATATAATTTTTTAGTGAAACCTTTTTGGTTGTATCACTTTAGCATTGAGTATCGACTTGCCCATTTATCTTAAAAGCAAGTCAGACGGCGCACCTACTGTTGTGCATTAATATATAGTTCAAAAACCGCATTTATGCAGCATTGCATATACAACAGTATATGATATTGATTTATCCTTGCTGTTTTGATCAATACAAACAATGCTGCATTTATTGCTGGTCAAGAACCTAACGCACTGCCTAATTCCGTAAACTTATTCAGATTAATAAACATATGATTGATCAAATACTTTAACTAATAACCAATCTGGCCTGAAGCTACAAAGGCGGTTGATCGTCTCACAGTTATATTTTGCCATACATTCTGTATCAAGGCCATAAGTAAGCGATTGGAGCGACTGCTTCGAATTTTTTTAAACCTAAATTCCATTTCCTTTTCGATTTGATCCAAAATGATTTCAAAAATGGAATTTACAGATTTCCTGCGCGGCATTCAACAATAGGAATAATGTGGGTGGTGATGTATATATAAAACTGAATTCACACGGTGATGGTGAACTGCGCAGTCAAAAAACCTTTAAAGGTAAAAAATCCCGAAAGCAGCATGATATTTCATTATTGCAAGCAGCAAAACTGCAGTTGCAGCTTTGAGTGTTAAGGTGCTGGTTTTATACTTATTGTGGTGAGTTCGATTCCGATATGAATTTGGTATTTTTTAGCAATTGAAAAACGCATTTTTCGACTGTTCTCTTAGCTAGATATCTGCAAAAGTTTTCTTTAGCTGGAGAAGATAACCAACTAGTTTTTGTGATTTAAAACACAAGTGTCACGTAGTGTTTTTACCGTAGCGAGTTTGAAACTTGCTTGAGAATTTCAAACCACAAAATCAGATTTCTTTTTATTTTACTGCTAACCGTAATGACCAGCCAAAAAGGATTTTTGAAAATACTAGCAAAAACACAAAATAGCCCTTGCCAAATGACCTCTGTCACTAGCAAAATAGTCACTAGTATAGCAAGCAAACGCAAAAAATGATTAACACCATCGAAGACAAAACTGCAGCTTACAGTTCGATTTTGGTTTAGAAGGTGTTGGGTCGTTTTTGGGATGTGAGGAAGACCGCAAGATGGCGCCAACCGATTGATTGTTGCATTTGTCATAATCGCAGCAAGCCAAAGAGCAAGATCTAAAATATAAAAATTTTTATTTTCATATGGTTGTTTAATTTCAAAATTGCTTTGCTTTGCAGCTTTGGGTTCAAACAATCATTGGGTAGAACATGATAATGAGAGTGATTGCTCAAGAATACAAATTCACTTTTCAAACTTTTACGATAGACTAGTGGAATTACTGTCCCATGTATACAAATTGAACTATTCAGCCTGGAGCGGTTTAACTGGTTTCGATAGATAGAGCTAAGTACGTTGTTTTTCCCGATGCGAAAATATTTACCAAAAGTTTGTCCTTTTTACGCAAAATCGTAATTAGAAGCCAGTTGTATAGCTACCAATACTTTACCCGCAGTGTGGCACAGAGTGCGTTCACAGCTGCGAAAGTGCTTTATGTCAAACTGTAGATCTACACGCGAGGGGCTCAACCGGAGAGATGCTAAGAGGACTGCTAGTCTCCTCCTCTGAGAAATGCTAACCTCAAAGCTTCCAAAACAAATAGGATTATGATGTAGAGGGAGTGAGCTAGAATAGGATTCCAGAAGCAAAGGCCTAGTCCGGAAGCGTTGGGACTTTTTTGCACAACTTTTGTAAAGCAAGCGGTCAAATTTTTAGTGCCAAACACAAAAACTTACACAACGTCAGTGTCAAACATGTATGGGCCCATTGAGCGGAGAAGAGGTTGAAAAAACTTCTTGCAACTTGACAGGCAGTCACTCTCGTTCGCGCAGTACGATGAAGAAATGTTCACTAAAAATCCGTTATCTATTTATAAGCATGAAAACGCATTGAAACTTCTCAATTAAAATAGAAAAGCGAAATTATCAATTGTTCATAGAAAGTTTGGATTAATGCTATTTTGATTGTTTTGCAAGAAAAACAACATAATATCTGAGATGATTACTTTATTAACTGAAGTAATTAATTTTTGTCAAATTCAATTGATATGCAATCTGTAGTCCAGGTAATAGATAGTTTCTTTTTTTCAGGTGCTTTCCTATAGTCTTTTCCAAGAAAGAAGTGAGTAGCAATCACATATAGATAGTTTTGACGCTGCTATCAAAACGCTTTTTATTCTGCAGCATTAACTTTCTGTATTGAGAGCCGAACAGGAAAGCACCAAAACCAACAAATTTTTGTATATGGTTACCACAGTTCGATTCATAAACCAATTCCGTTTTTTGGTTAAAATTAGTCTGAACGAGACAAAAATTTTGAGCATATTTTCTTTGTTAACCGGCACGCGATTGGTCACAGCTTCTACACACCAGTGGTTGAACTTAAAATCAGGCAATGCAAGTTCTCGATATTCTAAGAAAGACATCGGATGCCATTGACACCGCGAGTGGATTCATCATGGTAAATATGGGTGTGATTAATCGCTAACCGAGTTGTTTTGTAAACATTTTATCGTGCTTAGTACTCGCTGATGTAAGTTTATAGCTGATACCACACAAACATGTTTCTGTTCCACAGTAAAAATTTTTAGTAACAGTCGCAGAATAATGTAAGTTTGGGAGGAAGAGCTTTGATTCTAATTCAGTTAAAAAACTTTTACATAGGTAATCTTAGCTTTCTTGTGTTCCGACGGAAATGGCATGGTAATGCCAGGAGCTTGCTACCTCGGCGGCAATAAGCGCCACAATGCTTCTCCGCAAGCAAGTTTATTAACTTCAACGCACCTTTAGAAAGGCCAGAAAACTCAAGCGTGCCCTCTCCACGAATGCATCTTTGACCCAAATCTCTTCGGCATTTTGAGCTATTCCACGTTCCAGAGGACACGTGGTCAAAAGTTATCTCGTACGCTTCTTCACACTCAAACACGTCATCTGAAGCTGCAATAAGAGGACTGATGAACAAAGAATGAAATAGCGTCAATGATGCCACCATTAAAACGCAAAGTGCATTATGTGGTAACAGCAAATGATTATGATATCGTAAATGAAAAATGGCGAAAATTAATTTGAAGTGAGACTTACAACTAGATGGTGCCGATGCTTCCGTGGGCTTGGTTGCAGAATTCATAACAGAAGTGAGGTTTTCGATGATGGTAGCTGTGGTGGTTGTAACTTTATTGATTTCATTTTTGATGATATCAACACTATTCTTGTTGCACATTTCCGTAGAGCAGCACGCCATTTTGCATTCTCTGTGAAAGTATTGTGGATATATTTACAAAAAGCTTTTTCACCGAAAGCTTTTCATGATAAACTAATCAGTGGTGGTGTTACACCAAATCCAAGCTGCTTCCTCAAAGCAATGATAAGTTCTGTATTTACAAAAAACTGAATGTCAGTGTGATCGCCAATGTGCAGTTAGGGTGGTGGTTCTATACTTAATGTGGTGAGTTCGAGTCCGATATAAATTGTGCATTTTTTATTTATTGGAAAAGGTATTTTTTCCAGTTCTCTCAGCTAGATTGCTTTCATTAAGTTATAACGGTAGCCCGATTCCCGCCACGTCCATATTTGGGAAGAAGTCAGGTGACGTAATCATTGTCACTTAGCCGTCGTTTAACCCAAGTATTTGTGCGCCTTGTTCTGTAAAAAACTTTTAAACTCAAACCAAAAGATGTTTGTTAATTATTTGTTACAAACTACAGAGTTGGGCAGAATTTGCATAAAAGCGAACACGCGTAACAGCTCGCGACAGCAATTTTTGCTTTTCGAGACAGTTTGAAGGTAAAAAGTACATCACATTTTCCGTGCAAAGGTATTTTTCACAAACAGGATAAAGCACAAAGTCGACCTTAATTAAGTTGACGACGTCATTCTACGCCTCAACGTTGCAAATGAAGTGACGCAGCAAAGGGCCGTGGGTTTAGTGCTCGGGTTGTTTCTGCATGTCGCACGTTTTATTATCGGCAATTAAAAAATTTCTCCCGGTTGCAGTAGAAATGTTTTCTACTGGCACCAGAGGTAGCTCCGAAGCAAGTCGAAATATCAATTGCTTTATTTACACCTATAACTAACTATGGTTTTCCATTAAGTACAACATCTGACGAATCACAATTTTCAGCCCCAAAACTCTTGTTGAAAGAATTAAGTTACGTAGCCGGCCACCGAAAGCTCATGCGAGGATGATAAGTATGTAAAATTGTAAAAGTATGCAAAACTTTATTCAAAGCTATTTTTACTATTCTCCGTACAAAAATTCAAAATTTCTCTCCACCTAGCACACAAACTGCTTACTTCATATCATAATTGATGTGAGATTGGTCCACTTCTGCCACCTCAGCAACATCAGCATATAAAGTTTCCGAAGCAAGGTCTTCGCATCTCTCGTTGCATTTGCTTTTTTCCACGCAGGCTCCACTTGTGGCGTTCACTGAATAACAAACCATAATTTTGATACGAGAGTCGCCGGATGCTGGAACTAGTGATTCGTGTAAGATCTCGGTAGTGATGTAAATTAGGTCGTAATGCTTTGGCCAAAACAAATTTTTCAGATGTTTGATTAAATTAAAGCTGATTTTAATTAGGTTTGTTTATATGAGGAAAAGTCATTTCAGACTATCTTTTACGACGGTATTAGTCAGCCATTGGCTCCCCGGGATATAGCTTGGTAATTGATAACGTAACGGCAATATATTGGATTGGAAGTACAATTTATACTTGCATTGAGTTTAGCTCATATAGCGTTGCATGGCATGCCAAGACATCCTCGCTGCTACATTAATCAATTTGTTACTATACATTCAAAAAAATTACTCTGCAATTATCCAAAGCTAAGTTTTGTTGATGATTCACGTTAATTGATTACTTGTTGATATGCCCGAAGAAAACCAACAATTGCCAAGTAAGGGGTCTGTCTACTAGGGGAAAACCCTTCATAAATTATTCTTAAAATGCTAATTTGAGCAATAAGACGAAAAGTTGTTATATAGAGTTTGATCTTTTAGTTATTGTTATTAATGCGAACTGTCAAGTCATTGTTGGAATGTTTGCACGCTATTTCAGTTTTTATAGATTTCGCAACGCATGGTAACAACGCTTGGTAACAACGCATGGTAACAACGCTTGGTAACAACGCTTGGTAACAACGCATGGTAACAACGCTTGGTAACAACGCTTGGTAACAACGCTTGGTAACAACGCTTGGTAACAACGCTTGCTAACAACGCTTGTACAAGCTACATAAACTACCCACAAAAAATTAGAGCAATAAAGTGCAATTTACCTGCAATATGTAATTTTGTCAGCAAAATTGCATACACTCCTACTATAGCGCCGTGCCCAAAAATGCTAAAAAGTAATGCTTAACTAGAAAGTAGGATGCGTATACCAACACCAAAATACCTAACTCAACGCATGTTTTTGTATAAACAAAAATGCAAACTAATAAAGCCAGACATTACAAATATAAAAGGGTAATAGCAGAATTAGCAAGTGTATTAAACGTCGTGGAGATTTAAGTTTAAACCAGCTTCAAAACCCAAACTGGTAAAATACTGGCTTAACATCATCCCGGTAATCGCAAAACCTGGTAATTTTTTTTATTTCATAAGCCCTTCCAGTGTGATGAAATAGAAGCCATTATATATACGACAATGCTATCTAAATTTTAGGTTCCACATGGATGTTTACTGCAAATAATATTGAATGATGTTAAAACGCACTATCATTCGAAAAAATAATAGCTTTTTGAAAATAGAGACAACTTAAAAATATAATGGAATAATGACGTAATTCCGGATGCAATAAAAAAATTTAGAAAAATTTCGGGAAACACTCTTGGCTATTAACTGATTTGTAAAAGCGATAACACTTGAAATGTTTTATAATAATTTTGACTGAGCGGGACAACTCCGGAAAAATACTAATCAGCGAGTTCGAATCTGGTTAACTCTTTATTACTTATGACGTCACATTTTCTAAATAATAACTTAAAAGGAAGCAAGTTCTTCCTGTTTAATGAAAAAACAAAATTATAATAATAATAAAAGAAGAGCAAATAAGGACGGCAATAAAACTTAGAAAGCGTGAATACAACAGATTGTTGAATACCGTTTATAACAAAATTATCTCAAAGAAAAAACATCATTTGTGCGCATATTTCCTCAACCCGTTTTTTCTCTAGCAGCCCTAGTAGTTCCCTATGAACCTCGCAATATCCAGCTGCATACGCTAACTCAGCTGGTTTAATTCTAAATTGTTCCAAACCAAGTCAGTTATGTAATTCAGCCAACTAGTTTTTGTGGGATCAAGCTGTCTTTTTCCAGCTGGCTTGAAAAAACAGTTTGATAAGTGAGACTTTCTCTAGATGTTCTAATTGGCTTTGCCGACCTAACGTCACTTCAATAGTTTTTACAATTTCAAATTCAGTTATCACCTGTGTATGCTCCAAAGATGACCATGTTTCCTTCGATCTTTGCACATGAAAAGTCAGCAGGGCACTCCTTCGCCTTCCAGGTTTTTCCATTCACAATCAATGATCTGACAGTGTGGCCCACATTACAATTTATGGCTGTCGCTGTTTTGAGTAGAAGGAGACATCCGAGAAAGAAGCACAATTGTTTTACCATTTTTAATAAAAAAAAATGAATTTTGAATTTAATAATACAAATCTAAAATAGTACTACAATTAATTATTATCTTATAATTAATTTTCCCTTTCGCTGGGTCATGTCAAGCAGTTTAAAGTAAGATTGGATTCTTCCATGGTACAACGTTTGCCAGTGAGATTACGAAACTTAAATAACGATTTTTCTGCAGTTTATCTTCCGTTAGGCAGCAGAAACGGAAAAAAAGTAGTTAAAATCACGTAATGTCAACTTTTCAGAGCGAGTTAATCAATAATTTTTGATCCTCTGGTTACAGGAGAATTTTTGCGGTTATACAAAAAACGGTGTTGTCCAATCAGCTCCGTAATTGCCGTTGCTACCGGCAATTCTACCCAAGCACTACAGCCAAGCAGTTGTCGAAAAAGCTAAACTGCCGTAAAATAGAAGGCGCTTCACAAACTGCGCCAGCTAGCACGCTGTCTTGAAAGCTGCTTATTTCGAAACAACGTTCTCTCATTAGCCTAAGTCAATTACAGAATTTTATCTGGTTGATTATCGATTTTCTGAAATTGGCAAACAAACTAGTATAAGTAGCCAAAGCTTACTATGACTAGTATTTTATTGTTAAATTTAACTTTAAATTGGTACAAACTGGTGGTATTCAACCATTTACCCTGTAACTTTAATTTTGATTAAAGGTTGAACGCAATTTTACTGCCTAAGGGTTTTTTTAGAAAGTGGCATAACGCAAGTTTACCCAGTTAGGGTTACCATTTAGTTTTACCGATTGATAAGCGATCAGCTGATCTTCTGCAATTATTTATCAAGCTTTAACATTTTATAGTCAATAACGTTCACTGTAACTATTGCATGCATAATGCATTAATGCGTTTATACTGCTGTCAGTCTCACTTATAAAGCCTTGTCAGCTGATATAAACTCTCCTAATTGTGCGAAATTTTTTCTTTTCCTTTCATCAACCTTTTAATAACTTTTTATTATTTTTAATCACTTGATGCAGCTGACATCACACAAAACTCGAGAATGATGGGAACAAGCGTCCACGCAACACTTTATTAACCGCAATATCTTCAAAAGCTTCTGAAATTCAATACCATAAAAAATTCGGCTTAAGTTGGTCGAGAATAGTTTCAAAAGCGAATATCACACTTTAAGCTTTAGGCAAGAAGCACCCGCGCCTGTCAAACTAATCCGCAAACCAGACTGTAAGAGTATACTTTGAAAAATGATAAAAATATAATCATTATAAGAATACACCTTTTTTTACCCGTATTTTTCCATAATTTCATAGTTAAATGAAGGTATATTGCATTCTTAAAACACTACTCAGTCATTTCACGCCACTTATGCTAGTTAGGACAGCAATTTTCAAACAAACAGCTCTAAAGTTATTTCTATACATCTTAACAGCAACAATAATGACCAAGGTGTGACTTTTTCTCAGTAAAAACGCTCTGATATGTAAATATAGTGCAACCGCCTTGCGCTTCGCCAAAGGTCTTCGAAAAGAGTTATAAGTCAGGCTATTTATGTGCGAATTCAAAAACAAAAAAAATTTGCACCTGAGATCTAGCTGGTTCTAAAGCTAGGACTTATTGATTTCAAACTTTTTCGTTATGGTAGGCTAAAACTCGAGCATTTTTCAAAATCACAAAAATATAATAAAAAGAAGTTAATCAGATAGTGTTTGGGATCTGAAGACGTGTCCGGCCGTTGCAAGATCCGATTCTGTAGATTAACTACATAATTTGTGGCGAATAACCCAACTATAAAGTCATACTAACCACAAGATATTCTGGAATAGAAATGGATTTGGTAAACGAATACCGAAACTTTAAGATTTAAATAACTCACTTAAAGATTTAAATACCTCACAACAGCTTCACAAATTTTTCGGTATGATTTACCATAGCTACGCTCTTCATTAAGCACAAGCCGTTGCCACATCATTTTCACATCATTTGGTCTTCAGAAACAGCAAAACATATTGAAAAATTTTTTTCGTTTCCTATAATTGATACCCCTCCAGCAACGCCAACAAAAACACCTGTTCAAACAAGGAGTGTCAGTGTGTGCTACTTTTCCCACCCCTTTTTAAAGTAGTCCTCAAACTTATTTGACTTAGAAAATTTCCTCAACTGCATCATAGTTTTGAAGCCATCTTGACTATTTCCATGCAATTTTTCGCAAATAATTCAAAATGAAGTAACAACATGCGTGATGCTAACGCAGTATGGTAACGTCTAATAACTACCAAAATCATGTTTTTGTGAAAGTCAACATCTTTACCGTCTATTTTTGTTCGGCAAGGGTACAACTGAACTGCACTATTTTCCTTTAGCCTTGCCTTTATCCTAGTAACTATATAAACAACTTTTATTTCTTTACATTCGCATGTCTGTAGCTTCAAATAAACGAAAAAAACTTCACGGCTGTTGATGACGTCTGCAATGCAGTTGTAAGATTTTACCATATCACGGTAGAAAGATGTCATCGCTTCACAATCAAGTGAATGACGAACATTTAAAAAGCAAGTTTGCAAAATGCAGCAAAGATTTTAATAATCGTTCGCGTTATGAAAATGATCAATAACAAAATAATGACTTTTATTGATTACCGGTACTCAGAAAACACTGCATTAACTTTGCATATTTTGTTTATTGATGTTAATTAATTTCATTAAAATTTTTGCAATCTAAGTTTTTTTTTTGTATTTCAGCATTGCACAAAATTAACAAACTATAATAAATTTTCGAGAAAACTTTCATAAATTTGTTTCAGCATGGCTGACCAAAAATTGCTAAAAACCGTCTCCATTAGTAATAAGTTTGTTATTAGATAACGTAACTTAGGAATGATTTACTAAGTTAGACTGCAGTGCACAAGACCAGTCTGACAAAAAACATGTAACCTTTTGACAATTGTCCACGTAATGGAAACAAAATAACTGACAAAAATATATTCAACTCATCAAACGTAGCATAAACAGAGAGTTTGGGAGAAAGCAGAGTAATCTTGCAACGATCTTTGAGTCAGCGGTCACCTATACTGTTGTTGAAGTGAGGCAAGTTGGAACAACGTTTTCTCCAGGCCAGGCGGCATGCAACTTTGCGCTTTGAACACGCGAACCGCGGACCTTTAATTTCAAGTTTATGAAAGTCCATTGAGCAACGCAAACGTCGAAAAACCTAAATCGCGCAGGGTTAAAAACCTATCGCTATTTTTCCTACACTAATAACCGCCTTTTGATCGATCGACTTTTCTTTTGCTAAGTTAATTGGGAAACTGATGCAATTTTGTCATTGATATATTTAGAAACACAATTAGCATAGATCTAATAAAATCTCGACTTTTCCTTTGAACAATTAAACTGCAAAATAAATATCATACAGACAAATATATTCTTTTTCAAGGCATTTCTCAGAAGTTTTCGCTGCCACATTGCCTCATCTCGCAAGTTTTCGTCACGTTTTAATTGCTTTTTTTGCGATAAATAGCACGGAATTCATGACGGCGCAAAAGGGTAAATTTCAAGCAGTCTGCAAAAAAGGGCATTTTTGAATACTTCACCTTTATGCAAGGGGGCTTATTTTTTTTTGTGACCAATGATCTCAGCATCTTTTGGACACGCATCGAAATTAGACCACAAATGCGACCACGCCTCGATGGGTTGGAAAGTACCAATTAAATCTCTCTAAACTGCAAGCTTAAAAATGAAATGAAAGCCCTCTCTTCCATCTTCAATCCCACTGCAAGATACAAATTTATTGTTCTCTTCTTACAGTTTCTTTCTGTTTTCCAAGGTTGATTTTCGTTGCTAATTTTTACCCTGTGTAGCATCTAGAATAGTGGTTTTCAACCTTTTTCATCTCACGACACAGTGAGTTAGACAATAAAATGATCAAGGTTCTACATTAGTATTTTAGAAAACATTTGATTGTTTTAATCTTTGAAAAAATAGAAATGACAACAACGTGCGTGTAGGTGAAAAAAATTTAAAAAATGGTTAATTTAATTTCCGAAAGTTGATGGTTCATCAAGATTTTAAATTAAATTCAAAAGTTTTGTACGTATTGCTTGTTTTTACACTGACGCAAGATATCGTTGAAAAAGTTTCCATTCATTAAGAATGCGAAACTTTCAGGATCAAACCAACTCAAACCTAAAAGAATCAAACCTAAAAGAACCAAACCTACTCCAAACTTCCGCTGCACACCCACGAATGCTTCACGGTATATTAATATGCTGCGGCACGCAAGTTGGCAATCACTTCTCTAGACTAGAGTGTAAGCATCACAGTCGATGGGCCGAGGTTTTATCACTTTGTGGAGTTTAGTAATAGACATGTTGAGAAAGAAATATAGTTTAGCGTGATGAGAAAAAAATATAATTTGTCTAAAAATTGATTACTAATTAAAAAAAGAAAGTGCCTGCATCGCTGTTCACCTACCAACATTTTTCAATTCAACACTGAAATTACACGTATTTTCAGTCTAAAAACCCAATTGTACTCAAAAATCACAACGCGCGGGATTAGAAAGGGCGCTGCTCATCTTGAAATTTACCCTCAATGTAGCAATATGTTCTAACTGATTCAAGCCAATCATTGTTATCATTTAAATGTGAGAGCGTTACCTTTACTTTCAATTTTTTAACCAAACGTCCTTGAGCTATTGATAGTAAAAATATCCTGACGGAAATATAGAGTTAAAATAAGTATACTTTTGCCTTTTCTGCATCCCTTATGTGGCCTCAAACGCAACTAAACTAGACGAATTATTCGGACGAACCTAAAAACTTGATTAATGACAAAAGTTAATTAAGGGAGGTATGTGAATTTGTTGAAAAGAAACTTGCAGTTTTTAATCTACAATTGGCATTTTTTCAAATGCACTTCCTCATGGAGTGACACGCATATGAATTATGCAGCTTGTGCGCTTTTTTACTGCCGCGATTTTTTGTGCCAAGACACATTTTTTGCCTTGTCTGAGCAATTAGTTTCGTGTTTCCCCGTCTGGTTCATTCTTAAGGCTGGTTTCCATTTGGCGTAGATTGCAAGCGTAGCGTGAAAAATATTTTTTCACGCTGCGCATCAGCCTTTATTGCTGAGTGCCAAGCAGGTGGTCTGTAAGCATCATTTTCAAAATATTTGGCAAGACGATTGCCGCAAATGTATTTTCCAAGGTTACAGCATTTAAGGCAGTTTTTGTGAGATTCGAACCGACGATAATGTGATTTTTGCCGCCGCAAACAAAAATATTAGATCACGAAATTAGTTTCTTGTTTTGAGTTTGAAAAATGAATGAAGATGATCTGTTTATTTTGCACTGGTACTTGAATTTATGTCCTTCGACATTTTCAAGGCAAGTGTTAAAAAGTACTTTCAGGAAGACAATGAAATTAAACCCCTCAGTCTCTCTTCCTCAAACGACTGGTTCAAGCGGATAAAGCGCCATTTCATTTCGACAGATATCGAAAGGTCAGGAGTTCAAATCTTAAATTTATTGCGTTGCGCCTTCGGGAAACGCTCTTTGTGATGATCTCTCCTTGGCAGATTCCAACAACCAGTAGGTTTATTGAAAGTAATACTGTGCAATATGAAGGGAAATGTCAAATTTAGTAACTCCGAAACAGGTCTGAATAACTGTTTCATGCTTACGGCTCCTGTCTCCGCTTTGCGAGTTTAGAGTAAAAAGCATGCAATAAAATCAAACGTTGCAGAAATTTGCAGTCTTTGCACATAGTTGCACAACTTGATCTATGGTGTTTGACGTTATAGGTCCAGGTTTATTTTATTTATCATATATATTTTTAGATTTTGAATCTACGCTTTTACGCCATTGTTTAAATTTGTAAGTAAATGAGGTAAAAATGCGCACGCATTACAAGGGCTCTGCTCTTTTTCCCTTGATAATTTTGCAATGATTACGTCAATTAGACATTAATTTACATCACGCTTTCAAGTGCTATAATAAAGCAACATGCTGTGAAAACATGACTTTAGGTAGATTGCTCTCAAAAGCTGCTGCCATGTCAGGAAAGTTGCTAATTAGGAAATACTGCATTTTTGCTAAAATTTCTGTTTCGTTCCACGAAATCATAATATGTTTTTACCAAGACACAATATCCATTTGTGATGAGTGATGCACATTTGAATTAATTGATCCAAGAAAAAAGGGTGTTTTCTTTCAAGATGTGTGTAACTTAAAGAAGTGGAAGCAAAATTAAGCAAAACCAGTTGACAAGAAAATAAAACAACAACAGATGGCTTTTCGTGAGAAAACGACCATCTCGTCTCAGCCTGCCAAGCGGGAGTAGTTATAACCTAACTTTTAAACGCAACAGAGTAGCTTCTGGTCAAGTGAGAAAATTGAATTTGATTTCCATGACTGCTTGTTATGTACCCAGAAGCGATACACTGTTGCAGAAAGATTTGAAGTCTTTGACGTATTGAACTGAAACCGTGCCGCAAAAAATGTGCCAAAAATTTAAAACTTGATTTTAGCTGGCGATTTGTCTTCGCTAACTGACCATTTACTTGTCTGGTTTTAAACGAAATACCTGTGTTCTTTTTTGTAGCGGACTAAGTGTAGAAAGGCAAGAGTGACCATAAAAATCTCATTAAAAAGGCAAATAGCGCTTAAGCGTTCTAGCATTTCGACTTCAAAGCATCGTTTTTCATCGTTTATATGATGTAAACGACATGAATCCAATTTTTTATGACGTTCATATTGGAAGCATTAACAGTATATTTCTAACTCCTATATTTCCGTTTAAAATCTGAATTCGTTTTTGGTACAGAAATCTGAAACATTTTATGACCAAAACAGACGAAGCAATAATGATTAAACAGTGGTAAATTATCACGTTTTACGGAGAATTATTATTATTAAATGATTTTTGCGATATATTCACTATCTGACACCCTAATTTTCTCAATGGTCTCTCATGTTTACAAAGGTTAAATAATGTTTAAATGAAACCGTCTAGGCTGAGTCTGCTTATGAGGTTATGTTTTTAATTAGATGATTAAATATCTGATTCAAGAAACTGTTTTTTTGCTAATTCTACCACAATAGAACACACTCTTACAGTTATTCAAAGAACACTTGTGTTCAGACCTGCTTCGGAGTTGGCAGTACTGCTGAAACAACGCGTTTTTACCAGAAGAACACAAGCTAAGCAGGAAAAATTATCATTAGGTCCCTTTTACATCTATTTTCTGGTCACAGGAGCTTTGTAATTATGCATTGAACAATTTGTGATTCAATTTTATACTATTACGTTACCATAGAGTTCGCTACATATCAAAATCAAAACTGCTATCCAGCACAGTTTTGAAAAGGGTACCAAATAAAATTTACTCACAAATTCCCACTCTTTTCGAAGTGCAAAAAGGTCCCCAACCTTAATTGGTGCTACTTTTACCAAAACCTTTCGCTAAAACTAAATAAATAGGTGTTTTCAAACAAGGATCACCTGGAGGCTTCTTCCTCCTTTTCGCCCCACTGTAACTCCGATGACTGCCGATACTGCATATTTCCAACACAAACAGCAACCTAGCAAGGAAAATTGTTACAGAACGGTTTAGTTACATTCCCTAGCCCCGGGAGAATATCCAAAGCAGTGCTTCCCAGTCAGTGAGGCAAATTCGGTTTTTGTGGAAAGTGAACAACGACTTGCAGAGAAACTACTTTCAAACAGAAAAGGTCTTGAGGTTTGTTTTAGGACAACAGCGGGAAAACTGATGCTTCAAAAGTTGATCCCCTCAAAAAGTAATTTTGCTATTTGTGTTTTTTGTGTGGCGAATATAACTGCTTACGTCTTAGTTCAATAGTTCCAGCAAAAATTCTTTCAAGTTCATGGTTCGTGCCTAAACTGTGGCTTGCCTCAACGGCAACGACATCTAGTGGTGATTCCTGGCTTATCGCGAGCTCACTTTGCAGTCTCCCGAACTCTTCGCTCATCTCCTATTCGATGAGTTAAATAGTTTGTATCAGTTTTAGGCCGTGACTGGCAAAAGTTGAATTATCAGAACAATTTCATTAATAAAGATTCTAAATCAATTTTAAATTAACCTCTTTTAATTAGATCTGATAAACTGGATGAATAGTTTCCATTTTATTCGTTTTCAATGCAATTTTCTTTATTTTATTGTGATGCCATAATGTTTTTTTTCAAAGGAATTATGTAAAAATAAATGGTCCATTGTTGCGTCATAACATTCAAAGATTGTTATTATAAATCAATCTCGTCAAATGAAAATGTCATGGTGGTAGTCTCTCGTTTTTTAATAAAATGACTTTTTTCGTTGACTTTGCATTTAGTAATTTCAATAGTCAAATGTACGCTATGCATTGTTTTAATGTCAGGCCAATGTTTGTCTACAAAAATTTTTTTGATCATAGACTTTAATGAAAAGCCGGTTTGAAAACTGCGAAAATTGTCTAACGTTTTTGATTTTTTTCTTAAAGAATTATAGCAGAAAAAACTTCAAATAAACCAAATGAATCTTAGAGAAAACTTTATGGCGATTTCGTTGATAGTTGCTGTAGTGTGATGTTCCGTTTTTAATCACAATTTAATTCCAATTGCAAAGTGAGCTTCACAAAAATAGTAACTTCATTTTCTTAAGTGTTTGCGCATAGATTTTAGTAGATTATTGATACTTGGTCAGTTGACCTGTAATAATTTTTGCGTTGTTTGAAAGATGAAGACAAGAACTAAAATAATTGAGAAATTTTTCGTTGAAGCAGGCTCACGCGGAAGGGCCACTCGCCATTTATATCTGGATAAAAGATATCGATTCAGTCAGCTGTGTCGGCTATACTCGAGAAATAATTGTTGGGAGAGTAAAGAAAAGTTGTTATAGATGGGTAACATAGCCCTGTGATCACAACCCCGATCACCGTACTCCTAAACCGAGGCTACAGATTTTACCCACCAACTGTCTATCATTTCACAAGTTTTCACCAATTTTTGCCAATAACTACGGAGGTCTCAAAGCCAAAGAAGGATGGGTAGATGAGCGTTAAATAAGCACCCAAATGCCTATCATTTTTGCGATTGTAGAAAAAAGTATTTAGTGGTAATCCTAATTCACGATTTGAGTTATTTCTTTTGTATTCATATTTGACATCAAATTCTCCACAAATTTTTCGCTTGCAGTGAAATTTCACTTAAGAGAATAAAGTTTTTCTCATTAGCCTTCAGACTTAGGTTGTGATTAACATTCCCTTGGAATTCTTGTCACCAAATGAGTTCTAGGGAAAGATGTTGTTAGAACTGCCGCATTATCTTTGTAAATACCGATACAGTTGTTACTATGCTCGATTGAAATATTGGCCAGTCTATTGGTACTGCTTTTGTTGTGCAAATGTGTTGGCTAAAATATGAAAAATATTTGGTCGCTTTTGTTTGCAATTACTCAGCTGTAGATCACCAAACCCATCCTGTTTGCTCTTCTAAGTCTTTTTTTTTAACAACTACGAGTATTTTGTGCCCTTAGTTTGTCTTTGGCTTTCCATCATCTCTTTTTGCCAGTAGATGCTGTAAATACACATTGCACAACCTTTTATGAAAAACAGTAGGTATTATTATGCAATCGTAGAAAATTTCTGTAAGCTATTTTTACGTAACCGCAAAAAATCAGGCTGGCTATTTTTAAATGATTGTAGTAAATGCCTTTAGCAGGTTTGTTTTTTTTTAATTTGCGGATTACCAAAGCGAAGCAAAAATGAATTTCAGGAGATAGATTGTGCACATCGGCTGTTTGCAAGATTTTCCAATAGATTAACTGAATTCATTTATCCATCATTACTAGAAAAGAACGTGGAATACACTACAACAAAGCACTGCTTTCATGGGTACAGTCAGAACTGTTGAGAAGATAACCTAAGTCAGGTACAAAGCATGGTTGGCTCGTTGTCCGTTTTTGGTTTGGAGGTAAACTCCCTTGAAATTGATCTCATTGCCCCTTGTCATGTAAAAGACATTTTTCTGTTTCACACTTTGTTTAAAGAGCAGGTTTGTGAAATCAAATTTTGTGTCTTTTTGCATTTTTTTGGGGGGGGGGGGAGGTAGCAGCCACAACAACTATGCTACGGAATTTCAGAAAACCATTAGAAAAAAGCAGAGGAATTTTCGGAGACATATCAACGTGGATATTGCAAAGAGAGAGAGGTACAAAGCCCGGTTGGAGTTTTGATGCGCCATGAGGAGAATGATATCAAAAGCGTAAGAAGTTATAAAAGGATGAAAAAAAGAGATGAAGGTCGAGAAGCGTGACGGAATGATCTTATGAAAGAAATGCTTTCGGGCAGACCGCCTTTGATGACAACACCACATCTCCAGACCCTTTCGGCGGTGCAAGATATGGGCTGATGGCAATAACTCCGAAGCAGGTCTGAATACAATTTGTTTTGTGTGTAACCGCAAAGGTTTTCCCGTGACCGGAGAATAAAAAATAAATAAATTAAAAATGCGTCGTTCAGTTTTCGTTTGCCTGAAGATATTTGGTGTCAACTATTCTGTTTTGCGTCACACATTTCACTGTTTAGCTGTGCCTACGTCATCACAGGCAGATAGGCTGCTTTGAAGAAGAATGTACAGAGTAGATCCGCCCTCCTCGATGCCAAACTTTACCTAGTTATTGCGTAAATTTTCATCGTTGGAAATATTCCCCCCTTCGTTTCATTAAGTAAACTTTTCGTAATGTCTAAGCCAGGCGTGCACCATATTGCTGCAGCCAAGGGATAAATTTGCTCGAACTATCGACAAAATAGGATTCGGAAAAACGATATCCGTGAGTACAATCTATAGCTACTCAGTAATTTTTTACAGAAACTGAGATATTGTACCAATAATGCGCATTCAGTTTGCGGCCACAACTTTTTGAGATTATGGGCTGCGTTGATCGACCTATTTCTGATAACACTGGCAAAACCAAGCACCTTTTGGCGTTTCAGCTTTCCCAAATGAGAATGCTGTTTTTAATGTTTTTCAGCGCTGGCAAGAAGACGAAGAGAACTTACATACTTGATCGAATATAAGATGAACGAAGGATTGAGAAGACTGCAACCTGACTTTACGGTTTTTGAGTTAACGGTCACCCATACACGCAGCTCCGCAAACCATAGCTTGATCCCGAAGCGTGGAGCTTGAAAATAAACGCCGGTTTTATTTGACGACGCCGCACGTGACTTAACTCTCTAAGAACTCAACTGCAGTCTTTCGATTACAAGCTTGATCCTCATTCCACTGCAGCAAGCTGACGACAAAATGTTTAGGTCAAGGGAGGAGCAGAGGAAAAGCTTAGAACGAATAATTATCAAATTGCAGGTTATTTTGGTCACACAAAAGTGACTTATTGGTTATTTTACAGTCAAGAAAAGTAACTTTTTAACTTCATTAAAAGTTAACTGTAAATTTCTTACCGACTCAGCTTCCTTTTCAACCAAATCTACGCTCTCTGATTAACAGTACGCAGATAAAAATTTAAGCAAAGTTAATTTCATTATTTTGCAACTTTTTGTGAGCTAAAAAAAGCCTATCGAAATTGCTTTAGGAAAAGGACGCAACTAATTGCTAGATGATTCAACGAACGAAATTTTCAGTTTTTCTTACAAAGGTAGCGACATAAAACTACGCGACAAACAATTTTCCGAGTTAATAATTGAAAATTTGTATCAACGCCAAGAAGTAATTGCCATAAGGCTAAAGGAATCGAATTAAATCTGCTTATATTCAGCAGTTTAAATAATTGAATGCAGCGGTGCACAATCTTTTCACTTTTGGAGGTCACGTTACAGATTTATTTTACTCACCGCCGCCACTGGGGCAACTTGGGTACTTTTCTGTTCGTTTAAAGTCAACTTTATTTTGGTAGACATCAATTTTAATGAATGCAAAACTTTCAGGCTTCTATCAAAGTTGATGTCCCAATTCAAATTGTTTCATCTCGTGCGAAAGCGAAGAGTTTTTTTGGAGGTCAACTTCAAATAAATTTTATTTATACGGGCAGAGAGGCAGCGTAAACAACAACCGAATTGCCACCATGCCGGTGCATTTTTTACATTAGATAGACCCATTACAACTTGCACTTTGGCTATGAAGTTGATACTTGGGTTTGTTGGTTCAGGGATTCTTAAACTTTTTGAGACACATCCCATTGGAAAGATCAATAAAAACTCGCGCCCCACTAATTCGTGTCAATCTTTTATTCTTCTGAATGATGGCCTGATTTCTGGTCATTATCGAACAGCTGCTCTCGAAACCATAAAAAAATACTTCCTCTTTTTTTCCAAAGAACAATGATTTCAGAAGGGCTTTTTCTCAAAATTTTTTCATTTATTTAATAGATGATTAAGGAGCCATGGCCTCGCACCCCCTGGTACACTCTCAACCCCCTCCCGGTGTCGTGCTCCTTAGTTTAAGAACCCTTGTCTTAGTTGTTCATCAGTTTGACGTTGACTCAAAAACAAACAACTAATATCAAATACATACTTATCTTATGTATGAAGGGCAGTTCTGCCTGTGTGCCTATCAATCTGTTTGTGTGCCTTAACTCCTCCGAACTGTCTGGCGTACAAACACCAAACTTGACACGATTGATTATCTCCTTGACGGTCAGTGATGTCATAATGACGTCATAATCAAAGGTAATTTCTTTAAATCGCATTTTTGAACCGAGAAAAGCAGTGTTTAGCTCAAGCGAACGCCAATATTTAACATACCAACTTCAACAAATTTCATTTGTTTAGGATGTCACCTGACCTCATAATTAACGATTAACTGTAAAATTTGTTTTCTTTATTTTTCAAAAAATGCTGATCGTAGAAACGCGATTAAACGCTTTTTTGGTAGATCTTAGCGAGGTGCTTTCGATAAAAGAAACTCTATAGCAATTAAAGTTCAATCGACGTTGTAACAACAGATTCTTTGTTTAAGCTTTTAAGCCTTCAAGACATGCTTGTTGCTTGTTTTCTGCTCACTTCAACTCGCTCTATGCTGTTATAATGCTGTTTTCTGCTCACTTCAACTCGCTCTATGCTGTCTGATACATTTAACACAGCTTTTCGCCATCACAGATCATCCATTGATAATTTTTTTTTAAATTGCAAGATTTTTACCCAA
The DNA here is from genome assembly GCA_963675345.1 of Trididemnum clinides. Classification (NCBI taxonomy): domain Eukaryota; kingdom Metazoa; phylum Chordata; class Ascidiacea; order Aplousobranchia; family Didemnidae; genus Trididemnum; species Trididemnum clinides. The sequence goes on along the minus strand of OY776305.1, from coordinate 7,625,517 downwards.
TCGCTTTACCTAAAAACTGATTTGTGACTTCATTTCTCAACCAATTTTCATAGTTATTTTAATATTAAAGGGTATTTCCAGAAAATTCCTACAAAACATGACATGTGCATTAACCATTAGCTTTACAACCTACTAAATTAAACTTAAAGACCTGTAGTGTAACTTTTTGTTCTCCAAAAAGTGACAAGCTGAGTATAAACAGGTAAGTTTAATGTTTAAAAGTAATGATAAGGTACTAACACTTAGTGTCATTTGAAAGCTGAAGGAATTTGCTTTTCAGCAATATGTAACTCCAATTAATTAGGGCTAAGAATTAGTTTATGATGGCTAATCAGCAATCGGTTGCCATACGTCATGCTACATTTTTTAGTTGAACAGTGCTCCAACTAAACCCAAGAATCCTGTAGTTTTTGAAAAAGTGAATTCATCGGCACATTTTGACTATTTCTCCAAGCAAGCACGATTGTTTGGCATTATCTATCTAAATTTTCAAAAAGAGTCATTAGAAAATGAAGTCTCTAAGGTCTCGAAATACTGCCAACCCATTAAAAACACTCAAAATTTTGGTACTTGGACTCACCAAATTGCAATTTGAAAAAAAACTTAGTTCTTTGTTACACTTTGACTATTATTCCTAGAAAGCATGGCTTTTTGACATTATCTATCAAAATGTTCTAAAATATCCATAAAAATATCAAGTCTCTAAACATTTTAAAAACTAGCCTACTCCAAGCAAAAAAATTGGTGATTTTTCTACAAACATATGAAGGTAAAGACGGTCCCTTTTTGTCTTCAACAAAATATTAGTATCGAGCTACATATCATCGAAATACCGAAGCCATTTTCTTTGCAATTGGGTGAAGCCGACACAGCCGGCTGATTAGATATTCTTAACCTCACCACTACTGATGGCTGCTAATGTAATGAGTTAACAGTAGGTGCATTGCTTCGAGTCAGTTTGCTCTTTTCCTGACTGCGTATATGCCAGCACCTAGTAACATGCGCGCAGCCAGAGGCTTTAGGTCAGGGGTCACCAACGCAGTGCCCGCGGGCGACAAGGCGCCCCCAGGACCCCTTTAAGGCGCCCGCGAAGCATGCGCCAAAAATAGCACTGTTACATAAGCAAATTCTTTCTTTTCTCTTGTGCGAAGATAATTTGTCTCTCCTTTCTATGATGCCATAGTTCAGGGCCATGCGCGAAGATAATTTCTCTCTCCTTTATATGACTCTATAGTTTACGGCCACGTGTAGGCTCTCCTCGTTGTTCAGAACATGGGTTGGCTATATTTAGTAGCGACCGCTGACTGCGCAGACAGCTGGTTATATTGTGAGAGTCAGTTAAACCGGCGTTATCGTGTTTAAATGGTATTATCGATTTGTGTTCTTTTCACTGGGACAACCAGTGTAGGAATAGCCTAATTTTAAATTGCAATTTAAGTGATAATTTGTAAAATAAATTGTGTATGTAAAACTAGTTATTTTTTGTTGAATTGTCACTACGGCACCAAACAAGCTTATTTGAATAGACTCTACAAGCACGGCTCATATTTCAATTCAATATGAATGTTTTACACATATTTTTAATTATTGCTCACATTGTGCTATTTTTTATTTATCAAATAGAAATAATTAAAAAATTTAGTTAGAAATATTTGATACCAAACTTGCGTCTTTCTAAGTCAAAGGTCAGTCCTGCGGTGCCGCCTCGCTTTTTCCTGACCTATTGACCACACAAAGTGACGAAGAGTTAGCTTGCTTGTGCTTTTGCCCTAAAAATCATGACAGAAAAGCGAAAAAGGACATACGTTTTTAACGATAGTTGGGAAGAAGAGTTCTTTTTTACATTCTTTAAAGATAAATGCCTGTGCCTTATTTGCGGGACGACTGTTGCAGTACCAAAGCGGCACAATGTGGAAAGGCACTTCAAAACCTGTCACAAAAACTTTGATGTCAACTATCCACCTGGAAGCGCATTACGGACTGAAAAAGCTCATGGATTAAAGGCATCTTTAGACAAACAGCTGGCCATTTTCACGAAGGTGATGAAAAAATCACAGAATGCCACTGAAGCCTCGTTTAGAGCTGCGCAATTTTTGATAAAGATTAAGAAAACCTTTTCGGATGGGGAGGTTTTTAAAGAAACTATGATGCTCGTTGCTAATACATTATTCAAAGATGAAAAACATGGTCCTGAAGTCATCTCTGCGCTACCCGATGTTCAGCTTGGAGCAAGTACAATGGCAAGACGAGTGTCATCTTTGTCTGAGAACTTGACAGAGCAGGTGGATCGGGATCTTGCTGCGTGCAGGTGGTTCAGTATGCATTGTGACGAGTCAGTAGACAGCGCAAGCACGGCTCAGCTGATGATATTCATCCGAATGGTGTTTGATGATTTTTCCACAAAAGAAGAACTGCTGACACTCCTGCCACTGAAGGCAAACAACGCGGGGAGTTGACATATACACAGCTGTCAAAAACTTCTTCGTCGAGAAAAAGATGCCATTAAATAAGTTGACATCAATAACAACAGACGGGGCACCAGCCATGACGGGTAGGCATGTGGGATTCATTACACGATGCAGGAATGATCCAGACTTCCCAACGTTTCTGCACTACCACTGCATCATTCATCAACAGACGATTTGTGCGAAAGTTACCGGCTTTGATCACGTGATGACTCCTGTCGTAAAGATCATAAACAGCATCCGCTCCAAAGCAAAACAACACAGAATGTTTAAGATGCTGCTGGATGAGCTGTCCGCTGAATACGGTGACTTGCTATTGCACACAGAAATAAGATGGCTCAGTAGGGGACAGATTCTAAAGCGTTTTTTGTCACTTCTGAGTGAAGTCAAAGAGTTCATGCTTTCCAAGGGAGAAGACGCATCGCTGCTTGAAGAACCAGAATGGTTGCTTGACCTCGCATTTTTAACTGATTTGACTGAGAAGCTGAACCATCTGAACCGGGAACTGCAAGGAAAAGACAAAACTGTTGCTCACATGATCAGTGCAGTAAACGCATTTAAAGCTAAGATGAACATTTTCTCTGCGCAGGTGGAAAAGAAAAAAATGCTGCATTTTTCTTCTGTGCAGGCAGTGCTAAAAGACAATGTTTCTGCATCTGCAGCTTTGGATGAAGTTGTAACAAAGTACTCCCAAGTCATAAACAGATTAGGACAGGAATTAGAAGACAGATTTTGTGACTTTAAGAAGCTTGAGCCATGCGTGTCATTTGTTACAAATCCTTTCATGTACGTAGACGTAACTTCCACTGCCAAGCAGCTCAGTGATTTGTTCAGTTTGAGCGCTACTGATGTCGAGATGGAAATCTTAACGCTGCAAAATGACATAAACCTTAAAGCTCATCAGTCTGCACCAAACTTTTGGTGCCTTGTGGACAGAGAGAAGTACAGTGGTGTGTGCACAGCAGCTATGAAAATTGCCAGCTTTTTTGGTTCAACCTATCTGTGTGAATCGGCCTTTTCCAATATGAACTTTATCAAGAACAAACACAGAACACGCCTGACTGATGCACATTTACAAGATTCACTGCGAATTGCTGTGTCAAATTATTCACCAGATTATAATGCACTGGTGAGCAGCATGCAGTGCCAGGCCTCCCACTTTCATAAAAAATGATCTAACGAATCAGACATTCTTTTCATTTAAAGAGCAGCAATATTCATCAGAAATATTGCACATAATATTAAATGTTCAGAAAGCATTTGTGAGCTTGTTAATGGAAATAAGTCTTGTCTCTTTGGTTTAAAAAATGTTGCATTTGTATTAATTATACAACACTTCAAATATATTTGAGAAAATAAATGTTTAATGTTGAAACATGTTTTTCTATTTATTATTGTTATTGCAGTGTAAATGACTGATAATTGTGGAAAACAATTATTATTGATATGTGAGAAATAATTTCACAGCATTATGATTACTGCTATTTTAATGTCATCATTATAACATTTAATATCCATGCAGTTTTGTTATTTAAGAAGTTTGTAGCAAACAGGTCGTGTGCCCTTCATGTTACTCCATGCTCATGAAGTAGCTCTCGGCCTCAAAAAGGTTGGTGACCCCAGCTTTAGGTTGTACAAATAGGTATTCAGTGACGAAAAAGTTGTAAATAGCAGCTCTTATATTTAATAGGTTATTCCTAAAAATACATAAGTCAATTCCTTTGGCGCCTCTCTTACCCACATCTTTGAAATTAGTCTTTCATGCACTTCATAAAATAAACAAATAAAACTTTTTGAAATCGTGGCTGTTTCCATTGCGAGCACGTCCAGTTCGTACCTACCAAACACAACAAGTAAGACGTAGCCAGGAACTCCAAAAACGTTGATATGCTTTCAATTCAACCACTTGCTCAATTTTACGAATAAAAGTTTATTGAGTTTAAGGACGCCTATGGTGAAAAGAGGAGAAATCAGACGTTGCCAGGGACTCGATAAACTTGGAGACACCTAGCGGCTGTGTGCAACTTACCGCTAATGTTTTTTATTATCAATTGCGTTCCAAAAAACGATAGTTTTGTTTCGAAACGAGATTTGTTTATGTGAAAAAACATAAACTTTTTGTTGATGTTTTCATTACTATCCAATGGGTTTAGCCGGCTAAACCGATAATGTCACCATGACGTTGCTGATGGGGGGTCCTGGCTGGCAACGCCGGCAAAGTCGGCTAGTTTGAAATATGAAGCAACAAACGCAGTGATTAATTACACAAATGCCTGACCGGATTTTACTTGACTATAGCAGAATCATTTTTCAAAATCAAGAGTGCTTCAGTGTGTCGGAATTATTTTGTTATCTGGGTACATCTGTATTGTGTACCAAAACGCTGCAATACGTGTCTTTCTCTATCGGTTTGAATCGCTTTTCTTTAGCAATTACCTCAACGGAAATTGCGTTATAAACAACATCACAAACCACTTGTGCACACAGCTGCCCAACTTACGTAAATCACAAAAATAAAATTGAAATTTTGGCAAACCGACGCAGGCCACTCAAATATTAATCACACTTAAAAGGATTAAATTTTGGCTCGAACGTTGTCAAAGAAACCATTGGTGGATAAACGGGAAGTGGGGCTCGGGCCCGGGCCCCATTAACTTTTCGGGCCCTTTCAACACAAAAAACGAAACGGTTCGCTGCAAGACGATCATAGCACTGGTGTCGTGTGCATTGATGATTAGTGGCGTAGGGAAATGCATTTTGCTAGACTCCTAGAGGCAGAAATATTTTGCCCCAAAGGTTGGAAAAATTTTGATCTGAAAATTGGAAACATTATGCCCTGAAAATGTTGTGTAGTCTACATCTTGTAGCGTTTAACTGATGTAGTTATTGTGAAAATGAATGTTTAATTTTGGTTTAAATCAGTGGTTACCAATCTGGGGTTCGTGAAATGGCTTTACGAATTTTGTAAAAGTCTTGGTGGATTTAGATAAAGCTTAGAACAATACATTTATTGAATGGTTGGTTCAAATTTTCATGAAAGTCGGTGATGGTTTTTATGAGGGAACTGTGAGTTTGCGACCGCACGTGTAATCGCCAATGATTTCAACAAATTTTTTCTCCGAATAAAAATAGTTTTTTATATCCATTCGACAAACAAAATTTGTTATTCCGCACCTCCAACAAATTGGTCTTCAAAAAAAAAAGAGAAACAAAGGACTTTCTATTTCGACTTGAAGACAATACGGCTGCGCAGGACCGACAAATATCTCAGAGGGGTCCGCGACTGCGAAAAGATTGAGAACCGTTGGTTTAAGTTGTATTGAAAAATTTTCCACCGTTCAGAATTTTTTGAAAAACTTGCACTTGTCCTGAATCATAGGATTTGCCTTGAAATTTTTCAAACCTGGAAAGTTGCCCCTCTCTTGGCCCCCCGCCTCCTACATCTCTGATAATGACAACAGAGTAGGAATGTCTGCATTAGTTTGTGATTGCAGTGTATCTTCTCTTTGAACACTATGCTCACTTTCTGCATTTGAATTAACTCTCGAGAAAGTTGCCAGTTTAGTTGTTCTTTGGACCATTTTATTTTATTTTCGTTTTTTTTTCTGAAGCTGCCGAACGTTTTTCGACACCGCCAAGATAATTGCGTATCATGCGACTAAATGACATAGCATTTTTAATAAACTATATCATCTAAAATACAAAACTACTCTTATTTATCGTCAGTGACGTACGCAGAAATTTGTCATGGGGGTTTGGTTTTTTCAATTAAGAATGCCGAACACAGGTTTATAGTAGGAAGTCCAGAAAAATGCCCCTCCCCCGGAAGAATATTAGAAAATTACACTAAAAAATAAGTATTTCTTAGTTTCTGGAACAGGTGTTTGGATAATGCTTGCATGGATTTTCTATTAATTAAAAAATGGTTGCATCATCAATTTTCGTGGTGGTTGACTCCCAAACCCCAAGGTTTGCTAAGTGAAATTACAAAAACTATACCGATAGCAATATCAGCTGCCTGGCTCAAAACTTAAATTTAGTATTAGTTTTCGGTTGATATCTTATTTTGTTGTTAAAACTGGTGTGCTACTGGTTGATTTTGCCAAGATGAGATAAATGTCATGAAGTGTCTTATCCAACAGCGCAATGACGTGACGTCCATGATGTTGAAAAGAATCCCAACCAAAAATCGATAACAATCGCTTTATTTTTCCCAAACTCCAACCGAAACCCAATCTCTAAGACTTGACGCTGGTGAACCCAAACCGAAACTGAACCACAGTATTCAAAAGGCATTGAACCGAAACGGAACTGAACTTACAAAAACAAAGTGCTCTGAACCGGAACCGGAGCAATATTTTCAACAGCTCGACGCACCAGGGACCACTGACGAAAGCCTGCGAGTTTAACCAAAAAAATTTCGATCTCGTTTACAAAAACAAAGTTTTATTTTTTGCCCCGTTATCGATGCAACGTACCCGAACCCGTTTCGGAACAGTACCCCGACCGGGAGGGGGCGGCCGCACCTGGAGGCCCAACACAGAGCTAAAATGGATTGTTCCGAAAATAAAAATAAAACAATTCAAAGAATTCGGATGCAGGCAAAGCCATGATTTTTAGGGTGCAAAAGTCGCAAAATCAATTTTTGGAGAAAAAGTGCGACTCCATGGAGAGCTTGAGAGGTTAAAATAGCAGCAAAGTTTTGGCTGCAGATTTTGCCAGCAGCCAACAATTGCTTACTAATGCCAGAAGTCCCCCAACTTTATTTTAGGAAAAGATAAGTGGCTTTAGCAGGACTTTGAACTGATTGGAATAACAGTATCAATGGGCATTACTGTTCTGCAGTGATTCTAAACGTTTTCCTTATCACGTACCACCTAGTAGTTTTTCTACTGTTGGCGCGTACCAACTAGTTCCAGAATAACTCAATTTACAAAAACGTTTTTATGATCACAGCTAAGCGGCAGAATTCAATGTGAGGACTACAACTGTTTTTGTCCCGCAGGTGGTCTATACGAGATGCAACTCCAATCGCAGTACACCGGAAACGTTTCCAGGTGCATCAAGGCGATGCCTGTTCTTGGTTTTAATGTTCATCATGGCAGAGAAGTCCTGCTCACACTCTCACGTACTGGGAAAAACCAGCAGCTGTGAAATATCGTTCTGAGTCAAGATAGGTTTCGTGGAGGTCATGCTCAACTAGAAATTAGCTGGAGAGTGTTCTTTCTGTTTTACTTTTGCTATATCATCAGATTGGGCATCCATGACTTCCTCCGGTTTCCCGTTCTCACAGGTAGAAGAGATAAAGCAACGTAATACAGATTAGCAATGTAGAGACATCATACTAAGTTCGGAAAATAATGGGTTAACTCAATTCTGAGCGGTTTCAGGTAAAAGCCAATTTGTTGAGATATTTTATCACTGATTTGCCTTTGAAGCGTAGTACGATGCTTAAACTTTTGTTCTCCAAGTTCTCCAAGTACGTTTGTTCTCCAAGTTCTTCATCCAGATGTCCAATGTTGATTACGATCACGCCATTTGGATGTCCAATGATGACTTGTTGATTACACCAGCTAACTCTCAAATGTGATGACCCAACAGCATTACAGTAATTGATCTAAACTTAATGTAGGCCTATCGGTAGATGTTCCAACTCCCTATTCCACCTCTAGTAACCGCTAGGCTACTGTTGTGATAAGGTGTATACGAGTTGATTTTTTACTCCTAAGCCCTAAATTTTTTATAACCATACCAGCTGCCATAACTAGACATCATCTTGCAGTATTACAAAATAGGAATTAGAAATCTAATACTTACCGGTAATACAAACATTCTAATCAATTAATCAACATTGCGACGTATAAGACAAGCTGGCAGTCAAAGTAACCTAGAATTCCCCTGACTGAGCCCACTGTGTAATATATACAACACGACAGTATTTCTAAATGATGTGATTATAAATCTTTGATTGATAAATACAGAACAGTCTATTAATTCCAACGTATTACAAATGCAAATCTTGCTAGATCCTTAAATTTGCCAGGCCCTAAAGTTGTGGAGGCCTCCTAAATTTAGTGGGATCCCGGACTTAAGCTCCCTATATTGCTACTAAATCCACCCCTGCACGGATCACGCTATCACCACGATAGCTCGCCCCTCCGGACACACACAATCCTCACAGCACTGCTGAAACCACACAAAGAGCAGAACATAAACGTAAAACGCACAACCATCAGCATGAGGAGAGCAGTCTGGAAAACAAGTAACAGACCAATGAAGCAAACCCAAAGAATTGCCATGAGGGACCAAACTCGAAAATCTATAGCTCTACACCATCAGTCAACATCGAGCAGTCTACTAAGCCCACGAATCTCAAGTGTTTTCGTGAGGCATTAAACTCGTAAAGTCAGAAAGTGATATCCTCAATTAGCCTCAGATACAAAAAAGCATGGAATCCAATTGTTCTCCTTAGGGGCTAAAGTCGCAAATCCAAGTCCGAAATTATCAAACAAAATTTTTGAAAAATCCCACAAATTCTAAGTGTTCCCGTCAGAGACCAAATTTGAAAATGCTCACTCTGACACCATCAGTCAACCTCAGTTACAAAACAAGAAATTTCGAGCGTTCTCTTAGGCGTCTAAACTATTTAAGTCCAAGTTCTGCGCCAAAAAGTTGGCATCAGATACAAAACGCACAAACTCCAAGCGTTTCTGTCGGAGACCAAACCTGCAAATTCAGAGCCTCGCACTATCATTGACATGACGTACTGTACACACGAATCCCGAGTGTTCTCGTCATGGTCTAAATATGTCAATATGGAGTCCCTAACTGACCTGAAGCTTCAAGCAGACAACATGTAAACCCCAGGCTATCTCATCATGCACAAAACACACGATTTTGCCATCATCGAGCCGCATTTTGACGTCCAGAGTATTTTTATTCTCATGATAACCCATTAGTTGCTTATATAACTTGCGGAAAAAACGGCTTAAACTATTCTAATTCGGTGAAAGCACGAGTGCGAATCAATTCAATTAAAAAAGTGCGACGGCGCACAACCTTTTACTCACGGTTGCAGTTTTTCAACTTCTGGATTTAATGTGATGGAACTTGGAAGCTTCATTAAAATTTAACTAATATCTCGGTGCTACACCCGTTTGACCCTAGATTCAGGGCAATCCTAAAATAAACAAATGTACTGCAATGCAGAAGGTCGTGCTAAACTACAGAATGATAGAATTGCCGAAACATGGGAACATTGAAATGAGTTGAACTATGAACCTTGGTATTTTAATAAGTTGGTCAAATGACTAGTCATTCGTTTGGGTAAATTTCCATATTTCATCGGGGCTTATGCAATTCAGCAAGTGTTTTTCCTCGAATTTCCATAAATCCGCATTTTCTAATATCAGTGTTGCCCGATTCAACTTTGATTTCCGCCCTCTAATTCCACAACACTAGCTGATCGATTACTACGTGATCGAGAATTAAGATTGCAATTTGTCACGAATAAATAATTTGTGACAGCTTTAAAAATAGTTATTGTGATGTTATGTAACATGGATCTTATGTTTGGGCTAACTTGGTTACGACATTTTGATAGTAAGATTGTGATTGTTTGTGACGTAATATCGGCTGGTGATGAAACTTGCAAGTTTGTACTTGAGGTTTTGACTTTGTTGTTCTTTTGTTTTGGTTCCCGTTGCTGTTTTTTGCTGGCATCTTCTAGGAATCTAGGACATCTAAAATATTGTACGCTTAGTGTATACATGAATGAACATCTTTAGAGAGAAAGAGAAAAAGATGGATTGTGTTGATGTGTATCTGCGTTAGTTCATTAGGAGAATAATTTAATTGTTGTCGTTAAAAGCCGTAAAGGCCAAGTGGAACTAATGGTTGTCGCAGTTGACAGTGCAGTTGAGGTTATGTTTATTTGTAGTCAGAGGATTGGGCACGGAATTACGGTACGTTTTGATTTTGAAGAAAAAGATGGCTCGAAATTACGTACGATATTTTCTGGCATACTACGGTACACTACGAAAATACGATGTTATTTTTTCTGTACCGTACCGAACTCTTCTCGTAGGCCAGAGGTTCCCAAAGTTTTCAAACTCACGACGCACTTCCTTCTTGTAATACAGATCGCGACGCATGAGAAAGAAAATTTGACTTTATTAATATGAAGTCATGAATTTAAAACAAGGAAAAGTTTTATAACACATGCACATTTAATCAATGCGATACGTGAGCTTGTTTCCGTGCACATAAACGATCATAACGCGGCTGAATGTCCGATATCGCCAGACGCAGTTCTCTTTCAACGTTAATTTTAGATCGATATTTGGTCTTTATTACTGCAACGGCGGAAAATCCAGCCTCACACAAGTAGGATGTGGCAAAGGGAATTAAAATTCTCAGAGCAGACTTAGCTATACACGGGTATAGAGCATTTGCTTCCATCCAAAATTCAATCATTGGTCGCGTCATGTGACACTTCAAATTATTGTCACAAGACAGGTCAATAAATTCTTCTTTCTGTGCACCGTTAAATATTGACGGAGGATTTTCATTCAGGAATGGATTTCTTACCCATGCATGGCAAGAAAGATCCTCAGTAAAGTACTTTTGAAAGTGGGATTCTAAGTTGTTCAAATGCCCGGTTATTATTTCAGAAACAGTGGGTGGTAGATCGGTTAGGTTCAGGTTAGATAGCATTCGAGTGATACAGGAAAAATATTCAGACCCAGAATGACTTGAAATATCATTTTTCCAAAAAATAATTTTCTTCACAAAGGCATCAATTTTATCCGACATCTCCAAAATATTCCCGCCTCTTCCTTGCATGCTGGTATTGAGGTTGTTGAGCTTCTCAAATATATCACACAAATAGCTGAATTGGAGTAAAAAGCACTCATTTTTGAAATTTTCGGCGCTTGCATGCGATTCAGTTTCCAGAAATTGAAGTATTACTTCAAGTAAAATGTACACCCGAGCCAGCGGATTTCCTAACGTCAACCAACGACTAGTCGCATGAAAGAGAAGGGTGTTGTACGTAGCATTAGAATCATCACATAATTGTCGGAAAAATCTTGCTTTCATCGGACGCGTTTTCACATAATTTATAACTTTCACAACCTCGTCTACCACAGAACTCAAATCTTTGGACAAATTGTTAGCTGCCAACGACTCCCGATGTATCATGCAGTGAGTCCACTTTGCATGAGGTGCATGATCTCGTACCAAGCTTTGAAGCCCGTTATATTTGCCAGACATTGAACGCGCACCATCCGTACATATCCCTACAAGATTTTCCCAAACCAGATCATTCTCTTTAAAAAAAGTGTCCAAAATTTCGAACATATCAATTCCTCGACAACGAGATGTTATTGGCTTGCAGAATAAAAGATCCTCAATGATGCATTTGTTGGTTAAACACACAAATCTCACGTAACAAATTAAATGAGCATCCATACTGCTATCGGTAGCCTCGTCTAACTGAATAGCAAATTCGCAGCCCCTCAACTTGGAAACTAATTGTTCGTTAATATCAACTGCCATGTCTTCAATTCGGCGGCACAATGTATTGTTCGACAAAGGTACCATTTTAATTTTCTGTGCAGCCTTTTCACCTAGCATGCAAGTTACCATGTCAATAGCCGAGGGTAGAATTAATTCTTCCGCAATCGTGTGTGGCTTTTTGCATTTTGCTACTCGATATGCAACTTTATACGACGACAATAGTGCATTTTGTGGAGTCTGGTTACGGGAGAACGTATCAAGAGCAGCTTTCTGCCCTTGTAATTCCGACAATTTACGAACAAAAAATTCCTTTGGTTTATTGACTAAAGTTGCGTGAGATGTAGAGAGGTGCCGCTTTAACTTGTTAGGAAGCATACTTTCATTTGCCAATATTTTACCACATATCACACACTGTGGGGAGTCTTCACCATTTCGAAACTCACATGTAAATCCAAATGAGATGTAATCAGGGTCGTATTTGCGTAACTTCTTCTTTGGGTCTTTTTCAGTTACCTTTCTTTTTACGGGAGCTTGTTTTAAAAACATTGCGTTGATTTCGTTAATGGTAGCACATTATTTAGTCATTGCCTTATTTAGTCTTATTGCCTTATTGTTATGTAACAATGGCAAACTAGTCAGGCAAGTAAAAACAATGTAGCATTGTTGCAGATTTGATAATCATATGTCAAGTTGTAGGCCCACACGCCGGCAGAGCAGATAGGAACTGAATTTTTTTAGGAAATAGATAGATATTTTGCGACGCACCTGAAATTATCACGCGACGCACCAGTGCGTCGCGACGCACAGTTTGGGAACCTCTGTCGTAGGCTAATCTAAAGTCTACAAGAGGCTTGCTTTATTGAAATCAAAAGCCACACTAAGTTTCAACTTTACAGCTGTAACAAAAATTGCATTTTTGTGGCGTAAAATTCAATTAATTGCTACAAGTTTGACCTTACTCGAGTTTATTAATCTAGAACTTTTTTGAACTCTAAATTTTGTGATGGAATAAACATGTTTTGAAGTAAGATAACTCTGTGAAATTTTCTAGAACAGGGGCTCTCAACCTTTATTCTCTCAGTTACCCTTGGCAAATTTCAAAAATAAAATTTGCCCCCCAAATTATTTTTTTATTTTCTCTACTACAAATGTCTACTGTAATAGGTAAAAGTGAGAATTTTTTTGCTTACAAAATTTACCCCTAAGGCAGGTGATATTTACTCCCAAAGGGTAAATTTATTCCCATTTGAGAACCCCTGTTCTAGGAGATTCGTTCTGTGATGTAACAGTTGTATTTTGCAATAGTATAGTAATCATGCGATATTCTATGTTTGCTTTATTAGAAATTGCTAGAATTACCTTTTAAACCTTTTAGAACTTAACGTTTTGTATATGTTGAGCGTTTTTACGATTATTTATGATTTCAGATAGTAGAACCCGGTGAGATTGTGTTGCTCCAGGCGGTGTTCCGTTATTTTGGATTGTAGATTCTAGTTTAGTGAGAGATTCCAGAGGGATGCTGGGATAGTGCTAAGAAAATAGTTTTATTTGATTCATTTATCTCAAAAATGAGTGATTAACTAATGTCTGAACTCAGAAGTATTCAGTAAGGTACTTAGCCTCGCTGCTAGCGTAGCCTCTCTACTTCTGTTGATATTTATCTCAGCCCATATTTACTGTTAAATAAAGTGTTACGCAAGAACATAAATTCAGCAAAATAGTTGGTACGAAAAGATTTACTGTTCGGTATTAGGATACGGAAAAATCCCGTACCGTACTATTACGTACGTTATTTTGGCAAAGTACGGAATTCCGGTGCGATATTTTTTGGAAGTATTGAGTACGGAAAATCATTCCGTACCTTACCTATTTCCCTGATAGTAACCACATTTTTCTTGTTGTTTCGAACAATAAGTAGTCTGCAACTGAAGTTGGTAGATTACGTATTTGATTAATCAACAAGGTCTTGATAAAGTTGCAGTCAGACAAGTTCTTTGCATGGTAGATGACGTAGCTTATATTTTTTAATACCATTACCATTATCCAAATAGCATTATCCAAATAGAACTAAATTCTATTGCGCGACACCGTGAACGAAAATAAAAATGACCACAGATCGCTTTTAATAGTCACGTGGATTGCGAAAAAGTGTCACAAATATGAAGCAAAGACAATCACAAAAAAATAATCGCTTAAAAACAATTCCTTGTTATCTGATTATGGCAAACGATATCGAAGCAGAGCTGGATAACCATTAAGCAAAATAAGCACGTGCTTAGGGCATAAGAAGAGAAGGAGCACTACAGAAATTTTTTTTAGCCCAATTTTCAATGGTGTTAATCAATCATTTTATTTTTGTCCAAATCAGCATACATAGAAAATAAATTTGACAGCAGTGGACAAAAAAAGGAGACAATGGCCAAACGATATAAGTCAATACATGCACATGAAAAAAATTTAGATTAAATTTGAAGATAGTGGCATGGCCATCACACCTGTAAAACACCAGATAAATAAAAAACACACGAAGAAAAGCATACAGGGTGTCCCAAAAAGATGTACACACTCTTTGAATCGTTATAACTTAATCAAGTTATTGATTTTTGCTTTCAAATAAATTGATGCAAAAGAAAGAATAAACATTTAAAGAATTTGTGAGAAAAAATATACAAAAACATATCAAATTAAATCTTAATAACACAAAAGACACTTGGGGCAATTTCAGAATGTTTACAAATTGACGAGTTCACATATGTACTCAAACTGGTGGCAGTTTTGCTCAATACGCTTTTCATATCTTGAAGAAATGGACTTAGAAAAGTCCAGCAACATTTTCTCTGGTATTTTAGCACATTCTTTTTCAATTGCTGCTCTCATTTTAGCAATTGTTTTAGGTTTCCTACTGCAAACTTCGTTTTTTAGAAACAGTCACACAAAGAAATTTACCAGTGTCAAATCTGGTAAACTAGGTGAACATCCTAACTGTTTCTTTTCTTCCAACGGTTTCTAAAAAACGAAGTTTGCAGTAGGAAACCTAAAACAATTGCTAAAATGAGAGCAGCAATTGAAAAAGAATGTGCTAAAATACCAGAGAAAATGTTGCTGGACTTTTCTAAGTCCATTTCTTCAAGATATGAAAAGCGTATTGAGCAAAACTGCCACCAGTTTGAGTACATATGTGAACTCGTCAATTTGTAAACATTCTGAAATTGCCCCAAGTGTCTTTTGTGTTATTAAGATTTAATTTGATATGTTTTTGTATATTTTTTCTCACAAATTCTTTAAATGTTTATTCTTTCTTTTGCATCAATTTATTTGAAAGCAAAAATCAATAACTTGATTAAGTTATAACGATTCAAAGAGTGTGTACATCTTTTTGGGACACCCTGTATATAGTATGTACAAAGTGTCGCAAGATACAATAAAAATAAAGACTGTCATGTTGTAACCCTAACAGGGGAGGCTATCAGGTGTTACATCTTGCCCAAGGGTGACCTGGGAGCAACGACAGCTAACAGACAACTCCTTTACATCTCAAGGCACATAAAGCCTGTCGCCAGTTGTAGTTTTAAGTCATACACCTAGAACAGTCCCAGTGTTTGAATGTCACAAAATGTTATCTCCTTCACGAGGCTGACGAGATTGGACAAGCTGAGCAATTGTCTTGCTCCCTCTCTTCTGCCTCATCCAGTTGGATACCACGTGTGTGATTTGCAAGTTCTGAAACTATTTCTTGGTTGCTGTGTTTGATTTGCCTTTGAATACCCTCTGGTGTGGTTTTGTCCCAGCTAATCAAAGTGTATATTAAATGTAGCTCTGCTGGTATGTGTAATCAAATAGAGCCTAGACTCCAGAGCAGGAGTGGGCAAACTTTTTAGCCAAAGAGCCGTATTGACCATTCAAGAGTTGGCCGAGAACGAGTGCTTAAAATCTTGCAATAGCTGTATATGTAAAGCCTGACTTGATACCAAGTAACATACAACAAGGACACAAAAATTTACGATTGGTTTGATTAGAAAATAATAATATATGCAAATAATGCTTTTTCCGTGATTGCGTTTCAGTCAACAATTAGATAATCAACTATCATACAACCAGTGGCGCACCAAAAGGAGGGCAGTCCACCTCGAGTGGCACTAGTTTGGGGGCGGTATTTTTGCAAATCTACATATGTACATTATTTCATTGTTGGTTTCTGTTAAAGTGAGGGGTGCGAGCCTGTCTCAAATAATTGATCTCCACGAAAAAAGGGTCATCACGTAGATTTGAAAAAAATTCTGCGAAATTAGCCAGGAAAGTGGCTCGAAACTAGTTGATTTCCAACAAACAGGTCTTTCACAATAATTTGGAGGAAAATTGCAAAGTACGTAAATATGAGTGATTGTCAAGGACCAAGTGAGGCGCGAGCTTTCGCACCACCTCGGGTGGCACTTCTGCTAGTTACGCCACTGCATGCAACAAGATCAATATAAACATGTAAAAACACTTTATTACAAAGCAAGTTAAAACTTTGAATGGTGTGTGTACTACTAAACAAAGAAATGTCACTTCCGGAAAAGCGAAAGTACTGTTTTTATTACCAGCAATTTCGATTACTAAAATAATCCCATATTACGTTAGACGTATGGAAGTTTCTACAAGAGTTGGCTGGTTGCACAAAATGCTTTGGCGGTCCATAGTTTGGCTACCTTTAAACTAGGGGGTAAGTGTATTGTATGGAGCTGAGGCTGAAAACAATTTCTTCGCGATTCAGTTTTGACTGCATTATTGAATTAAAGACTGTTCTGAATGAATTTAAGTCCTCTTGCTTTGGTTACTATATGAAGGATAAATTTATACTTGAGCACCCCAACTACATTTACAGACAACAATTGATTATGTTTGTACAATTTTTGCTGCTCTTTTTGATGGAGATAGTAATTTTTTTCCAAAATCTCACCAAAAAAATGATGGGCTTAATCTACCTAAATTGAGATAGTGATTGGTATAACTTAAAATAAAGTAACAATTGCAGTTCAATTAGCACTCGTGTAGACTAACAAAAATGTTCACATGTGTGAGGCACTAAAAGTCTTAAATTCTTAGGGCCCCCAAAAGGCTTAATCCGGCCCTGTATCGAAGCAAAATATTTTGAAAATAAAAGAGCTTTTTTAATATCTCTCGTAAATGCTTTCAACTGCATTGCTTCACCCATTGCTTTTAGTGAAAACGAAAATAACAAACTGCACAAACAAACGTTAATTTCAAGGTCATCTTACCCTTTACAAAAAATTACATCTCAGAAACTGCAAAGAGTAGTAAGTTGAGCTCTTGGTTTTTTGAAAGGTAAGTTTCCGATGCTGCAGTTTTATCAGGACTTTGTTACGTCATATTGAATGTTTCTGCGTTTCTAGTAAAAAGTAGTTTATAGTAAACTGCATCCAGTGGCCTCTTTTATGGCTTGTAGTTGTTGTTTTGCTGACAATGCTGTTCGCTTGAAAGAAAAATGTCATTTTGTTTCTTGAACGTTGATAAAAATGAGCCATGGGCACGTATTTAAAGCAGTTTTCAGAATAAGTTTTCAAATCAGCTACCAAACTGACGTACCATACAGAGCTGACATGCAAAATAAAGAAGGGATGCTTGTTCCCCCCAAAAACAACTCGAGGACTGTCTCTAGATCTCCATACGTCAAGCCGTGTAACTTTTTTTTTCAGGAGGTATGTAAAAGCCATGGTCTACATACCTGCATTCCTAGCATTAGTGGATGATCTGAATACTTGGATAACTGAGACTTGGCAGCCGTCAATCCCGATCTGCTTGTTCGCGTTTAGCATAAAATGAAATATTGTACAGACATTTGCCGAGTAATCAAGTACTCGCGTACTAATGAGCATTTGCAAAAATTTGGTAAGATATTTATAAATTTTGAGTTCAAATTTTAGGAATTTTTAGAAGATCATTAGCTTTAGGAAAAACTTGACATCATTAATTATTCGGAGATAAAAAAAAATGTGATTTTTATAACTTCAACTGGCATCGATTGAAATATATAACTTTTTGAAACGGCCGGTCCCGGAATGTGATAGAAGATCGTACAGTAAATTTAAAATCAAACAAAAATTTAAAAGATTGACTGCATTAAACGATCACAAACATAAGAGTTTTGTTAAACAACATAAACCATAATAAAAGCAAGCAAAACGTTTCGTCTTTCAACGGGGACTTTAACAGGTCCAAAGTGTAAGGTCAATCAAAAACAATAAGAAACTTCCTAAAAAACACTCGAATATTTTTTGCAACAGCACATTGCATTATCACAGCACAAGTCAACAATCTGCTAGGAAAAAATTGAGTTAACGTAAAACCAGTGAAGTCAAATCGATAGGTTTGATTCTTCTGGCATATAAGTGGATCAAAGTTCAAGGAAATCAGTCGGTTTCATTAAAGCAATAACCATTTGGCAAAAATTAGAAACAAAGTAAATGACTCGATTTACATAAAAACGTCATCAATTACTTCCAAATTTTAAGATTTTGTTAAAAATTGTTCTGCTGTACCTAAATTGAAGTTTTCCAGCAACCTTTAGACATAAAATGAAATATCCTATAGCAGTGTTTTCCAAACTGTGTACCGTGGAAGATTTGCAGGTGTGCCGCGAGTCCTTTTAAAGTGCTTTTTGTTGATACAAATTTTCTGCCAAAATTGAGAAAATGCTGCCATTACAGGTCACGATCAGAGTGGTAATGACTTTTTTTTTTGAAATCAGCACCATTTGTGGCTACATCACGCGATTTCCGGAGGTCGTTGCCCAGAAAAGTGGTGATCTCCAAAAAAAAGAAAGGCCATTGCCATTTTCCCTGTCGCCTGTGATGCCACTCGACATCAATTGGAACAGATTCCAGTCACTGGTGTGCCGCTAAATTTGTTCAGCTGATTTCCTGCGCTGGCAGACAAAAAAGTTTGGGAACTACTGTCCTATAGCATCAGGACATGTTTTTATTATGGCTGAGTAAATTCGGTCTGTATTCCATTCTTCACATTTGCTCTTACAGCGTGTTGTTGTTGTTGTGTTTACCCCTCCTCTTCCCCAGGATGGAGGTACGGCACGAACGGCAATTCAGGTTCATGCCGTCAACCTAATTGATATTAGGCTAGGCGAAAGATGGCAGCCCATTTCGAACCAGTCATGAGTGACTGGTAGCCCCACCACCAACAAGGCGGATTGCCGTTGGTGAATACCCAAAAGTCGCCTTTTACGACATGCTGGGTTAGCAACTTCACAATTGTGATCCGGTGAAGTAAGGGTGGGCCACCTGTTTGCCACATAAAGGCGGAGGCGTGCCGCTACGTGCCTTGCCCAAGGACACAACAAGCAAGCTTGCCGGCTTGTTCTCCACACTATCCCTTTTTTATGCTGAGCGCCAAGCAGGGAAGCTGTGAATGCCATTAATACCGTTTTCTAAAGTCTTTTTTTGGTATGACTCGACTTAGGGAATGAACCCCAGGTCTACCGTCTGCGAAGCGGACGCTCTAACCACCACACCAGCGCGCCGGTACTTTCACAGCATCAAGCAGGAGATCTGCGAATACCATAATTTATTTGAAATAACTAAAATATTTGTATTCAACCGCAATATACTTTTTTGTTTACAGTCGAGCAAGCTAAAGCGTTATTTTAATGACATCACGATTGAGAAAGACGCATCCAGCAATTTTTCTTGCTTGTCTGATTCAAATAAGAAGGACATTAACAGAAAACTACATAAAGCACGGGTGGCCAAGCTGCAGCTCTTTAGGTCCTTGACAAGGGCTCTTTTGACTCACAATGTATTTGTGTACAGTCATGTAGACTAGGGGTGTGCAAGCTGATGTCACGTAAAGTTTTGGGGCAGGTGAATCCCTAATTTTGTGCTTTGGAATGATGGTCTCCAAAAAAAGCAAAAAAGTCTTCCTTTTTTGGACGAAAAATGCGTCAATTCCTTCAAAGGAATGCGTTGCTGCTCTTTCAGCGACGGCGTCTATCGTTTTTGACTCTTTGTTACGGAAAGTGTGGCCACTCCTGACATAGAGTTTGATTAATTGGAACACAGGATATTGTTGACTCCGAAGCAGGTGTGAGCCGTACTTTATTCAACACCATCGATGACAGAGAGAAGCAGATTTGGTTTGCCCACAAAACGTTAATTGCATATGCAAGTTAAGAGCTGTTTTGCGAGAATAAAAGATGAACTTCTAATAAAACAAAGAACATTTACGATGCAATAATAATAATTACCTTAAAGGCATTATTGTGGCACAGCAAAGTAGTAATCTAATTGTTTTCTAGTAGTGATGAGGCCGGCACTGGATAAAGGTCTACTTGAGTGCCGGCGTCTATTGTCTGCATTTGCGGCTCGAGTAGAGTTTCCTGTAAAAGAAAGATATAATAAACGGTACAACTGTTCGGGATGCTACTTAAATTCCAAAATTGATCGTTCGATTGAAACAGGCTCAAAATTTGTTTCTGAGAAAAACACTTACATCATGTTTCATTTCTTGCAATAAAGTCAGCTTTGTTTTACATAAGTTGCGCGTGATAAATGATTGAGATATTGAGTAATTAATTGCAAACATATAAGGTCTCTCAATATTTTATTTGGGGTCTACATTTGCTTTCTTACAACCGCAAAAGGCAACTAATGATATCTGCCAATACATGATGCTGAAACAGAAGCAGCAGATTTCTGAAGGTAAAAACGAACAAAGGTAAGATTCAGCTTTTTCACCTGCGTGCGCGGTTGTTTATAAAAGATAAAGCTCTCCTGCTAGCCCGTGACCTTTCATCCCAGTGATGCCAGGAGCAATCTACCTCAGCAGATATCACTGCAGTTGTAGTCGTGCATTTCAGTCGCAAAACATGTACAAATAGGCTAAAGCTCATAATCATCATCTCGCGGGTTTAAAATGACTGTGTTAAAAAAATTCCGTTCAAAATACTTATAAGTTTTGCACTGGAAATCCGTTAAAGGTTGAGTAGCTGTCACTCTGAAAGAAATAATGAAATATCTGGAAAGAGGTTGCTTGTGCTTGATATAAAAACGTGGAGAAGTGGTTGCGTACAATCAAAGAAACGGCTTTTCCAGCTTTCTATTACCTGCTAGCTAACAGTGCATGCCAGAAAGGTCTGTCTTCCGCTAATGACGCCTCTAAAGCAGAAACGGCAGCCGTTCGGAGAATGAGTTGTTGGACTTTGTAAATTGTACTTTAAATTTAACAAAAATGCAATTCAATGTTTTAAAAGCCCACTTGTGCGTACACTTATCATGATTGTTCATCGTTATATCATTGTTACGTTAATTACACTTGCAACATATTTTCTTCATTTTCTGTCGCATGAGTTTGTATAACTAATCCTGCTAATTTGTGGTCGCTGATCTCAAATGTGCAATCAGTTTTGTTCTACAGGCTTTACTTTTCGTGCAATCGGCATTTTTAATATTCTAATATTAGTGGTATTTTGTACAAATTTTTTTGTACAGCTTCACCCAATAACGAGTAACTGTTCACTCTTTTTCGTAGTTCTACACATTTTGCTGAATCGTTGTCAACATTGGCTTGTCATAGTCAGGAATGTAGCGCTTAAAAAGAAGTGTGGGATTGCACAATTCGTGTGGGAGCACACATAGTGGAAATAAACATCTTCCAGTGAGGTTAGTGAGAAACAGTGCGGAAAGCCGATCCCACGCGTTTCCTCACCACTACCCGCCCTGGTCATAGCTGACTAGTATTCACTTGGTGGAGCACTTTTGGCGCGTTCGCTGGAGTAACTTACAGCGCATTGGCCACGAGCCCCTTGTGTTGTAATTTGTCTAAAACATGACACAACGGCCGAAAATCAATATTTCTGGTGCTGTTTGAAATCAAACACAATCTGACAGAATCGGGCAAGTTGTCGCTAGGCTAGTTGAGGTATTGAGGGCAATTTGCCGGCTAGGCTACCTGTTTGCTGAAACAGAAAAAGTAAGCCCTATATTTGTATGCAGCATGCACTCAGGTTTACTGCAGTACAGCGCATATCACTATTGTTTGTCTCCTCTGTCTGTAGCTTGTCTAAGCATTGTACAGCAAGTAAAAATTGACGTTTCTAATGCTAAGATCAAATAGCTACGGGTACCTGATAAAATTGGGCAAGCTGTGGGCGGGGTAGTAATATGTTAACGATTGAGAGCAATGTACACTTGTCCAGGCTAAACCAGTAGGCTACCTGTTTCCTGCAAGTACGCCCTATGCTGTTTAGTCTGGTTACTTCTCTGATATTATGTCCCGTGTTTTCAAACTGTTGGCTTTTTTTGAACTGTGTTTAATGCCAAGATATGATCTCTTTCAAGCATATCATCCTGATTAGTTTCAAATTTAAACATGTTTTTTTTCTGGTAGAAAATGTAAAAAAAGCTGATTTGTTTTTGCTGTATATGGCATGTATGAACTTTCTCGTCGAAGGCGCAATATATCGTTGTGTGTGAAGCGTGCCTACAAAATATATTTTAAAGTTTCTTTTGGTGATCAAGATAAAAAATGAGCTCCCCACATTGTGTGCCATAACTGCCAAGAAATGCTTCGAGACTGGACGAAAGGAAAAAGAAAGGGCTTACCTTTCGGTGTACCTATGGTGTGGCGTGAACCCAAAGTTCATCTCACTGACTGCTATTTATAATTGGTAAACACGAAAGGTATTGGAGAGAAAAACCGAAAAAACATCTCTTATCCCAGTATTCCATCAGCAATCCGATCTGTTCTACATACTGATGCTCATCTTCGAAATTTAAAGGTCGTGTATCTTCTGAATATGAAAAAACTGAATCTGAAGATGAGCGCGTGAAATGGGAGTATAACCGAACAAATGCAGAATATGAAGACTCTTTCAATGAAACAAAAAAGCAGCATCCCAACTGTTTAACCAGTCAGAACTGAAGAACTTGGTGCGTGATTTAGATCTATTCAAACAAGTAGCTGAGATCTTGGCTCCCAGGCGCTATGGAAAACATGTGCTGCATAGCTCAGCAAAGATGTCATATTTCAGAAAAAGAGATGAATTTTTTCGCTCTTTTTTTTAAGAAGAAAAAGCAACTTGTTTATTGTGACGATTTACCAGGACTTCTCGGCCAATTGGATATACCATCATACAATCCAGAAGAATGGCGACTTTTTTGAACAGTTCCAAAAACAGCCTAGAGTGTGTGCTTTTACACAATGGGAACAGGTATGTAGCTATTCCCATTGGTCACTTTGCTGTTCTGAAAGAGCAGCAAAAGGACATTTAAACAGTAGTGGATCTGCTGTTAAAGCTAAATTAAACGGTAGGCCCTACTTTTCTACATGATAAAGATTGAAAATAAATGGAAATAGCACCGATTGTTGCGGTACGTGATCAAATGACAAAGGCTTTGTGTAATATGAGTATCAATAATGTATTGCGCCAATTTTTTTATGCAGCACTTTTTCTTTGAGTAATCTGGAGTAGAAATATCTGCAGCTTTGAATTTCAATTGATAACTCCCGTAGTATTACCACCAATCCAGTATCACAAGCGCATTCACGTAAAATATCAATTTTCGCCTCTATTTATTACAGAGCTCCTCCAGGGCGGAAGAGGAAAGATGACATCGAAGTATCTCTTTGCCAGAGGCGTGCGCAGAAATTTCTTGGGGAGGTGCGAGACATTTATTTTTGGAGATCGGCGAACGATGAACGCAGTACTTAAAATTGTGCGAAAAAAGGCGGCGGTAATTTCTTCATTTTTGGAAGATCGATGGCGGCGGCGGCCAAAATACAGGTCGATGATGTTTTTTTGTTTGGAGATCGACAGTCCATAGCGCAAAATTTTGCCAATTGCATGTTTCTTGTTACAACCATGGCAGCCGACAACCGCATTCCACAATCTCCTGAGGGAGAGCGAAGATAATTTTTGGCAAATATAATTGGTGAAATAGCGATTTTACTGTTCCTAAGGGGGGGACGCATAGGAGCCCCCTGTGTACGCCTCTGCTCCCCTCCTTTGTGTTTCATGTTCACTTAGGACAATTTGAAGTAGACACTTTTAGAGAACACTCTACGTATATGTTACAAAATTATAGAAATTTATGCCCTCCTCTTCAAAACAAAATCCTGTCCGCACTCTTGATATTGCCATCGTATTTTTTCGATTCAAAAAACATTAAGTTTGATTGTAGAGAAAAAGGTTCAAAACTCAATTTCTGGAAAACTTCAAACACTTTGATTATTTTTTGATCAATGGCCATTTAGTTGCATCTGCACAAACGCAAAAAATTGAGGTCGGAAGTTGTAGTCTCGACGCGAAGTTAATAAGTTGTTTATCCATCTACGGCGTTAGAACAGGGTTCGAGAAAGTTATTTAAATACAGTAACCAAAAATTATTTCAAAAACTAGGAAACTACCTCACTATTATTCAAGCACTAAAATAGATTATGCCAATAAAAATAGCCGGACAAACATAGCGAAAAAAATTTTAAAGAAAGCTATTAATGTTTTTCAGGTTTCACAACCAGTTAAATTCAATTAATCGTCACAAATGGTGTTATTAAAAATAAAATTGACACACAAAAATGAGATATCCGAAGTTTTTCACTATTGTTTGTGATTTGTATGCTACTCCCAACTTTTTTAATTTTACACTTAGGGGTAATTTTTCATAGTTTTCCGATCTCTGCTTTAGAGTATTTTGAACTTGTACGTTCAACTTTACATTTTAACTCTTGAATTTGTTATTTAACCTAATGTTAAAAGAACTTTTCTTTTTTCCGAAATCGAAAAAACCTTTCGCGCGTTGGATACCCTCTTTCTCTTCTCTCCCAAGGCATAGAGTCTTAGTCAAAGACACGGAGAAGGTTTTTGGTAAGTTTTGCTATGTCATTCATTGCAAAAATAATAAATAAAATATCACATCAGTTATCACACGAACACAATTCATTGGTCTAAATCTATCATGTTTTGCTTGAGTGGTCGTTGATCTTAACGATAGTTTGCAAATAAGTTGCATTTATAGTCACGGTAATCAATCATGGGTAGTAAATGAAATTTATTAATGATATAGTTGATATATTCGTTACTTATATTTAAAACTTCGAAAGTTAAAAATGGATTTTTTAGAATGACTTTCTAAAACTTGTCCCAAGTAAATATAAGATTTTTTTGAGAATTTAAAGAGTTTCCATACAATCGAAAAAAGATAAAGGCTTTTTTAGGTTTTTTCCATATACTATCGAGTGCGTCACACAAAGTTTCTGGCGAAAAAATTTTGATTCAAACTAATTTGAAATTTTTGTCGCACTTATTAGGTAGAAAAATTAAATCTAACTCCGGCAAGTTGTACTTGAAAAATAGAATAAAAATGAAATAAGTGTCCATTTTCTAATGTTCAAGTGAAAATGTGCATTGGACAATAGACTTAAAATTGTCTTTTTTTACTTTTACCCTTCATTTATAAAAATTTTTGCAGATTGTTTACTCATGTAGGTGTATGTAAAATCAAGCTTTGTTACATAGTCTTCTGTCAGACAGGACCACATCGACTAGTAGACAGCTTGGCCCAGTCGTCAGTCTGTTACGCGATGATGAAGAAATTCCATTCTGTGTTTTACCCACGGAAAAAAAAGGCAAATATGTCAGCTTCATTTCCACCTGTCTTGAGCGCCAAACAAGAAAGCTCTGAAGAACGTTTTTGAAGACTTTGGTGCGACTTGACAAGAGAATTGAATTCAGAACTGTGAATAACAAAACAAACGCTCAAACCACTAAGCATATGACGTTCTGTAGTGATAGCCATCAACCGAACGACGGTTGATCATTGTTTATGATTTTCCAGCAAGCTGGCACAGTGTGCTGGTACACTTTCTACAATCAATCTAACGAAATTGTCGTAAAGAGTCTTTTCCAATTGCCAACAAAATCGAATCCATGCAGGAATCGATCTTACGATTTCGAGTCATCACTGCATTGCGTTGAGGTACTTTTACACGAGCAAGAGCATCCGCTTCGCAGTCAGTAGACCTGAGTTCAATTCGTTTATCGAGCCATGTCAAAAAGTTTAAAAATGGTAATCATGCCTACCCCTTAGCAGCAGAAACATTGTAGTGTAGGGGGGTGTGCAAACGGCGGCCCGCGATGCGGAGTTTTATGGCCTTGGATGGTGAATCTAACAGTTTTATCTCAAAATAACCAATCTCTAAACAAGTAAAATTTGGCGTAAATATTGCTTTGAAAGTATTAGTCTCCAAAAAAAGGTCTTTACGATCTTTTTAGATGAACACTGTCACCAGCCATCGCTTCGAAGCTTATTTGTGCGTCGAAACATTATAAATAAAAACTCTGATTGGCCTGTGAAATTTTTAAGATGTCTGAAGTTGGCTTAACAGCTATAAGAATTGTCAAGCGCCAAAACGTATTAAAAATTATTTTTCGTAAACAAGAAACCACAGGATTTTGAGAGAAAAAGTAGCTTGCGAATAAAATATGTTGGCGAATTACTTTTCAATTACTTCGGCCTTAGACAAACTTCTGGTACATACGCAACATCATTGAAGTTATTCTAGCTGTTGATTTACGAGGGTTCTGTACTGCGAAGACTAGATGTGAAATCTTCTTGGAACTAAGGACACAAAACACTTTCAGACGATAAAATTAATTAACGACACTAATGAGAGAGCAGGACGAAGTAAAAAATGTTGTCTGATCGATTAAGATTATTTGATAATTAAACGATGCTTTTTATTATCTACGTTTAATTATTGACGCTTTAATGGCATCTTTAGCTCATAACAAAGAAGCATAAGTGTTTCAACAACTATTTTCTATGAAAATTCTATGGTGCCATGAAGTAATGAAATTTAAATATAAGAAACATTGACGTCTTTTTAAAAGAAAACAAAACTTTCACCTAATTTTTTTGACACAATCGTCGATGATCTCTCGCCGTGAAAAAGCACCTGACATGACGTCATTATGCACGCCCACAATTATTGACGTCTTGCAAAATATTTTGGGCATTTGCACTAACTATAACAAATGTAAAACATGTTTTTACGTTTGATGTAATTGGTAAGCACTGTACTGCATGCACAAAAGTTGTCATTAGACCTTTATATAGTGTAGAACACTTAGTTTTTGTGAAAAGCCTCTTATGATTTTGCGCAATAGACGGTTTCACACTAATTTTCCAAACTTCTGTAGCCCCACGATGTAACACATTCTGGGAGCGAGTACAAAGAATGGTGGTATGATGAATGTGTTGGAATCTTCATTTTCTGAAGTAAGTAAGATGCTGTCAGGCAAACAGTTTTTACAAAATCTCCTGGCCCTGAGGATGCTGGCAGAGGGGCTACTGCACGAAATACTGCGAAGTGATGATATACAGTCAGTACATGCCCTTGAAACATATCGGGATCACCGGTCAAAAAATAGCTGCCCATCTAAACTATGGATCAACACTATCTATTGGCATACATTGATCACGCTGAAGTTTGGCCTAGCTGAGCAGGATGGGAATTTGACCTTTTACAAAAAGGCTGTGGAAGAAGCAATCCCATATGTCCTCAATGTCAGTCACATCAATTATGCACGACATGGAGTTCATTTTCTGTATCAGATGAAACATCTTTCTGAAGAAATAGGAAAACGCTTCGAGAAGGAAAAAAATGTCATTCATTTCAAACTTTGTATCAGGAATGTGATATGGTACGTACTTTTTATGACAAAAAATCAGATCACAACATGTATGCATGTATCTATTTCGAAAATACATACATTGGATTCAAATGTATGTATATATATTCTTTTTTCGATAGGTCTAACATAGGAATAGTGGCGACAAGGACGAGGAACGGGCGTGGACGGAAGGCATTACATGGCTCACAAGTCATCTGGACGCAATCAGCACGGGCGCCGTCACGGGGAGGATGGGGTGGACTTGTCCCTCCGCTTTTGTTTAGGGCCATTTCTATAATTCGTGTAGATTCATTGAGTTGTTTTTGAGGGAGAGGGATAGGGTAAACTCCGAGGCTTTAGCTCTTCTAGTTTTTCAAGCATGAAAAATAATTGGAAAAATCACTTCGTTTAAGGTTTTATGCGGTTGAGTGATCCGAATAAGACAAGCAATCATTTTATTTTCTCCCAAATCAGCATACATAGAAAATAAATTTGACAGCAGTGGACAAAAAAAGGAGACGATGGCAAAACGATATACGTTCATATATGGACATGAAAAGAATTTAGATTAAATTTGAAGATAGTGGCATGGCCATCACACCTGTAAAATAGCAGATAAATAAAAACACACACGAAGAAAAGCATATATAGTATGTACAAAGTGTCGATAGATACAACAAAAATATAAAACTGTCATGTTGTAACCCTAACAGGGGAGGCTATCAGGTTCTACATCTTGCCCAAGGGTGACCTGAGAGCAACAACAGCTAAGAGACAGCTCCTTTACATCTCAAGGCACATAAAGCCTGTCGCCAGTTGTAGTTTTAAGTCGTACACCTTGGACTAGCCACATAAGTTATTGACTTGGGACTTGCAATGAAAATACAGAGCCGGGAAGACTTCTCGTGAAGAAATCATTAGAAATTTCCAAATGTTCAGTGAGTTGTTTTGTCACCAATACATAAGTACATACGTAATAATAGCAGTTTTGCATTAGTTTAGCTACTACGATTTAGCGTAGGGTAGAGTCAGCGATTAAATTTTTGCAAATTATTCTTCTGTTATGCTCTAAAAATGAGATGTCCGAAAGCAGGTATCCGTCATTTGAAGTGGCGCATAACGGCAATAGAGAATTAGTAGTTAATTCTGGCCAGTTAAACCAAAAAATAGATTTTTCACAGCCTGTTCTTGGTTTAGCTGGGCCAGATTAAATCACTAGTAAAAGTACTAAAGTGTCTCACAGCACTATCTAAATTTCATGCAAAAGTCAATTTCTGAACCATGTGATCAATTGTCCTAGTTTCATATATTAATTTTGTTTTTATTTTGGCAGAAAATTTCCCATAAGATATGAGTGAGGTTCCACCAAATTCCTTTTAGTTCTTCAAAATTGTCAGAAGCGTAACCCCCTCCACACCCTCCTTATAGCCTCTTGTTATTGGCTGTTGCCTTGTAGGCTTCGCCGCCAAGCGATCCATAAAAATTTTGATCAACTCGACGATTGATTTGCACACTTAGAGTAACTTTTTGCCCCTAAAAATAAATTGGTTAAGTTCAGTTATGTATTATGTCGTACGGAGGAAACCTTCACATTGTAACAATGATCCTGGTCGTGACTTGGAGCTACATCCCATCGAGGTTTTCTCTAAATTTCTTTCGCTTTTCATTTATATTCCCATCACTTGATTTGGGCCGGCACTACCTCTGACAATCAGGATCTTTGCTCACTCCAGCCTTGGCTGCATCTTGATGACCTCAAGTAGGTTTAGACAATTGTAAGCTACAGACTACTACACAAGAAGAACTGATTGTATTTATGAACTGACATCTGTTTGCGATTGCTTGACTTCAACAGGGCTAGCATGGACGCGAGAAACCAAAAGAGATGTTTAACTGAAGCACAAAGAGAAAGCGAGAATATGTATTATGTCTGACATATAAGATCGGTTAAATCTTTGGCAAAAATTGTTTTCTGCATAAATGCACTGTATCCACCTGAGCATTTTCCACTAAAACTCATCAACACAGTGACTGGTGAGATCATCCACAGGAAGGAATTTATTGTGGACGAAGTCGTTGAATTGGCGAAAGAGAAACAGGAGGATTTTGAGGCAAGTTGGCCCGGCACATTATACAAGTTCCTGACACGAGTAGTTGTGCCAATGACTGCCAATCGAAAGTTAGTCGAAGTCGGTGACAAGCAAACAACCGACACGTGAGTCTTCTTTGCGCAAGCCCTCACCTTGCGTGCCATCCAGGAAGATGATTCCCCGTCAATAGTCAAGGCTAGCAACAAAATTTACACCAGTCGCTGCGTCGATGTTCGATGATCATGAATGCATGAGATCAACACAATAGACCCCTCTGAAGAGTGAACTAGCGGACGAGGGGTCACGTCGAGGTATCGGAAAAAATTATTTTTCCTCAATGGCTGTGCCACTCTGTAAGCAGCAGCGTGGTTCAGATTCGGAAACATTGTGGTTCAGAACTATATAGATGCATTTCGTGCTCACATTTATCGTAATCTGGAGACAGCAGATATATTTCTCATTTTGATAGATACATCAGTGGCGCACCAAAGAGCTGACACGATGTGCTTGAAACAAGGTTGTGCCCGGCAACGTCTTCAAAATGAAACTTACTTTGCCACCACTTACTGCCCAACTACTTTTCTTTATCACCTAAAACAAGGTCCATACTTGGTCTACATTGTCAAAAACCATATCAGCCGTAAAAACGGCACAGTGAACCATCCATTGATTCTAACTGGTACATCCACTCTTCAATAGTAGCTAACCGATGATGTTGTAATTAGAAGAGACTCGATCCGACAAAAGAAACATTACAGGCACTGTAACTACACCACGACAGGTAAGTTGGACTGGTCGGACATGTAATAGGTGCCTGGGCCTACTGGTAATTGCTGTTGGTGATAATTCTCTCTCGTACGATTTAGTTCAAATTGTAATTTTTGCAGATTGAAAGTCGTACTGTAAATAACAATAATGCACAAGTGATTGCCGCACATGGCTAATGTGTTTGTATTATTGATGCTCTTCAAACACACCGACTCGCTCTGCTAAGGACCTATCTGCTTCGAATCACCTCTTCACTAGCGTTGTGTCACTGGTATAGATGCAACTATTCAGCATCAGGCTGTCATCACTGGTCTGCTTGCAGCACATGCCATCAGTAGGCGCGACACCGTTGCATCGTATTTCGGAATTGCCTAAGGAAAGGTTTTGAAGAATTTTAAAAGCAGATATGGTAAATTAGCCCATATTGCATTTAATTCACACAATGAAGGAATGCACTTATGACAGTGATGATAATGCAGCTTTGTATTCTCATTTTTCGCCGATGGATTTTCGTTTGCTTTGTTGGGGGATCCATCGCTGTCTTAGATATCTTATTCTCAGACAACTAAGTTCATTCTCACTTGCTAAAACGTGCCTGCAGAAAGCAAGAATAAAGCTAGAGTCGAGTTTTGGAACATTAAAATGAGGAAGATCACTCTCAAACCGCTGAAACCATGTTTACTTCTTCCAATTGATATGGCTTTTAAAGAAGATGTGCTTCATGCTCATTTGCAGTTTGCAGTGTGGTGCAGTGCTCTAGCATCAAGCCAACCTTGTCTAAACCCAACCTATGACTGGTATCATCTTGTTGACAGCGCGACTCTGATTTCGACAGTAGTTCCAATTAAAACATCCCTTGCCCCAAAAGAGCTGGTAAAGGTTTTGAAGTGCGGTTGTAGCTGTAGCTGCAGAATTTCATGCGCAACAAGTAGATGCGGGTACTAGCAACAAGGCATCAGCTATGCACTATTTTGCGTCTGCGAGGGGAATGACACTGGCAAAAACAAGCCAGTTACATACAACCACATCAGATTAACAATAGAGTGAACTATTACACTCATGCTCGGTGAATGCTGGATATTTTTGTAACTCATTGGTTACTTTTTGTTGCAACTTTTATCAATAAATCTTCATAGCTTTTGATTTTCCGCTTCAAAACTGGTAGTACAAGTTTCCTGCACAGATAGTATTATTATGCAGAATACATCTTTTTTAATCCAACATTGGCAATGTACAGGTTTCTACAAGTGAACATCATGTCCAAAATACGCTTGACTGAGATTAATGATCTTGGTCTTGGCATCTGAATGCTTCATTCGGGTAAGTGTGGTAACTAGTAAACTGAATATGCACTTAAAACTGTAAAACAACCGAAATAATACAATCAAAACTGATGAAAGGGTTGGCCAGCAACGAACATTTTTCTTGTTCGTCGAATGCCGGCCGCCATCTTGAATTTTGAAAATTCTCCAAGACCTGACTCAATTTACCGGCTAGTTTATGTTTATGAAACATCTTCTTCTCCAGATTTAAGTGGAAAAAGCTATATCAATCAAGTCTACCTATAATGGTCTGGCCACCTAACTAATTTGTTGAAACAAGGTTAAACAAATTCTTATTTGGTAACCCAGTGGCCGGTCAACCAAACACCCAAAGGGCAATTTAGACCCGCTTTCCGTGAAAAAGAAACGCTTGGAGCCACAAAAGACTTTTTTGGAGATTAATTTTTCGTAAGTAATTTTTGAAATTTACTCTTCGACCCCCCCTTTTTTGCGCATGTGTAGTATAGATTTTTTTAGTGCACGCGAAACCGCAGTTGAAAGATAAAAGAGTCACTAGCTGCTGAATCCAGGGCTAGCTCAACAAGCTTCCGTCGAAGTATGTTTGCTTCCTCGTTAAATAGAACGAATTGTTTTGTGCTTAAACTAAGAGTATTTAGGGAAATCAAAATTGGCGAAAGTGGTTTTGACAAGGAGGGAAACTTTCCTCGTGTCAATCGGAATTGATTTTAAAAGCTTTTCCTTGAATTTAAATAAAAATATTTTATGAACCACCGATACGACGTTGAATTTTTGCTGTTTTTGGAAGTGAATTTGCAAGAGTGACTTCAAGGACGGATTTCCGTAGTAACTCCATTGCTACAAAGTAACTTACTCTTGCAAGTAAAACAGTTTTTGCCGTCACGGTGTTGCAATGATTTCAACATTCGCTTTGCAGTGAGTAGACCTGGGTTCAATTTCCTTATCGAGGCACACCATAGGCCATAAAAATGTTATTCATGGAACTGCTTCTTGCTGCTCAGAAATAGGAATAATATCGAAAATGAAATATAAAAATGAGTTTACTCGGTCGTGATTGAAAAAAATATAATCAGCGCCACTGGGCTGAGCTCGTAACCATTACTGGCGCCACAACAACAAAAACAATCGTTGCCACATAAAGATGCGGGTTTAAATGCCGCTTTATGGTGGGAGTGATTCCATGATCGGGCATTGAAATTTCGCCATATCAACGTCTTTGCGCTCTTTGCAAACGAAGCAAAACGAGCCGAAACTCTGCTTTGTGTGCGAGAGACCTGATTTCCTTGTGATATGATGTTAAAGACTTTAAAAATATTATTCATAGACTTCCTGCAAGGCTTTGAACTGTTAAGATAAAGTGGAGAAAGTGAAATATCAGTCTTGATTAAAAAATGATTCGAAGCCTGACAGCGTTGCAATTAAATAGCGTCAAAAACAGCATGAATTTGTTTTATCAAAAAAAAAAGATTTCAAATCATTTTAAGTTTCAAACTCACCTGCCAGAGCCTCCGTTTACGATCATTGGCGAAATACTTTTCACTTTGTGTGGTAGTCGGTATTAATTAAATTTTTAGGCTGAATGCCACCTAATTGGAAGTTTTTCTCGGACGCTGATTTTTGAAAAGTGTGCAGCCAACATATAGAACCTTCGAAACCGCAAACTTAAAACCTTTACAAAAGATTTGATTTATTGACGACAATAGTACACGATGATTTAGGACACTTATTATTGTTTAACGTTATCGCCTAAATTATTGTCATTCGTTGTCACATAATAAATACCTTATTTGGGTTTTTGATGCGAATGTAAAAGCAACAAGTTATGATGTAATATTTAAAATTAAATCTTTATGCAACATCAAGCAATACAATAACGACACCAAGTGGAGAAATAATTGCATCCACGAAAGAAAATTATTCATACAGTATTCCAAAAAAGGGGGTGAGATATTTGGCATCGCCAAAAGTAGAAAGTTTTCTTAGTCACCGCAAACAGTAGTTTCCAGTTGTCTCATTAAGAGGAACATACATCCCTGGCATTTTAACATGGTACAGCTTACTGTAAAACAAGCATCATCAACTATACAGCACAATAACAAACAATGGCAATATTGAAGCACCAAATAAAACATCAAGCATTGTCTAGCCTTTGTTTATTATTGTACTGTATTTTTTAATGAAGGAGTTGATGATGTTTATATTACAGTAAATTGTACTATGTTAAAATATCTGTTATTTATCTTCCATCTAGTGAGGAGACTACCTGAAATAACAGTTTGTGGCAACTCAGCAAATATTCTACTTGTTTTTACTGTAAAACACTGCTGCCCGATTACTAACTTCCTCATGATTTCACTAGAATTTTTGAATTAGCTCATTCTTCATTAAAAACACCTCCAAATGCGAACAACAGCAGAGGTCAGCCCTATTCAAAGCAGATGTATCATGATGTATTCCGCGATTTCATAAAAACTTATTGAAAGCAAATTATTTTAACACGATGGATTAGTTGCTTACGTGATAATGTGAGCATGAACAAAAGTATACAACTAGCCCACTCTGCCGGCATCGCTTGCAAGCCCCATCAGTAATGTCGAGATTAACAACATCGGTTCGGTGGGCCAAGTCGACTTCACCCAATGGATAGTTGCGAAAACAGTTATAAAAAGTTTATGGTATTTCACATAGCCAAATCTCGATCTAAAACAATACTGTCGTTTTTTGAAACGTAATTGATTATAAAAATCATTATCTGGGTTGCGCATAGCCACTACGTATCTCCCAACGTAATCGAGTCCTTGGGTAAGTGTCCTAAAACCTTCACCGGTAACAAGCCGCTTACCCCCGGTCTCTTGGGTTAGAATTATGGCTAGGATAAGGGTTTGGGTTAGGATTAAAGTTAGGGTTAGAATAAGGGTAAGGGTTGAGGTTAGGGTTGGAGTTAGGATTAAAGTTAGGGTTAGGGTTAGAATAAGGGTAAGATTAGGGTTAGCGTTAGGGTATATGATCGGATGTATGCGACCTGGGGGTAAGTGTCCTAAAATTGCCTTCACCATATGAGCCCTTAAACTTAATAAACTTTTGTCCGTTAAATTGAGCAAATGTTTGAATTGAAAGCATATCAAAGTTGTGAAATTGCGCCCTGGTAATTGATATGTATTTTCAGGATTAAATCATTAGTACCACTACTTACGACTTTTTCGTAACTGTAGGCGTATGTGTATGAACTAACGCCTCTGTGTGCGCCCATGTTGCTTGGTCACAGCACAAACGTAGCACGCAAAGAGCAAACTAGCCCGAAACCTAACACTCACGATCACGTTATTACGATAGCAGCGCCCTTATCAATAATGTCGAGATTAAGAATATCGGCTAAGCCCGCATGATCTAATTGATATTTGTGAGAACATTTATAAAAAGTTAAAGTGTTTTTAACATAGCCAATTGTTGTTACAAAATCAAAAGTACCGTTTTTCTAAAGAAAATCGTTTGAGCCTTAAAAATACATTACATGGGTTTGCGCAGAGCTGATATATTTCTCCCACAGTTTCCCAAGTTCCTGGTTACGTCTTGCTTACCCTATTTGGTATTGAGAACTGGACTTGCTTAAAATTGAAACAGCCAACAATTTCAAACAGTTTTATTTGTTCATTTTATGAAGTGCAAGAAAGCATAATTTTAGGGGTGAAGTAGGAGAGGAGCCAAAGTAATTGTTATATCTATTTTCAGGAATAACTTGTTAAATATTAGGACCGCTATTTACGACCTTTTTCGTAGCTGAATGTCTATTTGTACGACCTAGAAGTTCGTATACTACCAAAACGCGAAAATTCTGCGGAATTTTACAAACTAGGCCTAGCCCTAATTGCAACCTTTACTCTAACCCCAAACCTAACTCTGATCATTACCCTATCCTTTGCCAACCCTAACCCCAAATCCAACCTAACCCTAATCCTTACCCCAACATTTAACGCTGATCCACGCTGGGTGTTTCCCAGTTTTTGTAGAATTAGATTCTGTGAAAGGCTTTCCGTGGATTTCTGAGTCTAGTTTTTTCTTTAATGCCTCTAGCTGGGTGCATGTTGCTTGATCCTGGCACAAACGCAGCCAAGCAAAAGCAAACTTACCCGAAATGATACACCTACAGTTAAGTTATTACATTAGCAGCGCCCCCATCAGTAATGTCGAAAGTAAGAATATCACATTAGCCGGCAGCGTCGGTTTCACCCAACTGCGAAGGAAATGGATTTAATATTTAGATGATATGTAGCTCGACACTAATGTTTTGTGGCAAAAAATAAAACGGTACCATCTTTACTTCCATGTTTTTACAGATAGATCACCGGTATTTTGTTTGAAGTAGGATACTTTTTAAAATTTTTGGAGACGTCAATTTTGGATAAATCTTTTTGAAAATTTTAATAGATAATGCAAAAGAGCCATGTTTTTGAGAAAGAATTGTTAAAATGTACCAAAGAACTAAAAGTTTTTCTACAAATTATAATTTTGTGAAGTGCAAGTACCAAAATTTTGAGTGTTTTCGACGGGTAGACTGTATTTCGAGACTTTAGAGACTTTATTTTCTGATGAATCTTTTTCCAAATTTAGATTGATAATGCCAAACAAATATGCTTGCGAGGAAAAATAGTCTACATGTACTAAATTATAAAGTTTGTCTAAAAATTGTAAGTCTTTTAGATCTAGTAGGAGCATATTCAACTAACAATGGAACGTTATGTATGGCAATCAATTGCTGATCAGCCATCATAAACTAATCTGTAGCCCTAATTAATTGGAGTCACATATTGCTTGAAAGAAAATTCCTTCAACTTTCAAACGACACTAAGTGTTAGTAACTTATTATAACCTTTATCTACTAAAGTTATAGGTTTTTACCCAGCTTACCACTATTTTGGAGAAACAAAAAGTTACAGCTCCAGGGCCACGAGTTAGAGAACAAGGCCGCAAAAAATTATCTTAGATTATGGCGTGATCATGACATCACGAATCTCCGCATGATACTCATTCCAAGGTGGTGATCAATCGAGCCAAATTTGATGTTTATATGCCCAGTGGTTTTGGAGGAATTGAAGCGCACGTACGTACGTGCGCACAGAATTTCGATTTACATAGCAGAAACCAAGTTTGCAGCGCAACCGTGTGGCGCACTAGGAATGCGCCATAGTTTTGCATAAAAGTGCAACGAGCCCAAAATGTTGGGAGAAAAGAGCAATATTTTAATGATAATTTATTCTTTTTTTGACACAACACAGAATTTTTGTTAACAGCACGAGTATTGAGCAAATTTTAGAGATATACGAGCAGCTTAAGTGATGATTGTTTTCAACTGCAAAACTCGGTAACGGAGTTTGAAAATTGTTCGAAGGGAGAAGGCAATTAACCCCGTGTTGCCCAAGCTGTATCTTCGAGATAGATTAAACATCGAGCTGGTTTTCTATGTTACAGCCCATGCTTATATTCAAACTGTTAAGAAAAGATGTACGTGGTATCACGGCTTTCCTTCGCATTGAATTCTCGGGAGATCGCTTCGCTTTCTTTAAAAACTGGTATGATTTTTAATCTATTGCATCATAAGCGATCTTAGATTGATGGAAATTAAAAGACAATTGATGAAATTGAAACTCATGTGGAAAAAAATGCTTATAAGTGGTACTATTGGCCAGATATCATAAAGAGTTTATGCATTGAGCTTAAGAGCATTTTTCAGGTAATGCACTCTATGTAAAGTAAACTTTCATGTTTGGCATTTTGCCAAGGGGCAAGACCTAGCAAGGACTGTGATAAGCGCAGTCCGTACAAGGCGGCCACTTGAAGAAGGCGAACATTTTTCACTGAAGAAGACATATCATTAGCTGTGTCTGAATGCAAGATCCGAAAGCCATCGTTTGTGATTTGCTTGATCAGAAATGGAGCGCTATGTTTCCTTCCGCACAGGGCGGCAGAAACCTACGCTATGGTCTTGGCGATCGAAAGGTACACCCGTTTGACTACAAAATCCAGTTGGTGACTAAACAAAATAGTCTTCATGTTAATTGAAGATCAAAATCCAAGGTGGTGATAAATAGAAAAAATGGCCTTCAACCCGTCTTCAAAGAAAAACAAAACGGTTTACGCTTGTAATTTTGTACTGTTTCCAAAATTAAATAATCATGCCAACACTTTCTCTGGGTATTTGTGAAAGAGTTTATGACTATTGCTGAAACATACATACACGTTTAGATATTTTTGGTTGTTTTGGGAACATAATTCTTTCTTGAAAAAGAAAGGCGTGTCCTCAAAAAAATAGTATGTATGGTAGACTTACTTTGATCCCATCGCTTAGACCTGAGTGATGAGATTTATTGTAAATGAAATAATATGTTGAAATGCAACGAGTGTGTTAAGTAGCCACTGCAAGACTATATTTGAAAATATTCAAAAGTTTATACAACTTTAAAGGTCAACTTTCTCTTCAACTTGACTAAAAATTCGATTAAATTTTCGAGCCACAAGCAAAGAAAACGGTATACGAGTATAGGCAAAAATTTTAAGATAGAACGCTAGGCAAGATTAAAAATGCGATGGTAAAAATCATACGTTTGGTTGATCTCACATTAAAAGCTCTTTGCTCTGGTAATTTTCTCTTGTTTCTCTCCTTGCCTCTATTTTTAGGGATTTGTTTTCTTGTTTCTGGCGCTTTTTTTCTTCTGGTGAGCCGTTACTAGCTTTGCTTCTTCGCCAGGAGATAGATTGACTTTGAATTCGAGTTCGAGTTTAAGAATGAGACTGAGTCGGTTGTTGGGGATTGTTCTGATTTCTTGCGGCTCAATTACTCCAGGAGTTGTAGCACTGTTTGTTGGTTTTGTTGTTATTGTCGCTACTGCTTTTTTTGCAGTTGTTGTTATGGCTTCTACTTTTTCTGTAGTTGGTGCTGATGTTGTAAATGTTGCTGCTACTTTTTCTGATATTGAAGTGGCGACTACTTTTTTTATTGCTGTTGCTACTGATGTCGCTACTGCTTTTTTGGATGCTGATGTTGTTCTTACTGCGGCTGCTACATTTTCTGTTGCTGTTGTCGTTAATATCCTTGCTGATTTTTCTGGTGTTGCTGTTGTTGATGTTGATTCTTTATCTGATGTTGTTGTCGCTGCTACTGTTTTATTGTCCACTTCGATATAAGCGAGGTTTTTAGATTTGTTTTGCTTTGCTATTTCTGCGGTAATTGTTGTTGTTTTTATTCCTGCTATTGTGGTTGTTGTATTGCTTGTTCCGTAGCTTTCTTCTTTAGAATTTTGTTGAGAGGCATATAATTCTGTGTATGTTTTGTTATTGCAGTAATCTTCATAACAACATATATTGTTGCAGTATCTGAAAAATATTGTTGGTTTCAAGTTCGGCTTTTTAAAAATTGTTACCAAGTTTGAGAAATCTAAGACACAAACAGAGTCTTATAAAGGTGAATTCCCTTTGTAAACATTAGCTTGAAGAGAAATTTCTCATCATAACAGTGGTGCCATTAACTGATTTAAAACCTAGTACCTCTTTCTTCAATTCTAATCTATAGATTTGCAGTTTGAGCCTGAGGTACATTCAGTGGCGCAGCCAGGATTTCTTCAAGGGGGGAGGGGGGGCAAAGTTTTTCGAACAATACAGCCCAGGTGCAGTGGTAAAACCCTCCGAATCTAATCACAATAGAGATATCGAGGATTTTCTCCCCAGAAAATGAGAGGTGTGTGCGGTTTTTAAACAGAACGTAAAGAAATTTAATGCAATTATACACACACAAAATTTTGCCCTTGCTCAATTGCACCCAAACTATTTACTAATACAAACTTATTGATAATGGTGATCGGCGAACCAAAAAATTTACTGGTGCTGTGTCAAAATTTAACTTAATTGAAATTTAGCCTACGATTTTTACGTGAAAATTCATCAATCCCATGTTTAAAATTAATGTTGAGATCACGGTGAACAAACAACAACACCAATCCTTTCAAACGAGCTTCTTTCGTTGTGAACCGCAAATAGGTTTTCAAATATCTCAGAGCACTAGACGAACGCTCATTTGTTGCTGTAGTAACCGGATCAGTAATCAATATTTGAAGAAGAGCTTCCGAAGATGGATATGTAGGTATTTCTTAAGCATACAGCAACACGCCAAAAATGTTGTATAGTAAAGAACCACTTTCGTGGCGCTGCCAATATGAACGCCATCGCATAAATTCAACCTTCACAGCGTCAATGCTGTCATCCACAAAGGCAAGATAGAAGTTCACAGCATTTCTGATCAAAGCAAATGTCATGCTTTGCACAGGCAGATGATATCAAATATTGGAGTTTTACGCAATTAACAAGATCAGAGCAAATATTTCGCAGAGTTAGTCAAGCACTGTGTCAATAAAAAGCAAAAAGACAGAACGCCTGAAACACTGTAATGATAAAACAGGTAGTGGATTCGCTCTATTGGCTTGCCAATTCACAATTCAAGGCATGGGTATGGATTTCCCGTAGACACTTTCGGCATGTCTAAAGAGTCCAACAAATATTTCTTCATTGTCGCTAAAAGTCTTGATAACATCTTTGCAACTGATAATACTCGTGGCATCTAATGCAGTCAAAATAATTTCTTGATGCCCTGTAGCTTCTTTGCAACTGTTTTGGTAAGTTTCAGTGTAGCATTGATAACCTCTATGCTAACCAAAAACCCATGTGTTGTTATCGCTTTTAAATAACGCTTAGCCTTTCAAGAACTTTTCCATCTCTTGATTCTGACAGTTGATCAATAGAACCAACAACCGCCGGATAAAACTCTTTGAAAACAAACACAACATCATAATTCTCAATCCACTTTGTGGAACAATTACGCTTCAAAGGCGAATGCGAAGATCAGGACATTGGCCATTAACTTGAGCATGCAGCAGCGAAAGACGTTTTTGAGAATTAGAAAAAAATACCGATATGTCTTTCATGGTGCTTACGCATGCTTGAATTTCGCCTACATTGCAAGCCAGAGAATGTTACTGTAACTTGTGCTAAGCTACTTTGTCTACTCATTAAACTTTTTATTGCGGTCTTTATAGTCTTCTAAAAAACATTCCGGAGAGAATGTCAAATTTTTAATTAACAAATTGATGGTTTTGTTTCCTCTACAGTCCACAGTTCAAAGCATTTTGACTAAAATTGGAAAATTTAAGTCGTCAACTATGAATCCAGGCTCGTCAAGATGATTTGGTAAATAACTTGCTGAAAATTAGAGACATGCTCTATTCTTGGCAATATTTCTGAAACTTTTCCAGAAAGCACAAAACTCGCTTTTACTCGTGGCAAGCTACTTGTTTTTGTGCAATATTGCGTTTAATGCTGTACAGTACTCTTACGCACTTCCTCAGACACCAATAGGTTATTGCTGCATGATTCTTGCGCAAAAGAACTTGCTCGTGTGGTTTCTGCTTTATATCAAGAAAGCTATAGAAAGTTTGAAGCTCATCTGTTAACCTCAGGCATGAAGCCCAACGCTATCAGCAAATTTTCGAGTCATTGTTTTGTGCATAATTTTATCTGGGACCAAAAGAGGGGGCCATGGCACCGTACCCCCCCCTTGCTGCGCCCCTGAGTACATTGTTTTACAAATTTCCTTTGTTCCAGCAAAAAAGATACACAAACAACAACAACCATTGAAGGAATTTATCACTGCTTTGTGTAATTATGTGCGAAGTTATTCATTCACCCCTATAAGCCAATGGGCCTACTCTGATTGCCAGTCTTGAATCATCGTAACCAATAGACCGCTGCTCCTTATCACCTGTCTTTCACATAAAGGTGCAGGAATCCCGTAAAGTGCTTTTCCCAAGGCCACAGCGACCGAACTTGCCGTTTTTTTCCCACAAATTCATACTTGCCACAATCAACCAATCCTATCGTTGTTTTACATTTTGAAACATTGGCTAATACAATAAAAACTATACTTACTTGAAATCCATTTGTGAGGTGGCAATATTCAACGGTAGTGGAACATTCTTATTCATCGCGCGGCTAATCATTTGTGCAATGATGGACTCGCAATCCTTCTCACACATCGTGCGATTAAGACACGTCGCAAGCTGAGACTCGACTACGGAGTAAATAGTTCATCCAAATGAAGTTGACAAAGAGGGCGCAATTTGTGAAAGTACCAATAGACAATGACATCATGCAGACAAGCGCTCGGCTACATTGCTGACAACAGTGCGAAGATAGAAAATGTTAGGTTCGACATTGATAGGTCGCCGGTGCAATGCTTGAATGGGGTTAGCTTTGCCGTGCACTAGGAAAAGACAATATGTAGCAGTTTCGCTTTCTTGCTTCATAGTTAGTGTTTTCGAATACACACTATGTAGAAAATGCAAGCAATTTCAAAGCTCGCACAGACAAGGATGCCCAGTGCAAGAAAAGATTAACACCGGTAATTAAAATAGGAAGATCATTTATAAGAAAAGAAAGCTTTGTTCATTCTCCACAGCATCCACGTGCTAATATCATAGTGGCACACAAAGTTGCGGTTTAATTCCAAAGAGTGTGCTTGAAATTTATTTGTAATTTTGTCATTCGACGTACAAACCAACTAACGTTACCATGTTAGTAATTGGCGCTAAACTTCCAGTTTTTGTCTTTGATGCATTCAAAAGCTAAACAATTTACAAACGTTTTGGCCGCCAGTCAACGCTACTAAACAATTCAGACCGCAATGCTGATGGTAAAGTTGTTTGCGGTTCAGATTGCTGAGGGAACTGAAGTCCCGTTCTCGACACAATTTTAGAAAAAAAAATGCAGTTTACACAGTGTTTAAACGCAACAAGAAGATCAATGTACACCGCTTTGCTTTTTCCCAATTTTTTTTCTGTCAAGTCGTCTAGTTTGCGCATCTAAAATGAAATATGATTTTGACGTCATTTAACAAAAAGACGCCGTGCTGCCACCCCCCTGGCCCCCAGTACCTTCTAGATAGGTTCCACTCATTTTTTTACCTGATAAAAGTGTGATTAGTGTGAATGACACTTCTCCTCTAAGACATCCGCTGTCCTCGTCTCGGCATTCCAGTGTTTCCCATAGGTCATAGTCGAAGAACTTCGATGTCACTATCGCTCCGTCGATGCATCGTAAAGCAAACGCGACGTCACAAAGAAATAAACACAACATAAGATAAGACGTAGCAGACATGTTGCTTGGTTTAAAACAAACGTCAGCGTCAACTGTCGGAACAAAAGCCAAGGCAATTACAAATTGATAAACGTGGCGCGAAAATCGTGTGCTGAGGTAGCGGGTTCAAACGATCGACAGGGTGCCGAAGTAGAGCAGTCTTCCAGTCTCGATGGCTAACCGAAGACTAGTTGAATTTGCATGAGCCACAAAAAAATCATACAGAGCAATCAATGGCGAGACATTACCCCCACGCTCCTTGTTCTTTGTGAGGATCATCTTTATTCCTTGAAGTGTTGAAAATTTTTTCACAATTACGCTGAAAAAAGCTTTGGGAAACGGATTCATAACTTTTTTGGGTAATATGTGAAAACTTAAACGTTTTCAATGACGAGAAAGTGAAGATTTTTATGATAATTAAATAGTCAACCACAAACAATAAGGAAGCATCAGACCGGTTTCGCCATTATCGGGGCTCTTCAATGATGCGTATCCGACCAGCAGTGAACCGAATCTTCAAGATGCACACCTTCTCGTACAGTGGTTCTTAATTGGTGGGCCACGGCCCTTTAGTGAGCCTGAGCACGTAAGTCGGGTGGGCCACGGCCCATTAGTGGGCCTGAGCACGTAAGTCGGGTGAGCAACGGCTTCTCATTTTAATTTCAGTTAATAAAGAGAACATCGCTGAAATTGAAAAAAATGTAACGCAAGTGGCCCACTAACCTCTGTGTATTTTGAAAATGGGTCACATGCCTAAAAAGTTTGAGAAATACTGGTGTACATAAACAGTTAGTAACGGCATCTTGTGATAGCAAATAGCAGATTGTGACGTAATCCTGTTTACTGGAGAGGTAAAGAACTTTTTTTATTTTTTGGAGATCAACTTCAGTGCTATGTTATAATCAACAGAGAATGGAAAGTTCTTCTTGCCCTATAAATTTTTTATTTTATATTTCTTATGTTTATACTAGTAACGTTTTAAAT
Organism: Trididemnum clinides; assembly: GCA_963675345.1. Classification (NCBI taxonomy): domain Eukaryota; kingdom Metazoa; phylum Chordata; class Ascidiacea; order Aplousobranchia; family Didemnidae; genus Trididemnum; species Trididemnum clinides. The sequence continues at coordinate 7,581,533 of OY776305.1, read as the reverse complement.
ATTACATTATGATCTTTTTTAAGTGGGCCGCAAAAATTTGTGGCTTTCTGAAGTGGGCCGCGGCACGAAAAAGGTTGAGAAACACAGGTCTAGATAAATTCTTTTTGGCGGTAAAATGCAGGTTGTTTGTTTGTTTTTGATGAAAGTAACTTCGATGGTGGCTAGATGAAAGAAAGATCTGGTGACGACCAACACTGTAAACTGATTGTCATTGTAAGCGGTGGCACAGTCCTGATTTTCAAGTGAATGTTGTTCAATTGCCGAGCCACATTCGGCAGGAGAAGACGTAAGGCTGCATTTTCGCAGAGGTACTTGTCTTTCCTTATGCTGAGTCTGACTGATTTAGATACACGTTGGTCAATTCCGTCCTGCAGTATTCGCATATCCGACATTGCCACGTTAAAGGGAAGGAACGACATGCTTGTGGACTGCGGGAAGAATGATGGATTTGGTGAAAACATCAATCGAAGTTCAGTTGCTCTGTAGCAATTATTCACCGTAGCTTCGATTTGTTTGTGGCATTTAAGAAAAGTGTTCCTGATCCAAGAAAGTTTTGAAAAAACTGGGCGCTTTTGGAGACCTTCTGTTTTGAGGGCACTGAATTTGGTGATGGCCTTGGACATATCTGCCTGAATATTATTGTTTGGGTTTCATTTTTGCAAAGAATAGCTTTGATGTTGTCTAGTTCTTGTCGTACTCTGGGTTTGGAGCAGATACTCAGAGCCCGGTGCACTAAAATTCCAATAAGGTCGATCTTCCTTGGATCAGGAACACTTTTCTTAAATGCCACAAACAAATCGAAGCTACGGTGAATAATTGCTACAGAGCAACTGAACTTCGATTGATGTTTTCCACCAAATCCATCATTCTTCCCGCAGTTCAGAAGCATGTCGTTCCTTCCCTTTAACGTGGCAATGTCGTGTATACGAATACGTGTGCAGCTGTGACTGTCAATACATTGGCAGCACATCCCAAAGACTGCAGGACGGAATTGACCAACGTGTATTTAAATCAGTCAGACTCAGCATAAGGAAAGACAAGTACCTCTGCGAAAATGCAGCCTTACGTCTTCTCCTACCGAATGTGGCTCGGCAATTGAACAACATTCACTTGAAAATCAGGACTGTGCCACCGCTTACAATGACAATCAGTTTACAGTGTTGGTCGTCACCAGATCTTTCTTTCATCTAGCCACCATCGAAGTTACTTTCATCAAAAACAAACAAACAACCTGCATTTTACCGATAAAAAGAATTTACTTCAGCGCTGCAATTGGTCCAGTAGCACTTCGATTTTGTACGATGGTGAAACCTAAATTTTCGATAGTCTCGCTGACTATGCAAAGCGACACTTTCTTTTCTGCCTCATTCTGGCGTTTACTTCTGATGAGAGCCAGACGAAAACGTTTATGTTTTCACATATTACAGAAAAGAGTTATGAATGCGTTTGCCAAAGCTTTTTTTTTAACGCAATTGTGAAAAATTTTGTACCAAAAAGCAATTGCTTGATAAAAAATTGTCCTTATTGCTGAGTTGTATTTAGTGCTTTATTCTTATCCTTATAGTTTATCGTTATTGTTTGAGAGGACAAAAAATTAGTGTTATCTCAAAGATTACCCAATTTTTTTACAATAAATATCGATTTCACTAACATGTTGAAATAAACAAATAAAAGTGGTATTATCAAAATGATTGACTTCGAGGATTAAACTGGTCAAAAGGGAATACTAAAGCGTTTCTTGTGTTTACTAGTTATGACGATTTTTCACCGTCAGGTCACTTTTCAGTCATGAGTGAATAAATTTTGACGTAAATTTTGACGTAAATGAATAAATTTGACGTAAAACTTCACTCCAATTGCCGTGCACCAAGAAGAAAATGCGTGAACCATTTTTATAGCCTTTTTTATAGCAAAACTTTTTGTGCCAAGACATGTTTTATTCATGACGGAGTAAATTCAATTTCATATTTTATTCTTCGTATTATTCTAATGCTGAAAACCAAGCACGATCTGTGAATAAGATTTTTGACGCCTCTGTTGATACTATTTTCAAAGTCGACAAGGGAATCAAACCCAAGTCAGGCGACTGTCAGCCGCTTCAGCACGAAAAGTTTGGCTTTGCTGAATGCTTTCACTAAAGTATTTGATATTGGCTGATGTTATTGAATTTCAGTCCTCTCCGTTTTGCCCTTAGTAGATCTGGGTTCGATTCCCTTCTCGAGTCATACCAAAGGCTTTAAAATGGTGTTTGTAGTTTACTGCTTGGCGCTCACCAATATAAGTGATGGGCGAGGAATAAAATTCGAAACGGAATCTACTCTGTCATGATTAAATTATTACCCGGCGCTAAGAACACATCGCTGGTAAAAAGGGCCAAACAGCTGCCTAATTTTTTTCCTGTACAGAGACAAAATATTTAAGCTACGTAAAATTAACTGTAACTTGCTGTAAAAGGCAGACATCAAAATACGTGCGGTGTGAGCACTGTTGGAAGAATGACCAACGCAAAATTCTCTCGATCACTGCTGCTTAAACTTAATGTGTTTCACTTTGAAGAAGATCGACTTAAACATTGTCTCGACATGGTGCAATCAATCAAAATATAATGTCTGCCTCCCTCAGTTCAGGATCAATAGCTTTTGTTCGACCTGAATTAAAGCTTTTACGCCACTCCTGTAATATGTCAAACCATCTCAGAGCTGTAATGGAACATTTCTATGATTCTTCACCAAATGTTTTCAAGGATTTGAAAAATCCTGACGATGATAATTAATCACATTTTTGTTGGATAGACCAACAACTATGGCTATCCTCCACTTCCAAAAACAACCTTCCCAGTGATTCATAGAACAACTTGTATTTAAACTTGCTTGGAAGCTACCGACGCTTCCAGCACTGCGCGTTTCTACCTCAAGCACAAGGCCAAGTAGACTGATTCTAATGGAATCTTGGTTGTCAGGCAAGTTTTCACAGAACTCAAGCGAGCATCGAAGTTGCAATATTTCGCTTGTGGGATAGCATCTAACTGCACTGAGCTATTTTCATTGCTTACTAGCTGAGAGTTTGTTTCAAGTGCGAAGTGCGTTAAAACTTGAACGATGACTTTCGGAAGGGCGGTTGATCGAGTTTGTCATTTGCAATGAAAAATTATTATCTCTAAAATGAAACTAAAACGAGTCTGTCATCCACTAAACATGTACGTCCTGTGTATGGCATTGCTTGAAAAAAATTCCAACATTTTATTTGCTTATACAATTTAAAGTCGACAATTTAAAATGGGCAGAGGATATAACAACTTACACACTTACCCTCTCCATCCATTGTGGACTTCGAAAAGCCAACTTTGAATTGCCGGGACACTGTTTCGTTAATAGCAACGTATTATTGATATAATGATAGGCCTTTTCTGTGCTACAAGGTTTATTGTTGTGCATTTGCATCACTCCGATTTCTAAGACTGGAGGCTAGAAATGAAACGAAATTTCTAAGTTTCCAGAACAAATACAATCTTTCTCGACAAAGGAGAGTTGAAAATCAATACCAAAAAAAGAGAATTATTCGAAATCGATACTGATTCTCGCAAGAAAGCGTTACACTTATTTAATAATTTCTAAAAAAAAGGAAATATTGCGATGGTACTAAACTTTTGATATTTAATATTAAACGATAGATAAGAAGCTTGATTGCAAGAAATTAGATGAAGTGTTGACACAAAAATATTTGCCATTTTTCGTGATGATTATGAAAAAGCCTTCATTGTCTTGATCCAACGTATTATACCAATCGTTTATAGATATTGCTTCATACTTATGTCACCCTTTCCTATTTGGTAAACACAAGAGTTTGTTCCGGTGTTTCTATTGAAATGCGATTTTCTACAAGTTTTCTACAGATTTTGACGGCACCAGCTACTCGTCTTGGCAGCACAAACAGGTCTGCCAATTTTCTCATTTGCTGTTTCCTCCGATTCTCGCTCTGTTCTTACCTCTTTTTCAACATTTTTTCTCTCACACTTTCGTCATATTTGGTAAAAAATCTCCACCCACTGTACTTAGGCAGCAATTAACCTCAACTCGGGTGATTCTTTTAGGCAACAACGTAACTAGCCGAAGGGGTGCCATACTTCAGCCATCTACAGCTTCTTACAACTTCACTTTCTCTTGAACTGGGGACATACTAAATTTTTCGGCGCTCGACACTTACACTCAGTTTCTATTGAAGAACTCTTGTTCTTTCTCCTCACGCTCGCTGTGTCATTTCTAGTCTTTCCAGCAGTGATTGCGCCTTATTTTGAATGGTTATCTATCCAGACCTTGCAGTGTTGTAAATTCATCGCAGCGCCGGCGATCACACAATTAAGAATGCTTTTGTGACTTCCTTATCTCTCTCTGTCCTGCCCTGCTACGCACTCCTACGCTCCGCTCTCTTCAGCATCACTTCTTCTACTTACAATGTTTGGTTTAAGCGTGGGATATATCCCAAGAGGTTATATGATCTCCAGCCCTGTCCCCTATCGCAACTTTAGATATTTTGCTTTGCTTTTGCTTTATTTGCCATATTTATCCTCCATTCACGAGAAAGCGAATTGTATCGCTATACTTTGGATGGGAAGTTCGCACTCGCTTGGGAGTTGCCTTTTTCGAGGTTTATGGGCCACCTGTCTTCCACATAAAGGTGGGGCGTCCCATTAAGTGCCTTGCCCAAGGACACAACAAGCGAACTTGCCGGCTTGTTCTCCACTACCTTCCTTAAATGCCGAGCGCCAAGCAGGAAGCTGCGGATGCCATTTTTTAAAGTCTTTTGGTATGACTCGACAAGGGGAATGAACCCCAAGTCTACCGACTGCGAAGCGGGCGCTCTAACCACTACGCCATCGCGTCGGTCGAATATATTCGAGTAATTACACCGACAGCAAAAAGTAGTAACGATTTAATAGCCAAACCAATATCCAGAGCAATACTTTGGTTATAACTAGGGCCCGCTAAAGTCAATAAAGCCAAAATTTTTTCAGAACCTTGCTACATGATCAAACGTCTACTAACGTTCGTTTCAGGTGTTCAGGAGTCTGTTTTGGTAGATTTTATATGTCAAAATAAAGTCAAAATTTTGCATAAAGTCAAAACTTGTCAAAATTGTCTTCATCAAAAATTTCCATACAAAAACGAACAAATTTATATTTTTTTATATTTGTTTGAATTTTTGAGCTGCTATTAAAATTTTATGCGCAGTTTATTTGATTTTAAACTTCTCAAATAGTTGCAATGGTAAAAATGCGTGTGGTAATTGAGAATGAAATAGCACTTATTATGCATCAAATCGTCATTGTTCATGCATAAACACATAATTGTTAGACAATTAATCTATTCCTATAAAACCTTTGCGCTCTTTACACGTGGTCTTTTTAAGTCGTAGCTTGCTAAGCAAAGAATGCCTAAACAAGCCAAATCTTCTACAGCGAAAGTTAGGCAAATTTGCCAGGAATATCCGGATGAGTTTTCGGCAACTCCTGCTCGCGACTTGCGATGCAACCTTTGCGACGTGTTAGTCAAATGCGACAAAAAGTTTTTTGTGGAAAGCCACCGAAAAAGTAAGCAACACCAAAAGAAAATTGGAGATGAAGAGCAAATCCCAAAGTAAGCAAACCTTTTTACAACTCGATCAAGTAAACTTCAAGGAACAGGTTGTCTCTTCATTCTTAGCTGCAGATATCCCACTTCATAAACTGAACTATCCTTCTTTAAAGTCTCTGTTTGCTACAATGGGAAAAGTATTGCATTCGGAGACTGCAGCCCGGACATGTATTGCTAAATTAGCATCCCCAATAAAAGAACAAATTCAAGAATTACTTCGTGACAAAAAAATTTTTTTAATTGTGGATGAAGCAGAGATTGCTAAACAAAAGTATATTAGTGTGCTTGTGGGCAGCTTAGATGCCCCAAATCAGACATTCCTCGTTGATTGCCATCCACTTGACAGCGGTAGCAATGTTAATAGCAGTATTATTCTGCACACTGTGGATGACATATTGCGACAACTTGAAATAAAACGCGAGAATTTTTCATTGTTCTTGACTGATGCTGCTCGGTACATGTCTTTGGCTAAAAAGACATTAAAAAAATTATACCCTTCTTTGATGCATGTCACCTGCGTTGCGCATTTACTACATAATTGCGCTATGCGTGTGCGTGCTCATTTTAAAAATATTGATGAAATAATAGCAACGATCAAGGCAGCAACAATCAAAAACAAAAATCGCAAGAAAGATTTTCATGATGCTGGTCTGCCATTTCCTCCTGACCCTGTAATTGCAAGATGGGCAACTTGGCTTAGAGCTACCTTATATTACAGTGAGAACCTTCCAGCTGTTCGTACCATTGTCAACAATTGGACAAGTGCAGGCCTCTTGGTCAGCAGAGCAAAAGACGCTATTAATGTGGAAGATTTGGTGCCGGACTTGGTTAAAATAAATCAATACCGGACTCTAGCAGCCAACATAGAGTTCTTAGAAGGAAGTGTCTGCACGATAACCGAAGCATACGGACTGCTGAAGAATATGCAATTCGATGATGATCCGTGCGCAATTAAAAATTACATTAAAAAACAATTATCCAACTCTGATTTAGAAACAATAATAAACTGTACCAACTTGACAATTGACCCAACAAGCTACGCACTATTGTAAAAAGCCCAGCCAACCTCTGCTGCTGTTGAGAGGTCGTTTTCTTATGCTCAGTAAATTACTGAGAAAAGACAGAAATTTTGATGTTAAGAACGTAAAAAAATATATGATGCTGTATCACAATAAAAAGTCCTGGTAATTATACTGTGTGGCTTTCGTTAAAAACATCATAGACAGACTGTTAATGTAGAGTACAGTTGCGATAACAACGCATTTTTTGTATTACACACTAATTGATACCGATACACACAATGGCTCGTTATCCTAGGTTTTGACATCATGTGTCGCTTTGTTGCATTAGCTTCAAGACTGAGTGATTGAGAAAATGTTTAAAGTAGGCTACCTTCTTCTTTAAAAACTTATGTAAATTGCGGATTATAAAACATTTCTAATCAAAAAAGTGCAACAAGACATAAATGATAGGCGAAAGCGGTTAGGTCAAAATAAAGTCAAAATTTTGCTAAAATAAAGTCAAAAATATATTGTTTTAGGTCAAAAAAATGGCCCTAGTTACAACATAAACAAAAAACATAAAATGCCGAAGCTTTTCGACTTCTCTCTAAAAGCTTCGACGTGATAAAAGTCCGTGAAGTTACAAAAAAGCTTCTGCGTTTTTTGTTTATGTTAGTTTTGCTTTATTGATTTCAATATGTTTAATCAAGTACTGCTCTGGATATTCGCTTGGCGTATCAAATCATGGAAGAAAAGTCACCCCTACGTGAAATCTAAAACGAAAAGACTACAAAAATATAGAAAAACACAAATACACGTACTGCAATATGCATTGACAATAAAAGCTGCATTCAAGCACATAGCAGCAGGGAATGTCGCTAAACCAGGTTGTTTTTTGTAGAGAGAATTTCCTGCAAAAGAGAATGAAGAGCAAAGGGGAGAATTGCCAACAAAAGAATTGTCGAGTATTTGTTTTTTATTAAAAAAAATGAGTCTGGTTTGTTTATACAGCCCTACCAGCATAAACCAAGCACAGAATTTTATTTTAATGAAAGAAAATTTGATTTTGATTAATAAAGCATCTTTTAACTACAGCAAATCTCGCCCTAAACTACTTTCGACAAAGTCGCCGAACATTGCTTGGTCCCAGCTAAAGGTATATATTGTTTTTTGAATTGACAAGTTCTGCTAAGTTGTCTTCGCCTAATTTTGCTAAGTATAAGCTGAATAATTCCCCTAGTCGTCATATCTCTAATGGTTTTGCCAAGAGTGACTACTATTTACGTTGCCAACTTTTGATCTGCTACGAATATAATATAGTTGTTTGCCTAGAGACGACGATCCTTGCTGGTATAACGTGACGTCATTGTGCATCAAAATTTACGTTGCTTGACCCATTATTTTGCCACTTCATATTGCTTTTACCAGTTTAGGTCAGAGCCATTCAATGGCTTTGGCTTAGCGTTCCTTCAGTTAGCCTCGTTAATGCGTGGTAAAGTAGGCTAGCTATCACAGTTATGAAAGCAATCAGCTTACTTGAAAACAAATTAATTAGTGACCTGAGAATGACGTATTATTGCGCAGGTTTGCCTCTCAAATCTTCGACTGTCACAGACGTAAAATCGTTACCTTGAGACACGCGTGCCTGCCTCGCGCTGCAGCTAACAGGAGGTGGACGAGAAGTCGTCGTTAATACGCACTTTAATCAATAAAAAATCCAAGTGAATTCAACAAGCCGGAAATGAAAAAAAATGTCACACTTTTCACAGCGAACTGATATCAACTTGGTTTTTGCTGCTCTTGCTGTTACTCTGAGCAAATCCAAAATTGAATGATTAGATATTGAGTAGAAACGCCATCTAAAGTGAATTACCTAAAGCAAGGCAGCAGGATTGCATTGCTTAGTAGAGAACGAAACCAAGACTAATTGGTACCGTGCGTAAGGGCAAATTGCGCACAATAAAGAACATTTACCGCCTTCGAGACGATCTGGCAACGCAAAGGGTCGTAAACTACTCATGTACAACCAAACAGGACTGTGACTCTACCATTGGTCAGCATTTATTTGCGAATATCAATGTGCATTAAACTATGATAGCAAGTGGTTTTCAATCCTCGCCACAGCACGCAGCTCTTTCCATCTCTATCTCTTAGAGGCTGCTTGTATCGGGATCCGGCGCCCGGTGTTATGCAGACAGAAAGAGTTTGTTTACGCTCTCAAGCCAACTTCAAACTTGGTCAGCAACGTCGATTAGGCTACAAATTGGCAGAGAAATTTTCATCTTTAAAATTCCTTATCGCATCTTGTGTGGTGCGAATACTCTTGATAGGAAATCACTAATTTAGAGAGATATAAGACGAAACTGCTAAAAGAAAATACTTTTTACTTTTAATACTTAAGTAGTTTAATTATCGATCACTTTTTTAGCTTTAAGCAAGTAAAAACACCTATCGTTACTTTCTACATTTGCTTAAATACTTTTTTGAATAAGTAACGTTATGTCTTTGATAGAATGAGTAATTTCTGAAACAAAAGTATATTCCAAAAACGGCCAAAAATCCAAACTCAAATTTCTAAGCCAAACGTTTTAAAAAAAAGCTCACTTTCTTGAATTTGGCCCAAAAGAACTCAATATGGCAACCATATTCTTTAGTCACCAAACCACTGCTATTTTCAATCTCTCTAGAAAATCTACGTTTTACTTTTTTGTGTACTTTTAACGCAATTATAATTGAAATGAAAAGTCTTGCGCTTACTGTCAAACAAAAGGAGTAATGAAGATGATTACGTCATGCGTTCACACTTGAGTTGTTTAATTCTGCCAAAATATTTTCGAAAAAAGAAACGATGTCTTTTGCCTAATGAAACTAAAAATGGAGGAAACTTTGCGCAACCCTCAGTGCTCACAGAATCCCTCAAAATGTTTCACAAAATTCTAGTGTTCCGCGGTACCCTGGTTGAAGAGTTCTGGTGTACAAGAATTAAAACCAGCGCAATCAATCATCTCTTCGCGGTGAGTGTGATAGGGGGCTTCTGTCGTCATGATAACGCCACAAAGAAAAATCTTTTTTATTTGCTTCTTTTCAGGGAAGAAAACTATTTTAGGTCCAAACAAGAGTCAGTCTCCGATTCAATCAACTTGCAAAAGTTTTCATCCCTTTTCAAAGTAAGATGACGCCATCATTAACGTTTCTTGATGGCATTTGTTTTTTATTTTCTCAAGAAATACCGTAGAAACGCGGTTGAAAGCTATTTTGGGAGATGGTAAAAACAAAAAAGGTACTTTGATAACAAGATTCTGTAAAGATTACTTATGACGCAGCAAGCAATTCGTTTTTCAAGTATGCTTTTTTCTCGAATGCTTTAAATATGGCTTGTTTCGTCATTATAGTGACGCCTTCATGCTGAACTAACATCGTTTCTGCTAAAACACCGGCATCTTCAAGTATTCTCCACTTTTACCTACGTAAATAGTAAAGCCTATTGCTGATATGACGCCAGCGAAAACAGCCTGTGACGTTGCTATAAATGTCTTTTTTGAAAAGGCGATGGCAAGTATAGAAATTATAACAGCAGAATGGTAAGTAAATTCCACGTTGGACCACTTTTGAATAGTCATGTGACACGCCTGAATAATATCAACCCCAAAGACATATTGCTCGCGTATAGCCAAGTGGAACAGCCTATCCGGTCTAGATGTAAACTTTTCTAGGATTCAGAAAAAATCAGCCGCGTTTTTTGCACAATAATTTGGTCCGTGAGTTATCACTTTAACCACAATCTGTTGTAATTACTGAAATGTAGGTACTGAATTCCGGATTAGATTTCTTGCTGACATTCTCTACTCTGACATTACTAAATAGGGGAAAACACGACCAGTGATCACAAATACAATCATAAAAATGTCGTGAGTCGGCCTACCTCGCGGAGGCTTGTTTCTGTAAACGTACCGGTATCAGTCACTTCAACTCCAACCCAACTTGAAATTAGAACCTACCAGAACCAACCAAATGAAAGGGATAAAACTTTGTGAAGTGACACGCGTTTTGTAAGGAAGACCACTTTTAATTTGAAAGTAGGAAGTTCGGGATTAAAAACATCATGATGACTATCCTGCACTTTGAATTAAGGTTCCCTCTTACCATACTTAGAAAAAGAAACGAACAAACGTTTGTAGAATGATAAGCTCCTTGGGCAGGACGAATCTTGATTTGAGAGTTGGGAGATCGGAATTAGAAGCGCGATTTTAGTTGACAAAATCCAAAGTTTGTTGAAAAAAATATAAAAAACAATTATCCTACCCCTGCGTAAAATTGCCCATGAACACTGTTGGCTTAACAATTCACTAGAGGGACTAGTGGTATTGGATGATGATCATTTGCGAGAAGGCACGGATCTTTTCACCCTTTATACCGAGACCAGAGCACTTACGCTTAGCCATGAAATTTCATGTCGCAAATTTAAATTATGAAAGGGGCGCACAAAAGTGTGGAATAGACTTACCTGTAAATAATTAATTTCTTCAAACGTATAAACAGCCACTAGTTTGGGTCCTGTCTCCGACTTTGACTTTGTGCCCCCCCCCCAACTTATTACAAGAAACGAATAAAAGTTTGTGAAACAAAGCCTTTGAGACCAGTCTTGACTTGAGAATAGTTGGGATACTAAGGAGTGCAGTCTCTGCTTTGATTTGCAACAATACTTCGTTTCTGCTCTTACAAATATTTTAGACTAAAATCAGCACAGCTGGCTATTAGTAGACAAGTCCGAATAAGTTAACGTGACAAATATATGAAAGCGTTTTTTTTCACATTGCCTTATATAGTTTGCAACAGGGTTGTATATTTTCAACCCAAAGTTTAGAGATTCTGAGTGTCAATATTGAGCTTTGAGTGCTTTGGTGCTCGTCCTTTGTCATTTGAAGCTGACGGAGATAGACGTGATATCTGAGCAGCCATTGATGAATCTATGCCAAAGTCTCATTAAACAGAACGTCGAGTACATTTGTCCCGTTTGGAGCAGGAGATTTTTGACACTGCTTGGGATTGCACATCTTTTGCTAAATTAACTGCTTGTTAGAATCCGCCATGTAGAGGAATCGTCTAAAGTTGTCATAAACTAGAGACACAACAACACAATCATTGTAAGGTTTGAACTCTTGACCATTTGATCATTTTTTGAAAATTATAAGCCAAGAAGGAAATTGTAAACCTTGCAATTAATTGGCAAAGCAGCATACGGGCGTAAGGGGCATTAACAATTTATTAAAATGAATATGCCAGGAAACAATAATGAGTATACCACCCAACCAATTTAGACGAGACCATCACTGGACGCGTTTCGTCCTTTTGGACTCATCAGCAGGGCCCGTCCCGTCGCAAGCAAAAGTAACCCACTCATTAACGTTATCCTTAAAAAAATCCAACTATGCACACGCAGAAGCACTGAGACTTCAACCGACGACGTATTGCTTTACTTAGCAGGGCGGGTTGACAAATTGGTTGATTTTGGTTGCCTATCCACTGGGAGATCAGTTTACACACTGTTCTGAAAAAGCAGATTAAACGCTGCATATATAGCCTAGCGCCTTGTCTTTGCAATGCTATCACGCTCGCGGCGAGTGCGTTGACAATTCACAAGGTGGGAGCCGCGCGACCTTTAATAGACGTGTCAAGCAAATCCATGCCAACGAATTTTCACTCTACGAGGTGCATTCAATAAGCTTCCAGACTTTTTTTGTACAGGCATTTATAATTGCCGTAAACTCGAGATATTTCAGTATGTTGTTACTATACTCCTTATGAGATGATTGACCAATTTTTTGTTGTTTAGGTGCAAATTTATAGCTACAGTAGGAATTAGAGTACACCTTACTAAATCCTGATTGTCACAGCTGGTGAATTTCAAAAATGCAATCTGGACGTGAGGACACATTAGAAGAACGATATGCGATCAAGTTCTGTTTTAAACTTGGAAAAACTGCCACGGAAACGTATGGTATGCTTCAGACTGCTTATGGACCATCTTGCATGAATCGATCATCAGTTTTTCAGTGGCACAAGAGATTCAAGGAAGGCAGGGAGTCCGTGAGGGATGATGAGAGATGTGGGAGGAGTAGGGAAGTCAGAACATCAGAGATGATTGGCCAAATAAACGATTTCATGAATAAGGACCGTCGTGTTTCTATAGAGACACTAAGCGCACAGTTTAATGTCAGTGTGGGAGCTGTACACATAATCATTCGTGAGGAACTGAAGATGCGGAAGATTTGCGCGAAGTTCGTCCCAAGAGTGCTCCGGGAAGATCAGAGAGAAAGACGTTGCAATGACAGCAAGGAGATGGTCGAGCTCATTAATTCAGATCCCCAAGTTCTTGATGTCCTGGTAACCTGCGATAAAAGCTGGATCTATTGTTATGACCCAGAGACCAAGAGACAGAGTTCCCAGTGGAAGCATGCTGGATCTCCCAGACCCAAGAAGGCCAGACAGAGCAGGTCCACCCAGAAACTCATGATGATCCCTTTTTTTGACAGTATGGGCATAATCTACATTCACTGGGTTCCCACTGGAATCACAGTCAACAAGGAGTACTATATTGAAGTTTTAAGGGAGTTCAGGAAGAGATTCCGTCGGAAGAGGCCAGAACTCTTCGAATCAGGTCAGTGGCATTTCCATCAGGACAATGCCCCAGTCCACAACTCCATCCTCGTCACTGACTATTTGACCCAGACGGGCATCAAGACGGTTCCCCATCCCCCCTACAGCCCGGACCTTGCTCCCTGCGACTTTTGGCTATTACCAAAGCTCAAGGAAAACCTCAGAGGCAATCGTTATTCCACAATTGAGGACATGAAAGAGGCTGTGACGAGGGTCCTAAACACGCTCACACAAGAAGACTTCCAGGGGGCTTTCCAGAAGTTGTTGGAACGGTACAACAAGTGCATTGATGTCGGAGGAGAATACTTTGAAGGGGACTAGAGTTTTTTGTGTGTACGGTTAATAAAAGTGTCCATACCAAAAAAGTCTGGAAACTTATTGAATGCACCTCGTATCTCACTTCGCAATAAACCGGGCCTCCTACAGTGAAACTCCTACAGATCATTTTTGCAATAAAAGTGGGGCTCCAAACATCTCGACCATGTTGTCATGCCTAACCGGGTAAACACGGTAAAACTGCTCGTCCAGCAATGACCAGCATGTCGCCAAGGACAATTTTTGGACATCCACCGGTCACAATCCACTTTGTATGTGGTAGAACCATTAATCTTCAATTTGTACCATAAATGATTCAAAATCGATTGCCGCTTTCCACTATCCTAATCTTTATCAGGTTAACGGTGCGAACCTGGATTTCTGTTCTTGCCGTGACTCCTTCTGAGGAAAAGGAGGAGTAAACTCATTTACTGGCTCACCACATTCCCGACTATTGCTACACCTTGCAAGAGACAACTTTCGAATACTTATCAATTAGCCGCTTTGTGGTGATCGGGTTACCAGTCAGCAGTTCGCATTCACAACCGTTTCGAAACAGACAGCCACTTTCCCAAGCTTCATTTTACTTGGCTGCGTGAACATAAAAGTTTCATTTCATGCCGAACCTCTTGCCTTACAGAGAGGAAGGGAACACAACAACAAACATCGTGGCGTAGGAAAGAATTGTTGTTTGTTATCATAAACAAAACGTAGTTGCAAAATAAATCTTTCTACATTTTCAGTTTTGCACAGCTTGCAATGCCGCACAGACAGGATATATTTGTCAAGCTGATGACAGACTCTCTTCAGTTTTTGTTTAAGGAAACGGTGATTCTTCATTGCAAATGACAAATTCAATCAACCGCCTTTCCGTAAGCCTTTACATGCTGCAACTTTTAGCGGACTTACGGACATTAAACTAACAGCCACTGCTAAGTGATGAAAATAGCTCAATGGCGTATAGCGCTATCTTGCAAGCGAAACATTGCAGCTTCAATACTCGATTGAGTTCTGAGAAGATATGCTTTAAGAAAAAGGATTTTGTAGAGGATTAGTTTACTTGGTTTCAGTATTTATGGTTGAAACACACTATGTCTGCAGTACTGGTAACTCCGAAGCAGGTCTGAACACAGATTGCATCATAAATGACTGTGAAGGTTCTTTAGGAAGTGAAAGATAATGTTATTTGTCTATATCACAAAATTTGATTATCTAATAACGTAGGAGCCTGTAGTTATCATTATGAACAGCTGTAGCCTCGTTGTGGTCTTTGGCAGACTAACATGAAATGAATGCGCGCTTCTCAAATCGTGCTTTTGCTTTATTTCATTTACTTATTTTGCTGTTATCATCAGCTTTTTCTGAGCCGCATTTATTTTCCGAAAAATAAACGATTGTGATTTGGCATAGAATGAAGTCAAAAGTAGATATGTATGTAAATTGTTAGCATAGTTAAAATTTTTTCGAAATAGAATTTTTTTTTCGAAATGCAAGTACCGTAGATTATGGAATATTTGACAGTCAAAAAAACCAGAGCCAGTATACTGCCGTACATATTTTAATTAGGACGTTTCGCTAAACGCTGTCAGCATTGTCAACCGAAATAGTGCAACTGTTTTGGCTGCACTATTTTTCTTGGCAATGCTAACAGTGTTTAGCGAAACGTTTTGGTTGCAACTGTTTTGGTTGCACTCTTTTGGTTGTACAAGAGTTGCACTATTTTGGTTGACAATGCTAACAGCGTTTAGCGAAACGTCCTAATTAAAATATGTACAGCAGTATACTGGCTCTGGTTTTTTTGCTGAGAAGCGTAAAAAGATCCCAATCGTTTGCTCCCAAATTTGACAGTCATTATATTCATTGGCTAAATTTTTCGAATGTTCAAGAACCGAAGCGTTCCTTTTGAGTTCAGAGAGTGTTTAATACTTCCAACAGCCTGCCTGAAACTCCTAGCATATGGAAGGTTGCATCTTGTTGTAGTAGATGTGACTGGTTCCATGTTGGCGCAGTAGAGGGAGAGGAAGGCATTATGTTCTGATTCATCGCACCACGAACAGACAATGTTGAAGCTGGGTTTCTTCAAAGCGACAGAACTTGAGTACGAATAACCCTTGTCGAAAGGATTTAGCAGCCAGCGCTTCAGCTGTCATCCGTTCAGTAGGGCACATGTCAGACGAATGTTGATTACAGTTAATTTAATTTAGTTTAAATATTTTGTCTTGATTTTTAAAAAAATAAAATATGCAGTTTTTGGCGCTTTTTACCTGGTTTTTTAATTCCAAGTCATACATTAATTTTCACGAGTAAATTCGGTTTCATAACATATTTCTACATTACTTCTATAACAAATGTAAAAAAATCTGTGAATATCATTTTTAAAGTCTTTACTTCTATAATATCATTTTTAAAGTCTTTGCAAGGTATAGAGGTCAAAGTATCCAATTAGCTGACGGTAGACCTGAGTTCTAATTATTTTATCCAGCCTGAAGGTAATGCTAATAGCCTAAGGCTTTAAAAGTGCCATTCACAGACCTATTGTTTGTCTCCTAGCGATAGAATTAGTTTGGAGAATGAATTACCGTACAAGACGAAATTTACTCTTTTGCGACTAAAAAATGACATGGTGCCGTAACGCTAATGCGGTTGGAAATCCGCCACAAGTTGCATGATCCGCCGCTTCTGCTATTGTTGATTCTATGACGATACAGCAACTCCCTTCCCGAGTCGCAGTAAAAACTTGAAAGATCGCTTTCACAGTTCTTTTCCTTGATGCTCAACAATAGGAGCAATGTGGAGGGTAAATGTAAATCTGAAGTCACTGTCACGATGAAAATGTTTTCCGGCACTAAAAAGCGTTGCAGTGAAATACACCAACTGTACAATTTGTTTTCGGAGGTTGGTGGAGCATCGCGTGGTAGTGATAATAACAAGAAATCGATGAAAGTAGACGATTTTTGCGCCACGTTTATCAATTTGTAATTGCCTCAGCTTTTGTTCCAATAGTTGACTTTGACGTTTGTTTTAAACCAAGCAACATGTCTGCTACGTCTTATCTTATTTTGTGTTTATTTCTTTGTGACGTCGCATTCGCTTTACGATGCATCGACGGAGCGATAGTGACATCGAAGTTCTTCGATTACGACCTATGGGAAACACTGGAATGCCTAGACGAGAACAGCGGATGTCTTAGAGGAGAAGTGTCATTCACATTAATCAAAATTTTATCAGGTAAAAAAATGTGTGGAACCTATCTAGAAGGTACTGGGGGCCAGGGGGGTGGCAGCGCGGGTTTCTTTCGTTAAATGACGTCAAAATCATATTTCATTACAGATGCGCAAACTAGACGAGTCGCCAGAAAAAAAATTGGGAAAAAGCAAATGCGTTTAAACATGTACATTGATCATCTTGTCGCGATGCACTTTGATCTTCTTGTTGCGTTTGAACACTTTGTAAACTGCATTTCTAAAATTGTGGTATCAAGAAGGGGATTTCAGTTTCCTCAGCAATGTGAACCGCAAACAACTTTACCATCAGCATTGCGGTCTGAATTGCTCAGTAGCGCTGACTGGCGGCCAAAACGTTTTTGTAAATGTGTAAATTGTGTAGCTATTAACTGCATTCAAACCAAAAACTGGAAGTTTAATGCCAAATACTGACGTGTTAACCTTGGTTGATTAGTTTGAAATTTATCTGTTTTTTCATTTTTCAAAATTGCAGACAAAATTTAGAAAAACGATACGAAATTACAAATAAATTTCAAGCACACTCCATGGGATCAAGCGCAGCTTTGTGCACCACTGCGATATTAACACGTGGCTGCTGTGGAGAATGAACAAAGCTTTCTTTTCTTATAAATGATCTTCCTATTTTAATCACCGGTAGTAATCTTTTCTTGCACCGGGCAACTTTGTCCACAAGAACTTTAAAATTGCTTGCATTTTGTACATAGTGTATATTCGGAAACACTAACAATGAAGCAAGAAAGCGAAACTGCTACATATTGTCTTTTCCTAGTGCACGGCAAAACTAATCCCATGCAAGCATTGTACCGGCGACCTATCAATGTTGAACCTAACATTTTGTATCTCCGCACTGTCGTCAGCAATGTAGCCGAGCACTTGTCTGCATGATGTCATTGTCTATTGGTACTTTCACAAAATGCGCTTTCTTTGTCAACTTCATTTGGATGAACTATTTACTCCGTAGTCGAGTCTCAGCTTGCGACGTGTCTTAATCGCACGATGTGTGAGAAGGATTGCGAGTCCATCATTGCACAAATGATTAGCCGCGCGATGAATAAGAATGTTCCACTACCGTTGAATATTGCCACATCACAAATGGATTTCAAGTAAGTATAGTTTTTATTGTATTTGCCAATGTTTCAAAATGTAAAACAACGATAGGATTGGTTGATTGTGGTATATGAATTTGTGGAGAAAAGCCGGAAAGTTCGGTCGCTGTGGCCTTGGGAAAAGCACTTTACGGGATTCCTGCACCCGCAGCAGTCCGTTGGTTACGATGATTCAGTTGCAATAACGCCCAGCAAACAGAGCATAAATATATTTGCTTACAATTAAATGCAGAAGATTAAAAATTTTTTAATAGTTTTTGTAGATTGTTCATCCTGCCGTTAGGAGAAAAGTAATATGTAAAACAAAACATCCCAGGCTTAAACTGCAAATCTATGTATTAAATCACAAAATAAGAGACAGTGGGTTTTAAATTAGTTGTTTTATCTTTTTTTGACGAGAACTTTCTCCTCAGACAATTTTTGGAAGGGATTTACCTTTACAAAGCTCTGCAAGAAACAATTTTTAAAAGTCGAATCTGAAACCAACACTATTTTTCAGATACTGCAACAATATATGTTGTTATGAAGATTACTGCAACAACAAAACATACAACGAATTGTCTTTCGCTCAAAAAAATGCTAGAGAAAGAAGCAACAAAATGAACAACGCATCAACAATAGCAGAAGCAAGATCAACAAAAAATAAAACAGAATTAGAAAAACAAAATAAAACAGAAAACATTGTTGATATTAAGATTGACCACGAAACGGCATCAACAACAACAATAGCAACAGAAAAAGTCGCAGTTACATCAATAAAAGCAAAAGAAAAAAAAGCAGTTACAACAACAACAACAACAACTAAAAATGTAACTGTAACAAAAACAACAACAGAAAAATTATTACTGCCAACCAAAACAATTGAGCAACAACAAAATAAATCAAGTTCCCACAACATACCAGCCACTCAAACGTTTTTAACAAAAAGTGATGAAACAAAAAACAACACACAAGAAGAGAAAACAAATGTTGAAAAGAAGAAATTAGGCTCCAAAAAAAATAAACCCAAAGGTAGAAATGTTACCCAAAAACCAGGGCAAGGAGCCGCTGGTGTGAGATCAGCAATATTTACAACTATTGCAATGACATTTTTAGTCCTGCTATGCGTTCTATACTGAAATTTTTGCCTGTAAACTGACTTCTCCTCTTACTTGAGAATGTTATCGGGTTTTAAGCAAATTTTCAATCGACAAGGACCTCGAAAAGTTTTGATAATTTAAAGAAAGCATTGGCAGAGGCTACTAAACAATACACCTCATCTTTCCATATTTTGTTTTAGTTTCAATAAATCTCATCACCCAGGGCTGAGTTACGGGCTCGAAATAAGGTTAGCATACATACTCTTTATTGCGGGCGCGTTCTTTATTTTCTAGAAAGAAATGTCCCCCCGTAGACAACCAAAAATGTCGGAATGTCTATCTTTCATCGCTGATCATTAATTTCAACATAAAAACCCACGGAGTAGATTTTAATTGTCCAATTTTAAAAAACAACGCAAAATTCTTGACAAAATTTTTTGTAGTCACCATCATAGAGTTTGACTTCGGAATAACACGAAAACCGTTTTCATTTAGTCATGAAACAGATGTTGATGATGATCTCAAACAGGTGTTTAAAATACAATGCACATCTAAGTGATGTATCACGTACAAAAAAGATTTCTTCTCAACATAACTAATAAAGTCTACCTATTATCTTGCCAATCACACCACTATTACGCAACTAGTTTCAAATAATTTTTGTTCTTTTCAATCACTTTTTGAGCCAAGTTGCTCTAGCACCGCTAGATGGAGCAAAAGATTATAAACTATTAATATTTTCAAATATACCGTTTTGAATGTTCGTCAATGTAAATTGTGCTAGTTGTTAGCTTACAAATTTGAGAGCAATCTTCTATTTATTAGTATCTGCCTTTAGCATCACACTGACATAAGATAAAAAAAATTGATCAAAATCAATCACTTGCATCTATTACAACATGTCAATAACCTGCGACCGGTTTCGACCTTATTGAGTCTCATCAGGCGTGAGCAAAAGGCACCCAGTGATAAGCAGGCATAGCCTAAATAACAACAGATTTGTCATTGTGTAAAAAATGACGATGCAATACAAACAACGCTATACAGCAATACCTATATTAAGGAGATATCTTTTAAAGACGGCCCATCATATGGGCAAAAGTCACATCGGTAAGCCCCAACAGGGGTGTGAAATCATTATTAAGACTTTATCAATTCACAAAGTTTGTGTTGTGCTAGTTGCTGGCAAGCAATTTTCAAGCAATCTTCTATTTTAGGAACTTTCTTTAGTATCACACTAAGATAAATAGAAAATACTTTGCAAATAGATAAGTCTTAATAATGATTCCACACCCCTGTTAAGGCTTGCGAATGTGACTTTTTGTCCAAATGATGTGTTTGTATGCCTTTTAATGATACCCTCTGGAGATAGCTATTGCTGTATCATATTGCTTTTATCCCATCATCATTTTGCAAACAATAACAAATCTGTAGCGATTTTGGGTAAATACTTTTATCATTGCGTGTTTTTGCACCGCCCTAATGAGACCCAATAAAGTCGGAACCGGTCACCGATTACTGGCATGTAGTACTAGACTGTTGTATTGTACAATATGATGTTGATAATTGTTTTTGAGCAATTTTTCTATTTATTTTAGTTTAAAGAGTTCAATGGAAGTCTTATTCTGTCATTTTGCTGTACTGTATGTTCTTTGTCATGATTGTGGAAAGTGGCTCATGTTTAAGTTGCATCAAAGGCGAGCCGAGCAGGACAAAAAAACAATTGTTCCACTCAAAAACATTCCCAAGACCTGTTTTTAAATGAATTTCTGAGTGTTGTTATAAATTTGGTAATAATATTAGCTTTACTTCCACAAACATTTATATAGTTCCTTTGACACTCTTGATTCTCACCAAAACCCTCACTAAGTCCGTGAAAAAAATATCATCATCAAAAAAGACTGAATATAGAAAATTATATCCCCGTCCACCAGAATTTTTGAATTGGTTTCGCCGCTAGTTGTATGTATTTACTTTTTGTTCATGCTTTCGAGCTCATGCTCTGATCACGTCGCTTTAGTCAGACTGGGCCTCCACGACGGGTAGACTGCTTGCCCCACCACCTGATTGCCTTATGAAGAGTGAAAAATACCCTTAGATGCTTTTCCCAAGGGTACCCCATGCGATCTTTCCGGCTATTGCTTTTATGTAGAGCGCCAGGCAGAAAAGCTGTGAATACCATTTTTGAAAGCCTGCTGGAATGGCTCGACAAAGGGAATCAATCCACCACCTATCGAATACAAAGCGGACACTCTAACCACTACAACGTGGCGTCGCTTTTCAAGAATATGCAAAGTTATGACGCAATTCCTGATCGGACATTTCGCATTACATTTCAATTTTGATTTCTTTATATATTTTTGCGCGTGCCTCATGCATAATCACGCGCTGCACATATTGTGACATCATCGACGCTTATTCTGAACACGCGTGATTGTAAAATAAATTGCCTTGATTGTGTTTGTGAAAATCGCGTCAAAACGCGTCATATAGCATGACGTCCCTTCAGCAGTGCTACTCAAGGCTAAAATACTAAAGCCAAACCGAAGCTAATTATCAGTAAAATAGTGAAGTAGTTAAATAGTGTTGTATTTGAGGCTATTTCTAATGAGAGGGAGTTTGATGGAAGAGATTCACGTAAAATAATAAAGAAGTATAATAATTATCAGCAGAATTTCACCGCAAAGTACAAGAGCGACAATTTGATGAAAAGGAAATTTTTAGATATGAGCAATTGTTTGTTTTTATTTGCAAGGACAAACTATCCTCTAAGGCAGAGTGTCCAAACTGGCGGTCCGCGGGCCACACCTGGCCCGCGACGTTATATTCTGTGGCCCTTGCGAGGATTCAATGGCAGAGCGCGAATTCATGACCTCTGATTTTGGTCTTCGAAAAATTGTTTTCCAAGAGAAAAAATCTTCAAGCTGTAATTTAGTAAAAATAGCGACAATCATCGTTGTGAGAACAATTATTTAAAAAAAAATTCTTCAAGTAGCTTTTGACTAAAAAATGCGAGAAAATCCCTATTGAAAGCATTGATCTTCAAAAAAAATATATAGTCTGACCTGCTAAAATTTTTCTTGTAACATAATCCGGCCCGCAAGGAATTTATGTATGTAAATGTGGCCCATAGCACTGAATGAATTTGACACCCCTACTCAAAGGCAATGATGTTTGGTGGAAGGGTGAGCAAAGACGTCTGAGGATGTAAACTTTTTCAGCCCCATGCATTTCCTACACGTACAAAGGTTTTTGTGAAAGCGCAAAAACTAATACTACTTTAAGGCCCATTCCTGGTGGAACTATTTGAAAAACCCTTAAAAGAGTTTGAAAACTCCTTTTTTGTGGAGAGTCTCAAGTCAAAGAAGGTTTTTAAATTCTACTCCGATATGACGAAATAAGATGGAAAGGGGTGTGAAAATAGATATCACTTTTGCAGGGAATGCAAGGGGCAAAATAATTTGAGAACCACAACTCTAAGGCCTGGTAATATTAGACGTCAGGTATCAAAAACAGTAATTTTCCAAGTGTTTTTGTCTGTTTAAACGGGGTCTATTTAAAATAAATACTAAAATATATTGTCGTTGAGACGCTTTGTTGGAGCGCAAGATATTTTTTCAATTATTTCAATCAAATTTTACATTATTTCACGTTACACTTTTGCTAAATTTTGAAGGATTACATAAAGCGTGATATACTTTTAGCGGTTCTTCAACTCGAGATCAAATTGCCAATCCCACCTTGCCAGAAAAGTCTTGGGTGAGACCGAACTGCCTTGGTACCGCTATTGGAAGCTTTCACGCTGCAATATCCAGATGAGGACCAGGCAAATAGCTTGAAGCGCAATTGTGGTGCAAAGAAACAGATCGCTGAGGCGTTGACCACATCTTACTGACTTGTCCAATTTATCCGTTTCCTTATAAATTTGGAGGCGAAAAAATTTGGGCGACCACTCAGCGGCCGGTTTAATAAACATATGTCCCAAAATATAGCGCAGAAGAATTCTTTGGCCCTAAGATGGTGAAAAAATAGACCCTTGGCTTGAACAAATTCGAAGAGACATCAAAGCCCGTGGGTAAAAGAGAAGAAAGATTAGATGTGTAAATCCCATCTGTAAGTATTCGGGACAATTGGACAAAAAATCAAATTAAACCGGCAAACACTTAACGTCTGGGCAGTTAATTGAAGTTTTTAATTTACAAACGACTTTGCAAGGAGTTGGGTGTAGTTTGGAAGGTGACCCCTAGCTAGTGTACGTCATTACGAGGGAACCTTAAATTCTTATAGTTCTGATTTAAGCAAAATGGGCTCTCTTGAAAAAGGTAGGCGATTGTAAGAGTGATTACGTGGTGCTATCGTAATCATGCCAATACGATCTCAATATTGTTGTGTCTTTTAGACATTCCCTCCCGCTTATAATTATTTGTCATTGTGTGTGACTTTGCACAGTGATAGGGATACCATATTTTCAACACCCAAAAAAGAGAACAATTAACTGAGATCAACATTAGTGTAAAAACTTAAAAAAAGCATCAGCGTTCTGTTGTGAGGTCGAAATACAAGAGGTAATAAAAGAATTCTTTTCGAGTTTAAAAACCAAGTAGTGACTAAAAGCTCGATCTACTTTTGACAAAAGCATAAGTTTATGATTTGAATTCTTAGCTATTTTTGTATCGTAATTAGACGATTATACAACTGCTTACAGGTTTTCGTGTTAAAACTTGTGATAAATATTGAAAAGGAGAACATATGGGCATCTTTATGTGTTCTCGGAAAACAATTACTTTTTCTTACTTTTTAAAAAATGGGCATATTCCCCAAAAAGAGTGCGCTGTGGCTACAGTATTGGCAACTCCTTGACAGCTCTAAAAACTGTTTTAAAACCTTTTAAAGTTGTTGGTGATAGAAGATAAAAGTGCGATTACCCACTGCATTATTTCTAAAACTTCAAACAATAGCGTGTATGTAAAAGTCGTCTTGTTTTTTGCGGCTTATTTTATTGCCAAAAGCGTTAAATTGAATCAGATGTTATTATGACATTGGCCATGTGAGTTCCAGCAAAAAATTTCCTGCCCGGGGCTATCCGATAATTCGACAAAAAACGCTTCGTTACAGTTTCAGTTTTACAGTGCAGCGTGCCCCGTGTAAAGTAAAACGCTTTTACAATTCGTTTTGGTATAAAAAGAAATTATAGATTAGAGTTTGCCATACGTCAAGATTTTCCCGGACATGTCCGTGACTTTGGTGTTATAATCTGCGTCAGTGAAAAATGCCATAAAATGCCTAAATGTCAGGAATGTTTGTGTTTAGTCACCATAAGTTGCCGGCCATATCCGGCCCGTTTTTGTGAACGGATTCAGTCAAGTTTACCGTGAGTAGCACAGTTTGTGACAGCAGGACTGGTGATTAACTTTTTTTGGTACTTGTGGGTTATCTGTCACCACTTTTTTTCACCAGGTATTAAATTACTATTATTTAACTGTATATATAATGTTTAAGCCTAAAATGAGTTTGGAAGGCAGTGTACACTGAAGGGGCAGGCCCGGTATGTAAATGTATGGGGCAGTGTACACTGGAAGGGAGTGTACAGGGTTAGGTTTATTAAATTAAAAAAAAGTGGTGACAGATAACCCATAAGTACCCTTTTTTTTTTTTGGAGAACACTTCTATTTGAGGTAACACTCCACGAGCTCCGACATTACCAATCGTTATTTCAAAGCAATGTTCACTTAATTCGGCTACTCTGCTGCCAATATTTAAAAGTGTGAACATGACTGAAAAATATGTCCGGGATTTTGCCTCATCAGATATGGTAACCCTATTGCAGAGATATCGGCCAAATCTTGTATTGCTGGAATTCTTATATCGGGTCGAATCTATATAGTCGCAAACACGCTATTTCTTGTAGCTACAGCAGTATTTTACACTAAATAGAAAAAGGAACATTTACTGAGAGATTTTATTTAGCTTAAAAAAAAAAATTTAATTGCCTCAAAGGTCAGTAGTTGTCAGTGCGGTATGACGACACTGTTAGAGTTAGCATCTGCCATTATTTTGCTATAGGCCTTGTTGAAGCACACATGGTTAGGAGTTAGGCTGTAGACACACTGAGTATCGGTAAACCAACTCCATCACTTGGTTTCGTTTTAAAAACTGCCGGATTGTTTGAGCAGTTTGGGTAAGCATATGCAGTATAGTTTAAGATCTGCATATTAGCTGTCAAGTTTTAATTGTACAGAATAAGCGCCACATTTTCAAAGCGTGGCTGGTAACAATTTTAATAGATCAACACAACTTCGGATCGTGATGAAAGACATCTACTAGTTTTAAATATAGTAACGTGTTGCAAACGAACTTCAGGTTCTCCAACCAAAAAATTTTTAATAGCATGTATACATAGTCTACTATAGGTGAGGGCTTGAAGTTGAAACACATTCAGTCTCGTTACGTTTTTGTGCTGTGCGACTTTTTGAAAAATCACTTTATAGAATTTTTCTAGCTAGGTTGCTGTGCTTGTTGAAGAAATCTGCTAACAACATTGGTAATTCCAAAGTGGATTGCTATAGAGCTAATCATATTTTCAACTTGTAGAACAAAGACCACTTGGAATATCATATTTCGAGTCCTGTTTCCTTTGTTTTCTGCAAACAACCACTTTTTTGTCCAATTTTGTGTTGCAGAACTCTATTGATTTCCCTATTCGAAGACATTTTTCCCACATTATGTCACGCAGACCTCTTTTTTTGCATTTTCTTTAGTAAAGACCTTTTTCAGAGATCAATTATTCGAGAGCGATTTGTGCTTATTTTCTTTTACACTCCTGCTTTACTGCAATGCTGTAAGCGTTAACGTTAAGGTATACGACTAATTGCAAAATGGAAAAATTATTTGGACATTTTTTGTGTTCTCTGAGGGCAACTATTTTTCTTGCTAATGGAAGGCATGCCCTCCAAAAGGAGGACGTGTGACTGGCCTAGTTAAAACTAGAGATCAAAGTTGCTCTTTATTGGTTTGCATTGTATTTTCATGCTGTAAACATAAGTTTTCTTTATAATTTACCTGTCTTGAGGGCTTTGCATAAAGTGTTTCAAAAAATTAAGCAGTTTACCGTACCCAAACGAGTTCCAACAACTCTTTGCACTAGTTCGCTAAGCTTACAAGCAACTTCTGAAAATTGATAATTAGCTTTATGCAGCCTGTGCATGAACTAAAACGACTGATTCGATCATACATGAAAGTGTCGATCAATGTGACATGAAATTTGCGGAGATGTTACACATAAGGCCTTCTCTTTGTGGTACAAATAGAACAGGTCCATTGCCATCGAAGCAGCCTGCTGTAGCCCCTATGATGTGTTTTAAGCATCTTTTGTTCAAACGACAACAATTAATGTTATGGGATAAACATTTAAAAACCATCGACCCTGGCCAAATTTTTTTTATTTCTTTAATTGTTCCCCCACGAGTTGCTCCAAGTTTCACCCTAAGTGTTTTCTTGTGGCTGCAGATAAACGTGTAGCGGATCTTCTGTAGAAAGCTCCCGCCCCTAATGCAAAAATGTGAGGTTTGAGAAAAACACCCCCGCTACGTTTTAAATATTGCAGATTTTAAGGTTAGGGTTAGGGTTAGGACAAAATATTAGATGACATCGCTGAATTCAGTGCTGAATTCCATTAATGAATAAAAATTCTAACTGGATAAGAGCGGTGGTAGGGGTATTTTTTTTGACGGGAGCTTTTTACAAAAGATCCGGTGTAACTACTACTCTCTGATCTTGGCTATCAGCTTCGATTTAAATCACTGCTCTGCTTTAGTGACATCAACACAGCTGGTTGTTCATTGTTTACTAGTCTAAGTAAAATACATTAGCTATGAAAATAATATTATTGGCTACGGTTTTGTTCTTTGTTTACGTACCTTTTGGTGAGAGTGTTCAATGCCTAGTGGGAAAATTTAGTACTCTTGCGGGGAGTACAAATGGAAACCGAATCGAATCGGAATGCACAAGTCCAAGCGAATATTGTATGCGTGGGGAAATTGTTGGAACTGCGTTTGGATTGTACTCGCGTAAGTGTATTTGCTGTAGGGTGTTATCGTGCTAGTGAAGCAGAGTTGTACTAATGTGCTAAGTTTGCCATCCAAAAAAATACGACGTCCAAATCCGAATCTGATCCGAAAAAGTCTTGGGTCTACTGAAATACCAGTCATATAACTAAGTATGTGGGATTATTGGAAACTACTGAAACAGAGAATTGCGCGAAATATCAAATCTGCGTTTTAGGGTTATGATTAGTTACAGAAGGGTTAGGGTTAGACTTGGAATTAGGCTTAATGTTAGTTCAAGCAATGCGGTCAATTCTTTAGTTGACCATAGTTTTTGAATTACTAACCGGACTCCAATCTTGTTTGTAGCAGTTGTATGCATTTTTTCAGATCTATACGTAATTTTCAGATATAAAGTACTATGCTTGCTTGTCGGTATTTGTGCGTCAACTTTGTACCAACATTTTTTACACAACCATTTCTCTATATCGCTTTTTCAATTACGTACATCTGTAGTGGATTGATAAAACTATAGAGTGAAAAAAGCCATTACATAACAGAATTTAGGGATAAGAAAAAAATGAGTAACAATTAGGTAACAGTATTTTCCGGCACCCCTAGGATGTTAGGGTTGAAGAATAGAGTCAAATCATCTGTTTATATTTTCGGTAGTGATTGTTATGCAGTAGGCTATTGCTGTGTTGCTAGAAAAGGAAAATGAGGGCTAAATCCCCCCTACTTCCTCAGTTTTATTCAAACAATACGCTCAGCAACTCTGACAGGTAACTGAGTAAAGGCAGAAACACTTTAAAAATGCTTCTAATTTACTGAAAAAATCTATTTTTTACTTTTTAACGATCAAAAAAGTTTCTGAATATGCCCCCTCCATATTTTCTTTTTTGAAACGCATTTTTTTAAAACAAACTCGTGTTTTGTTGTATCGGCCCTACCCTAATTGCAGCATTCTGCAAGCAAAAGTTTTTTAGCTTGTTCACGAAAAGTGAGATTTTATAGCTCTGTAGTTTTTTTTCTTCTAACGAATAAAGATTGTGTTATGTTTATTTTGAGATCAGGAGCGAACTTTTGCGTTTACCTATGAAGGAACTCCTGCGTTCAGACTTCAGCTGAAGTTGCAGAACTGCCAGGATGCTGCATTTATACCATAGTCGTTACACTTTGTTTGCTACGGGGGTAACTGAAAGTATTTGCTATTTTCAGCTCCAAAATAAAGTTAAAATTTTTTG
Source organism: Trididemnum clinides (assembly GCA_963675345.1). NCBI lineage: Eukaryota > Metazoa > Chordata > Ascidiacea > Aplousobranchia > Didemnidae > Trididemnum > Trididemnum clinides. The sequence goes on along the minus strand of OY776305.1, from coordinate 7,553,214 downwards.
GGGGATTATGGTGAACGAGGTGACTTTGGCTATTTTTAGCTCTAAAAACAAGTAAAAACCTTTTTCAAGGTTATCTTTTTGAAACAGAGTATTTTGGCTTTTTTTGATTTCTGGGAGGCTTGACACTATTGTGGAAAAGGGGGCTAAAAACAGCCTGGGTAGGCTGCAGTTTCTCTAATTTTAAATGCATGATTACTACCTCAACATTGTTTTAAAGCACAAAGCAGGAAAAATTACTACAAACGGTACTCTTCAGAACCCATTCATCGTACGCAGAACGTATTTCGTGCATTGCTCTCGAACCTGTCGAATGCGAAACTAGCCAAGTCAACGCTGCTGACAAAGTAGGATAAAGTGCCTTGTGGAAGGCAACTTAGGGATGATTTCCTTGGCTAAGCAGAATGCAACATGCAGTAAATTTACCGCAAGCAAGGGACCGAAATGTGCCTACCCCCAGTAAATTCTAGGCCAAGCACTGTCCTACTACTTAGAAGTTAGAACATACAATTTTGAATGGTGAAACGTCAAATTGAAACATTTGACCAAGGGAGTATCTCATAATACTCCCAGGTTTTTGTAAATTACCATTGGTTGTTGCTTTGCAATACTGTTTCGCATGTAATTGGATGTCATTCGCAAATTATCATTTTCTTTTAGTCAACGTGACGGCCTGGTTTTGCGCGTCAGCCAGCACGTGCAATGAAGTGTGCGGCAATCTTCTAGAAACGATCATAAACCAACCAATACCTGAAGCTGAAGATCCGAATACCGACAACTCCAAATCCGCTGTTACCATGACGTAAGTTGTTCAAGTTGAAAAAATGGCTGCGAATGCTAGCTTGGTTTTGATGGAAGTAGCTTCAATACTTCAAAACTCTTTTTAGCACAGGGAGCTTAGTTGCATAGAAACCAAAGTACCAAACATCGAGTGTTCACAGAGGCTTAGACCGGAAATTTACGAGTCCTCTTCATTTACTGCCAATACATTGGATACTTGTCAGAATTAAAAGAAGAAAGTTATTTTGAAAACGGTTGAAACCAGCTGTACATGGTAAAAACCAATGTACACTTTAGCTTTAAAAAATCATTTTGCCAGAAGCTATTTATGACTCGCTTAATAATTGACATATTCTGTTCATTAAATGAGCTGCTTTTTCGATTTGAAGCAAGGCCAACTCATATTAGAGCGTCATAAAACATTTTTTTGGAAACAATTTTTTTCAAAGCTCTGTTAACATTCTGTATGACGAAAAAATTAAAAGGCGATGTCACAGAATTAATGTTTTTTTCAAGTAAAAGCAATTTTTTCAAAAATTGGTATGAGGACTAGTTTGAGTAGCTTGGATTATACTTTAAGTCTTGACGCAACACATTATGAGACAAAACTTAATCAAATAAGAGTTGGAAGACTGTGAAATGATCTTACTTATAGCTTTCACATGTAGATGCCACCACGGTTTGAGCTGACAGGAAAAGCTAGAAAGCTAAAAATGATTTCACGTGGAATGGCATGGAACCGCGAGCATCCAAACCGTAGACTTACTAGCTACTAGTGACATCTCCCCGGTTCTGAAAAAAAATTGTTCAACGAAAGGTGGAATAAGATTTTGTCGTCACAGGGGAACTGGCACGGCGGCTTTCTCATGAGGGGGCTGGCACTGAGGTGTAGTGATAACAAGGGTGTTACTGTCAGTAGATTTGGATTCGATTCCATTATGGATTCGCACTAAAAACTTTTATCATGCCATTCAAAGATTTTTTTCTTGCCATTCTGCACAAAAGAAACGTAAAATTTGTTTGTTACGTATTTAAAAAAGAACTTAATGAGTCCTCCATCTTTATGTGGCAAACAAGTGGAAGGGTCGGGCAGATTACCAGCCGCAGTGGCTCGGTCTAACGAAAGACTTGCTGACACAACATAATTAAGCTCACAGACATGAAAATGCTTGGAGAACAAAATTTACTCTCACATGACTGGACATGCAGCAAAACTAACCTTTGCACTTGAAGTCACTTGTTTTTATCTCAAATTAAGAAGTATTGCCAACTTTAAACACGTGCTGTTGTAATTTAAAGTAAAATTTTTGAAATCTAAATGCTGTTTGCAAGCAGTGAAATAGCTTGCTAGCGGAGCAGAACTTTAACATGAGCTTGAAAAATCTTTTTCGAAAGCACTTTTCAAAGTGTAAACTAAGTATAAGGTTATTCATAGGCAAATATTATAGCCATGACTGATCGCAGTGCATGTCGTTAAGTGTGATTGCTGGTTGACCGTGGTTATTTCCGTCTAGCTCAAAACTGCTGTACGTGGATATAATATACTCTTGTGATTGCTGCTGAAGTGGCAACCTCCTGGCAAGCATTGTGCTGAAAGGTCAGCTTTTCACGGCTTCTTTTACGCCCGGTGCAACAGACAATCCGAGAATGGTTTTTTTGATATCCTAATAATATATTCAATAAAAAACGTACTAGGTTAAAAAACGCTCGGCAAAGATACGAAAATGCAGCATGGTTCCATAATTGTCATAACTGATGAAAGCTTTGTTAAGCATTGCGTTACTGAAAGAAATGTTTAAAGAAAAAATCCTGCAAAATATGTCGAAAATTTTGCCCTTTCCATTTTTTAGCCGGGTACCATTTAAATAAAGAATGAAAAAGCAAATCATTTACCCATAACTCAAGGTCCTATTTACGGTTTGGACGTTCATCTCCCAAAAATATGTCTAAAATTGCACTGTCATGTAACATGTTAGTTTATGCGGAAGGAACTTGCTGGAGTTTTTCCATAGAGTCATCATCCTCCTGAAATTGATTGCAAAGTGAAAAGTTGTCGTATGCCATTAATCATAATCACTACTTTGTGTAGGTCGTGCAAACGCGCGTGTTGCGATGAGAGTCTATGCAATAATATGGCTGTCGCCGAGATTCAAGCGAGGTTTACTTTACCGTCAACATCAACCAAGTCAAAAGAAATTACGTCACCAGTAACCCAGTCACCAACAATTGCTCCCGAAACATCGACAGCAACTTCGCAACCACAAGCGCCAAATCGGGAGAGTGTCGGTACAACAAAGCCTGTTGGGCCAATCTCACCAGATACATCAGCAGTAGGTGAGACCACAACCCAAATATCAAATGAAGAAAATGTTGTTGTTGACTCTACTAAACCATTGATGCCTACTTCATCGGATACATCAAAAGCTGAAGAAATCTTTCCAACAGATTCTACCAAAAATGTTGTTGCCTCTACTAAACCATTGATGCCTACTTCATCGGATACGTCAAAAGCTGAAGAAACCTTTCAAACAGATTCTAACGATATGCCAGCGGGACCAGACAAATCATCTTCAAAAAATCCAGAAGTTAACTCATTAGGTGGTGTAATAACCACCAAAGACCCTAGGGGTAGCGCCGCCAGCTTATCAGTGTCACTCTTATTGACCACTTTGCTGGCATTGTTTTCATCTTACTTTGTTTGAATAAGGGATTAACTCTTAAAAATAAAGATTATGAGACGGACATTATAAATTTTGATTGCAGATCTGACAGCTTTGGTTCCTTGCTCAATTATATTAATCATTACGGTGTGTTCGCAGTACTAATGACTATAGAGTTCAAAAAGGTTTACATCTACTGAAAAAATTAGTTGCATACCGTATTTCATTTTGCTAGTGTGACCACAGAACCAAATGGGAAAGCGTTAAAAACCGAGATAAAATTTCACTGTTTTTTAAACAATTGACCCTGTCTATGACGTCACGCTTACAACAAATGGTTTTCTACCACAGAGTAACAAAAATCATCAGGCAATATGTGTTGGATATTTTCTATTACATCTCAAAGTTTCGGCTCATCAACATGGCGCTTATTGGAGTATCAAATTTGTAGGTTATTTTGATTTTCTGATGAGAGCTTTTTTCATGGGCAGAAAACATTTAGATTTAAATGTAAAATGTTGAGATGTATCGTCTGCTGATAATTTTACTTTGTGGCATAAGAAGAGTATGTATGTTTTTACCGTAGTTGTATAAATGTTTTCTTGATGAAAAATGCCAAATTTTGTATTAACTTTTGAAAGATCATCACAATAACAAGGACAACGATGATGCTGGTACATTATGAGAATTTTTACGTTTTCAAAGGCTAAAAGATCGTTTTACCACAACTATCATTAGGCAATGTTTCCGTATATTCTTATATCTTGACAAAAATAGTTTTTGCGTAATATTTCAAACTGTTTGTATTTTGTTAGTCGTTTGTAATCGTTCCAGTACCAACTTTTAAAAATCAACGTTTGTTTTCTGTTATTTTAATCAATATTGTTACGTAGTAATCAAGCCATCAAACGTACTATAAACTACTACGCAATCAATATTTTATCACGTAGTTGTTGTAAGCGTCAAACGTGAATCAGATTGTTTTATTCGATTTATTTTCTTAACTCACTGCAATAAATGTGCTCAATAATTACAATAATCGGTGGAAAAAATGTTTTCTTTGTTAAGATAGGCATTTTAGAACCGAAAAATGGCCGGCAACGCTTTGCTAAAGCTCTGGAATAGCATTATTGCATCTCGTCGCGAACAAAAACCACAACGACCTACTATTTTGAGCGGTTTTAATATCTTCATAGACCTGTGTGTGAGGAGGTCAGTACAATGCAAGATACAAAAAACTGTTTTGACAGGACGCTGCTAGAGTGAATTTCGCTTAAGTCTCAAATTTTTGTACGAAACAATTAACTGGACATTCATGATCAGCAAGATAAAAAATCGCATCAAAGTAACAAGGGTTCTTGGAGCTTATGAATATTTACAATGCATAAAAGCACAGCTCACGCAAAGACCGTGTGTATAACCAAAATGCAGTGGTTAACTACGGATCTGGGAGTTCTTCGGATCTTCTTTATTATTGAAACTCCACGCCAGAAGCTTGCGGCCTGCGACCCGAAAACCAAATGTCTACGCCAGCAATGTGCCATGATATCCTTGATTGCTACTCGTGCCAAAGGTTTTGTGGCGAAAAGTTTTAAGCCACCTCTTGTTAAAGCGACTGTTAATTGTTTCTTGTTTATCAGATTTTGATGGACATCACAAACAGATATTTCATGAAAAATGCAAGTTAAATAGGTGATCTAATCCAGTTAGGTGTATTGGCCCGGCTCTGTCAAACATTGCACGTCCCTACACTAAGTAAACTACAGTAGTTCGGTACTGTTGAGTAGTTCGCCCTAGTAAAGTTAATTAAACTTTCGGTCATGGGGTGGAGTTTTGAGTTTTTTACCTTAATATAACAACAGCAGAGCTAATTCAAGAAAATGTCTTATGGTTTTGATATTTCTAAATAAAAATTAAGGGTGGGGTCGTTAACCAGGGTGCGATGCTACTCCTGGGGTTCAAAAGGTTGCCAACATCAAGTTTGATTATCTAAAAACGTCATCAACCAAAACTGAGAGATAAAAAGATCCTCTTTCACTTCCGACATTTCTCAATTTGATAAATTTTGGAAAATAGCGCGAGGATTCGGTGTGTTCGTGACGGTTCAGAGCAGAGAAGCACTGCCTAAAAGGGTCTTATTTCTTGATCCCAAATCAAAATTTTGCTTTCAAGCGCAACTTTTAAACGTTGAAAACTTAATAAAAAGTCCAAAGCATATGCATACCGCGCCACCAAAAAGTAGATTGCACGATTACATTTGGCATGTTTAATTTGGTAATGTTAAAGCAATAATGTTTCTCTACCAATCATCATCTATCTCACCAAGTAACAGATTAATGAATCATCGCGTAATCCTTCATATCATTTAAACAGCAGACCTCATAGGTTGCTAGCAGCACAGCAGTGACGTCATCAAAACAACTCGTACCGATGACTACTAATAGTTGGGTGAGGTGAGAAAATTATTTAAGCAGCCATTGGTACAAAAGGCCAGTGATTTACTTTAAAGCAACGGTCGTGCTGTCTGTAATTAACCTAGTTATTAGTAATTAAATTTCGTGGTCCTCCTGCTGTAGAAACTCATACATATGAAGAAGCCGCACTTAGAACTGCTTCGAAATCGCTAGCATAGGCGTAAAATAAAAAAAGACTTTGGGGCTTCATCCTCCAAACTGTTGCTTACCCCCCCCATCCCTCTGAAAATTTGAAAAACTTCCCCTCCGAAGCCAAACAATCACTAACTTGGATAGCCAAACAAAAAGGTCACCAATCTATATTTCTTACCAAAGGGGGTCGACGTATATCTATTGTTGCTTTGTTGTGGTAAATTTTGCGTACCGGCCCGTGAATCTTTTTATAAAAAATTACCGGTCCGCTGGTGTAAAAGGTTGGGAACCGCTGACATAGGCGATTGGTTGTTAGTGGGCGGCCAAGTAATTGTATTGACTTGAAAATTAAAGTTTGCACGAATTCGTAAATGCCACCTTGTCCACGATGATTGTTGTGTCATAACCAACAATGTTGTGTAATATAATTGAAAGATTAAAGTATTAACTAAACTTTTTTGCCTCAAGCCAAATCAAGTGAAGAAAATTGTAGAAATCCAGTCGATGTCGCTCGACAGAGCTTCCTGTGGTTGTAAAAAGAAAAGTATCAGCTGGCAGAACATACTGAACATTTGTGAGAGCAGTAGCGAAAGGTTCTTATAAATGAGGAAGCATAGCCACTGCGCTAGGAATACCATCTTATTCTTAAACCAACACTGGTTTAATTCCCAAATAGCCCATTATTTCACCGACTTTTATCCGTTATTTTTAGTAATTGCGGAAAAAACAAAATCAAAGTTAAAGATGATACCCTAAATAATAATTGTTTTTTCGATCACACAAGCAAACTGCTGACAACCTGATGTGTTTCTTTTGAAAATCATATTTGTGACCTCAAGTTCTTGTCGACCACTTGGGGTACTGTGAAAAGACAATGGCTTCACTAAAATATGGCCATGGCCCTTTCGCACTACACCGACATCAGATTACTTAGTTGTTGCCAAGGACTTAAGGTCACAAATATATTTAAGAAAACGGGCCGAGTTACAAAAGTCCACCCTGCTGACTGCTGGTCCCGTTGCATTTCCTTGATTTCATTGTATCATCATTCCATTTGCGTTACGCGTTTTGCTCACACCTGCAGAGAGGCCTGCAGAGCTCAGTTTTCAAAATACGGCTCAATGCCACCTCAGCTCTTCCAAAGTATTGATCTCCAAAAAAAGAAAAAGTTTACACCCTCTTATTGGGTGAAAATCTAGTGCTTCAAAACTTGTCTTTGCGTTACAAAATTTGGCTTGACCAACACTGACTAACACGAAAATTTTTTAACTAGTTTGAAATTGGCCCGCCTGCAAAAAAGTTTGCATACTTCTGCTATAAGGCAAGTCGAAAAACGTTTGGTCTTGCCAAAAGCACAATAGCCAGGTGCAAATTGTTTTTAAGCGAACATAAATATGAATATTTGCTTCACAAATTCATTCATAGATGCACATGAGCTCATGCGCTGCTTGGTTCTTTGCATGTCTTTAGACAAACTGGGTCACTGCAACCGCTAAACTACTTGACCCTGCTACCTGTCTGCCATATAAAGATGGAGATGTACAGTTAAGTGCCTATCTCAAGGGCATAGCAAGCAAACTTGCCGGCTTGTTCTCCTCACTCACTCTTTCGTGCTGAGCGTCAAACACGGAAGCTGCAAATATCATTTTTAAGGTTTTTGGTGCGTCTCTATAAGTAAACCAGAAGGAAGGAGGGACAGAAAACACATTTTTTCAATGGGTTGATACTTTGTAAACGGAAGCCACTTGCTGTCAGGTGCAATTTTGCAAAGAGAAACAATATGTTTTGTCTGGTCCTCATTGTAAATAAAGCAGGAGTGTGCCTCCTTGCAGTTATGAAATGATCTTCAAAAAGCAATTTTTTTAGCATCAAATTGCTTTTTACGTTTGCAAAACAGGTTGTCATGGTTGGTGAAAGAGGCAAAACTTTCTTTGTTTTTGTCTACTCTGGAGTTCAATCAGTAAAATTCTTTTGTGGCATCGGCTACAAACCACAAATAGAAAGCGAGTTAGCAATTGTGAATAAATATACATATACATATTCATACCAACTGCACACGCTAAGATCAATGGGGTAGCATATGTAGTTAATCTTTAACCACAAATGCTTTTATGGGATTATATTCAACAGCAGAAAACGAGGCGATAGTTGAGTATTGACCCCTTGCCTTGAGGCGTTGCATCGGCTACAGACCGCAAATGAAAAACTGATTAGCAATATTGGAAGCAACTTGTTAGCTGGCCAGGTCAATCCCTAGTCATAAATCCACATTCATTTGACCATATTTAACACCGTCAACTGCTTTGCGAGAGAACAAGACTAAAAGGGTAGGAGCTGTAAGGGTGAGCTGAAAAACGTCCTGGGAGTTACAGCCCATAAATCTTATACTTTTTTGTATAAATCTGCACTTTTATGAGTAAGTGCAGAAGCATTGCATCATTGATCTTTCCTAAAACACTAAAAACTTTCTTTAACATTTTCCTAGATTCAAATAATACATAGACCTACTTGCATGACCGTCTCTGTATTCATGATGTGATTATTGTTTTACGTTGGCGTAGTGGTTAGAGCGTCCGCTTCGCAGTCGGTAGACCTGGGGTTCTTTCCCCTTGTCGAGTCATACCAAAAGACTTTAAAAAATGGTATCTAAAGCTTCCCTGCTTGGCGCTCGGCATTTATGGGAAGTTGTGGAGAACAAGCCGGCAAATTCGCTTGTTGTGTTCTTGGGCAAGGCACTTAACGGGACCCCCCACCTTAATGTGGAAGACAGGTTACCCGGAAAAGGCAACTCCCAAGCGAATACGGACTTACTGTCCAAAACATAGCGATACATCGCTTTCTCGTGAATGAAGGATAAATAAGGCAAATAAAAAAAAGAAAAGTTTTGATATGTTTATTCTATTATTTAAAATAGGCCCACGATGCATTTCAAATAAACACCAAAATCAAACGATTGGCCTGATGATTGTGAATGCTGCAGGACGGCAAACCCATTAATATATTCCTCCAGTTCGGATTTGGGTGCAGCAAAATTTGTTTTGATCGGCTCAGTTTTAGTTTAGGTTTTAAACATAATAAACATTGTGGTTCACTTCAATTTCGGCTTTGCTATTGTCATACGTTAGAGGTTCAGTTTTTGATCCTGATGGTTCTGGTTTGGCTTTGGTTCGGAAACACTAGACAAGAATAAAAACAATTTAAAACTAATAATTGGATCAATTTTTTTGCTTATTTTTAGTGTGTGTTATTTATTGTCTTTTGTCGTTGCATTTCATGTTTTTCGTGCCTATATTTATATACGAATTTGCTATAAAATTTAGTCGGCCAGAAAAAACAATGACTGCCGAAATGAAGTACAGTTTGACCTGGTTGATGGCTGTCAAAAAGGGGTCAATAATCGCTCACCTCACAACCCAATAGTTTGAGAAATACAGAAATACTTTTTAATGGTTTTATTAAGAGTACAGAAAACTAGTTAATATGCAATTGACTACCACTGTAAACGAAAAATTTATGACAAAGACTTGTTTAGAACTTTGCAACTAACTAAACCGTTAACTAATAACGCACCGGTTTTGATTCGGCAAGATTTATTTTAATCGCTTCAATTCCGGTTTACCTTCAATGCTTTACAAAAATTTTGCTTCAGGTTTAATTCGGGTTTTCCACCGCCCTATCTAAAAGGTTTGGGTTCGGATTTAGAAAAAATAAGCCGCTGATACCGGTTTTCGGTTAGGGTTTGGTTCCACACTCTAGAACGCAATTCCACACTCCGATTTTTAACTGCGCTGCATAGACTACATTTGACGAGTTACAAATCAGCTCTTTCGTAACTTGCAAAAAAAATTGAATTTAGACGAAGTACTAATTGTCTTTGTCTTTCTGTTTGAAGTATTTTCAACTAAAGCCAAATAAAAACGTTTGCTTTTTCACCAAAATCGTCATCAGTTGAATAAATAGTTACCTAAGGCTAGGTTAAGACAGATAGTGCATTGCAAATAAATCCCATTTTTGTGCTCCTATTTTCAACTAATTTCTGTTTCTTGGACTTTTTTGTAAATCTGGGAGTTTTGAGCTCCTTTATCTGGGGTTTTTGCAAAATCTTATTGGCAGCACTGCATAGGCCCAAGTAGTTAATTAACCAATAGCCATGAAAAACAGTGAGCACTCATGTGATCTAAGAATCCAACAGAGTTTGAGTCTTGTTAAATTTACGCTCTTGTACCTGTTTTTTTTTTATGAAATCCTAAGTCAGGGTGGAGGAGTTGAGCTGAGATTATCTACCAGAAACTCTCATCACCATTTTCCATCATAAAATAAATATATACCCCAGATTCAAATATTGCACTAATCCGTGTATAGTCTTTAGCCTTTCGGGTACTATTTAACTGTTTAAACTTATCAAGAGTTGGGTCTTGTCAATAAATTTTTAGGGTGTGCAAAGATACCTCAGATAAACCTTAGTTACCGGCAAGCCGACAACAACCAGTAGCTTGGTCACCTTCCCTTAGCCATGCACAAACATTTTGATATGACTTGAGGTTGTATAGTTTAAGCTTGGTAAGCAGAGGTATATTAACTCTAACCTTAGCCTCTCAGTGCAGTAGATAAATGAAAACTACTAGTGGGGACACTTAATCCTGACAAGCAATTGTTCATATCATGGATTGCCAGTAAATTTGTCACATGGCCTTAAATCCAACCCTCGAAACCACTGAACCGAATCAGCAACGTGTAAAAAATTTATTGGTCATTGTGATTAGAGTTGTTGAGGTGATTATGTTTCATTACCATAATTTTTATCTTTACCATTGAAATCACAACACAGAATCAGCAACATGCAAGAAGTGTGTCTGCCATGAAAGTTGTGCACATGCATTGATATGTCAATACAGCTAATTACTCGCAAGCATGACGTGTAACCTACTTTGAAGAAATCTGGTGCCAGCATCGCAAAAATTTACGAAATCATTTTGTTGTACTTCCATCAAAAGCATTAGCAATTTCACCTTTGATGGGAAAAGGAGATTAAAAACTATTTGTCTTGAATTGCTTCCGTTTGGCCGACTATTTGACGTACAACTGGGTTATTATATGTCAAGATTTTCCATGACATGCCAGAAATTTGGTGCTAAAATAAACGTGATGGAAAAATGTTGAAAAGTAATGAAAAGTGAGAAGTTATAGCCTACTTTACAGTGATATTGATTTGCAACATAAAAAAGATTTTTACTTTTGTTTCGAGAGTAATATGGGCAAAACAATTGCTTTGAAAAAGTTAATCTCATAAAAGAAAAAGGTCTTCATGATTGTTTCTGGAAGACTGCTTTTCAGCGGGCAGTCACTTCGCTGCCTAAGCGGGGGAAATTTGTTCTGGGTACGAATCGAAGAGAAAAAATTAGGGTTCCAGTTTTTAATTTAAGTTCTACTTACATACTCCAGGGTTAATGGCCTGTTAAAAAATAATTCAGACTTTGATAGTATTGATTTCTGAAAACAAGGCTTTTTGTCTACTTATATTGTTGTATTTCACGTTAGGGAGAAAATGGCTGTATCTGAGGTTTGCAAGGATGGAGCACAGAAAAACGTTTAGAACCATTGTTCCAGAACAATGCTTTGGACGAAACAACTGCTTTAAAAAAGCTTATCTCCAAAAGATTTGTTTCAATATCTAAATGGGCGAATGATCAGCCAGTGCATAAAAGTGTAAAAATGACCGACGTAAATATGTCAAGTATCTTACCTCTTCAGAAATGGTAAAACTATTATATGGATAATGTGAAAATCGAAAAACTTTTCGAGGTTGAAGCCACCAAATAATTTGCTAATGTCAAATATTAAATAAAAACATCAAGAAAATTGAGCTTACGCTAGATTTTTTTCGCTAAATTTCTACACAGACATAATTCTTCCAAACAACTAGTGTTTGGCTATAGCTCGTAACCTGCACCCGAGAGCTAAGCTGTCCTTCGATAATAATCAGACACTGGGCCTACACAGTAAGCCGATGGTCGGGTCCCCCATGTTTATCGTAAATTTGCTGTTTTTTTGTTGTCCTTTTCATTCACACTTTATTTGAGACAAACTTAATACTTCACATATTGACAACTGCTGTGCAGTTGTACTAGTAGCCTAGTAAATATGCTAGAGAAGTTCTGTTTTACCCAATAGTAAATCATGTTAGACAAACAGCATAATAGTAAGTAAAAACTTGCTAATAAAGGCTTCTTTTGGCCAAGAAAGCAATAATTTCTCGTATTAATGTGATAATGATATAAAAAAAATTCAGCTTTCTTTAGCTATTTTTTTAGGATGCTATTAAGGCAATGACAAGACAACTCGAAATTTCATTTCAGATCATACGCTCGGCATTCAGCAACCAGTTGAAGTCGAGATCATTTGGTTTAGTCAGTTGAAAAATATGTTTGCAAACATCATAATATTTTTTCTTTAATGTTAATTACTCCATGACCAGTTTCGTCAACACAGGCCAGTTATTAGTTTAATATTTTTGGGTCACCAAAAACCTCTCATACATCGAACAGCTTTAATCAAAACCAGTTTCGAAGTTGTTAGCTCTCCTAGCACCATAGTTGCCATTCTTGAGAATATATCCCTAGATTTCGGAAATTTTCAAACGAAAGGAAAATTTTGATTTTGTAGTGTTGGAAAAAGCTTTGTGATTTTTGAAGAAAAAACCCTTTTTTTGGTGATTAACCTGAAATTAGAGAATTTGTCGCTAGATCATAGACAAAAATCGGGTAATTTATTGCATATATATTTAGCCAAAGATATCTTGTATTTATTCTTTTCTGTAAAAGGGGAAGTATGTAAGATTAAACCTTTTTTTCTACATATCAATTAGAAATATTTTAGAAACTAGGGAGTTTTTCGAAAAAATTGTCTTGCTTGGGATTTTTTCGCGTCTTTGTTGGAATTTTGCCAATCTGAATTTGGCAGCTCTGGCTGGCACAGAGCATGGCAAGTGCTTCAACCAAATAGGGAAAAAGACAGCAACGTGGTCTTCCCAAGGGCGCAAGAACTCAACTCTTCCCAAGAGCACAAGAACTCAACTCTTCCCAAGGGCACAAGAACCTTAAAAGTGCAACGCACGAACATGCATTCAACATCAACAAAATTCGATGCTTCAATCTACTACGTCCGCAACCGATGAATTCGTGTCTACCCAAAGCTCGTTTTATTTCCGTTTACTTGAAATTACTCATAACGCGGCCCAAGTCGTGAACCACGTGGCTGAAAGCAAGCAAACGCAGGCCTTAACTTGATGATATAATCCAAAAATGATATTTTTGTCACGACCCGTAGTATGGTTACTATGGCGTGTTGTTGAATGACACAAAGTAACCTTTGCATCACATGATCTATTTCTAACGCCTGATTAGTCGAAGAGTGCAACTTCAACAATAGAAACGCGGAAAAAGTTAAAAATTTACGACATGAGGTGTTCCACGATTCTTTGTTCCAAGTTTTGCACTTCATTAAACAAGTACTACCAGTAGCTGACAAAAAATCGAGATTTCAAAGCATTTTTCCAAAAAAGTCCTATAATTTTTGCAACGAAATGAAAAAGAGTATACTGATTAATGTTTAATTTTCACCAAACTCCCTTCCGAGCATTGACCGAATTTGCAGGGAACAAATTTTGATTATCATTATATTTTAGAAATTTTATCTAGGCAACCCATGCTGATAATTACTTCTCTTGTTATGCCCCGGTTTTTAGGTTTCCCGTTGTCTTAAAGTTGATGGAGACATGACCCCTCCAGTCCCCTGAAAATAGGTTCATGTTCCTAGGCAACGCCCATTCTAAATTTTCCTGAATCAAAAATTTGCAGTGTAATAATGGTGACGTCGTCACGCACATTAAACTGCAAGCTCATTACTCAACACCGTTCGGTCGTTCCTGGTTGTTAAATTAATTGACCACATCATGCCATTGTAGTATGTTTATCATTGGTCACCGCCAATTCATCAAGGTGTTCTCCACTGACGCCATCTGCATCACTTTGTCAGCCAATTTATAGATGTGGTGTGTGATGTAGGTGAATTTATGCCTGCCTGGGTGATGGATCAATGCCTCTATCACAAGTTTGAAAGGCCTGATTTCCACATTATTTTTCAAGCGGAAGCTACGTTCGCGCGTCTTGCTAAAAGTACAGGATACAACAGCTTACTTGACCAAAAGAATTACAAGAAAAATGCTTCTGTTACCGCAATTACAACTATAGCAATTTCTCCAAAAAGTAAGAAAAAGCATGTACAATTATGTGCTGTCGCTGACTATAGCAATCACAACACACCTTATTCACGTCATTTTTCTATCCGATCATAGTTTCAAAAGTGTTGTAATTCACGTCTTTTCGTTTAAAGATGGCTCTTATTCGAAGCCGTTTCGCCACTTTCTTAGTTTTCACTCAAGTAGGGATTTAACCAAAACTTATGATTGGCGCGATTTCACGTTTAGACCTGTTTTCATTCACAGAAAATCGTCATCATTTTCATGCGAAACATTTTTGGAAGAACTGTCGCGACTTTTGTTAATTGCTATGCCAAGTAATGACTAATATGGCATGAAGAAGTTTGCCTTGTTCTGTCTCTCTCAAGCCGCGCCTAACTCATGACTGAAAAAGCTTAGCTTTCAGCTTGGCTTATTGCCAATGTTGACTTATACAGCACACTCTTCAAACATCGGCTAGTATTGATTGCTTTAGCTTCCACCGTTCGGTGAAATAAAGCAATCAAAAAATACTGAAACTTATTAAGAATACTTTTATTCGGTATCCAGAAAGTACAGCATTCTTCTGGCGGAAACGCTGAAGAAGCAGTGCTCATGAACTTCTAAGGAAAAAGTAAAAACAAACAACTAGTCACGTAAAAACTATCAAAATTCAAGTCCTGGTTGGTATATATTTTTGGTGACGCAAATACCGTCTTATTCTTTTTATTGGTGGCACCGAAACAAAGGTCATCCCTTAAGGTCACTTCTTCTGTCCTGTCCAGCTCAGACAGCTCTTTTCCAAATTTCAACTCATCGTTTTGGTTGATTTTTTAATGTTTAAGACGGTCAGTCCAGAATATGATAGGATACACTAAGCATAAACTTCAATTTACAATTTCCAGCACACAGACTGCTGTTTCTTTGTTTTAATTACAAGCGTATGAAAAAAGGTTCATTGTACTATGCCGCTTTCTTTGGCTTCGGCAACAAAGTAAAGAAATCAATTTGATTCCTGTTTGAGAGTGACACTTGAAAAAGAGAGGCCTTCACAAAATTTTACCTCCATAATGCCAATTTTTGATAAGTTATTGTGGTGGCCTTAAAGTGTCCACCTTAATTGCTCTCGAAATTTTGACTAAATTCAACTAAATTTTGAGCAACTTTTAGAAAATGATTTCTCTAAAACTTTTAAAACTCCTCGGCACGCTACCGCCTCTAGTGGCATCGATCTGAGCTGAGGTTGTTTTTCTGTAGAATCGAAAAGATTTTCCATGATTTGAGGATAAACAAGCAAAAGTATTTGAGAAACATAGAGCATACATGAAACGAAAACCAAACACGGCATTGTAAATATTCCGCAGATAAACGATACCATCTGTGATGTATGGCATCTTTAGCCTCCGGCATACTAGAACCATGTGATTGTTAACATTGACGAAGGTAATTGCCGCTTGCGTTCCCTCAGTGATTGCAGCCAATTTCAAAACAACTTTCCGCAATAAATTGATTTCATTACTTCCACACCGATAGGTATCAAATCAACTTATTTTGTGAGGAAAACGTAACTACAACATCTCTTACGATTACGAACCAATTGCATTAAAACTAATATGTTAAGGCTACATATTGATAGAATTGCCTTTGTGTTGAAAGAATTTTTTTCCTGCTTTTTTACAGTATGTAGTTCTATTATTTTTCTATTCTGCATTTTTCTGTCAAAACAAGGAAGAATTTCTCCTCTAATGTTTGATGAACCAAGCAGTTCGTTAGTTTGCGTTAAAGATAACTTTGCGCTGATAATATGCCCGTGAGGAAACGAAAAGCTTCGGCCTTTCAATTTGTTTCTATTATGTTTGATAAAGCTTTATTCATCGCTCTTTGGTTTATCAAAACTTATTGATTTTCCCAATCCGATAAATTCCACCCCGTTATTTTTAGTTCTCACACTTTGCTTTTCCGCAGCTCATGAGCGCTCACAGCGACCTAACAATAAAACAACAAATGTCCTTATGTCACTATCATTACTGAAACTGCAAAAAAAGGTAATGAATAAACCGGCTCATCCTGCTGAAACGCTAAGCTTGGCACTTTATGCAGAGAAATAAAGCACGTTTTTGGAAGACCTTGCTTCCAAGACTACAGGAAGCAACCTGATGACTGGTCTCGATCGTGCAACTGCCATGAATACTCATGACGTAAGCATACTTATTCGTTTGTTTTGTTAATTATTGTAGGAAAAAACTGTTTCTCTGTCCCTTCATGACATAACAGTTCGTTTCAGTGGAAGCAAACAAACTTGACCTTGACTCAATGCCACAGCGTTGTGAGAAAAATTGTTGAACACATCAATTGAAAACTGCAGATGCATACCTGTTTTCGTTTTTGCCCGACTCCTTCCTTTGGGTAAAGGCCTGACTAAAGACAATAAACCCCAGAGGTCGGGTAACTTTTTACATATTAGATCAAGGGTTGCATGAGGAGAAAGAGTTGCCGAAGAGAATGCTTTGTAAAGAGTTTCCAACAGAAAAGAACAGAATGTGAGGAGAGATATCCTTAGCCGGGTGACTGCATGCGACGCGCGATGAAGCTTCTTTTTTCCGATTCTAACGAAATAGAAGTTCAAAGAAAGAGTATGTTCGTTGCAATGTAATTAAGAGAGGACAAGGCAAGCTGGACCACGAGATACAAGTTCTTCACCTGAAACAGAAGCTGAAAGAACTTGATTAACAAAGCATTCAAGGGTCGCAATGGGCCTGAGAAGAAAAGAATGAAGGGGGAAGACGAAAGGAAAATATTGTATGCCTGAAACAGCGCATCCTTCCTGTTCGCCTTGCACATCTTTGCTCGCAAAAGCATGAAACGAGTGAACGGGATCAATTGCAGCTTTGAAAGAAGAAAATAAGAAAAAGAATGGAAAGTTCCTGTTTAATATGACTGAGAGCGTAAGAAAGATGAATGATATGCTTGCCTCGACATAATGTTTCCTACAAAAAAACAAGCTGTACTTCGTACAGATAAATAAATTTTTTGGCTGTAGACATAGCTAGTCACCTTTAGAATTAGACTCTAGGCTAAACCGATTATTTTATTGGCAAATCAGGCGAAACATTTGAGCGCATTCGAACATATTCAGTGGACATATGTTTCAAAACAAAACGTTTGTGCAATTAGGACTAAAGGCACAAAAGTTAATGCTTTAACAAACGAGACGACATGTTTATCAGAGAAAGTAGCTAGATTTTAAAGTTGGTTGTGTGGCGTTCCAGTGTGTTTGAGGCAAGGGTCCTAGCAGTCCGGGGAGGATGACGTGACCATAAATATCGAACGTTTGAGCCACCGGTTTACATTTTTTCCTATGAGTAACATTTCCGTTGCCTGCGCCTGTTAACCAAAATTTAGGTTTTAGACTTGTTATTATAAATCACATGGGGGAGGGCAAATGTTATGCACACGTGAAAGGGTTGTTGTCACCTATACAGTGCTTCCTCGATTATCCGGTCTAGTTGGGATAATACTTCCAGAAATCTGAACGGACAAGCAAAAAAACCGGATAACTGAATTCTTAACGTTTAAATCAAGGGAACAAAAACAAACAAAAACACAATACATTCATGGTTTAAAAAGTGTTAGAAGTTCAAGATTACAATATTCTGAGAAATTTCCCGCTTAACTATCACTTGCAGCACTAGATCTACAAAAATAGGAATCAATTTTGGATTGTTTGCTGGAAGATTCGCGTTTTTTAGCAGCAAACTCGCGAAGTCGTACCAATGTGGAAGTGTTTGAAACTGTTGCTGCCGGCGGAATACGGAGCCACGTTAGGCAATAGTCAAACATTTGCATTACCTCTTCAAGAGAAAAAGAGCATTTGTGCTTTTTGCGTTGAATGTTGCGTATTCTCGTCTGCATCCTCTTCTTCATCACATTCGTTCCTTTCTGCCACTGAAATAAGATCAACTACTCCCTGCTCATCCAAATATTCATAACCTGGCCCATCAGCATGAAACCAGCCATCAATATCAGAGGTCGTCAATTCAATGTTTAGTGCGGCAAGTTCTACGAAATCGTCTTTCAGCCCTCTTTCTGAAATAATTGTGTTTTCTTCCACCGAAAATTAGCCGACAATACAGGATGTTAGCTTTTTTTAGTGGGGTTTAGCGTAAAGTTTCCCGGGAACTATTCCTGCAACATCTAGTTGAAAGCAATTTGATTTTGAAATGTTGTAGCAAAATAGAGCGACCGGATAATTAAATGCCGGTTAAACGAGGTACGGATAATCGAGGAAGCACTGTAGTGCACAGCAGGGGCGTGTAACATGTGGTCCTCGACGTAAAAATTTGCGGCCCGGTGGATCGTAAATGTGGTAGTGGTAGCCTTTTCATTTTTGGAGATCAATACTTTCGAAACAACATTTATACCAAATTTTTTGATTTCACGTGTATAGATCAATTTGCATATGTGACCGGTTTCAAAGTAGAGTTTTGCCAAAAATAAAGGCACAAATTTTGATAGGCCCGCTAAATATTCACAATTTGGCCCGCCTCCATAAAAGATTGCACTTTCCTAGTGTACAATATGATTTCTATATTTGATTCCGCCATGACAAAGTACTACAAAGTGGGCTAGACCGGCTGCATGTATTCTGATATCATATGAGTCTTATATTGTCCGGGTAACAAGCAAGAAATGACTCTGGGAAATGCAGCCTGGTCGTTGATCAAGTAAATACAATCAAACCTAATGATGATAACATAATCAAATTGGAATCTATTGGCAACAAATTGTCACTTATAGGCAGGTTTGTAGCTGAAAAATGCGCTACTGGCAATAAATTTTTTAATGTGTTATGAATATGACCCTTCAATACAGTTGATTGTAATTCTACGGATGTATAGACGCTGTCATTCCTCCAGCCTTCGACATGCTTCAGTTGAACAGATTGAATTGGCACCAGATTACAGCACTCTTCTATAACTTTCAAAAGCAGAAACTAAAACTAGGTCTAGTTTTAGTTAATTTAAATAGGTGTTACTTTTATCTGTCAGCTATTTGTGGCTACATGTCTACTGCATGCGTGACCTACGGCCTGTTGTGTACTAGCCAAATATGCTATTGTTTTATTAAAATGGTTTGGCCTTGTTTTTGCAAAGAATTTTTATCAAAATAATATCGAGACGTTTTTCGAAGTCAGAAAAAATTGTGGGAATGTCGTTTTCGCGCGTTTTCACCCTACCACACTCTTTCTTGTTACCTGAATTGATGACCCCGTGGTTGGAGGCGCTGCCGCATCTTTGGAGGGCAAGCTCAGTTCAGCCTTGTTTTCCATGTTTATTTCAAAATTTTGGAAGGAATTTTCGGGAGCAATCAATTTCACCCTCTTCACGCAGAAATCGGAAAAGTCCATTCTCAATTAAGACCATTCTTCTCAATCTGTCGAGTTTTTTGAAGAACTCTGAAAAAACTTTAACATCAGTTGGTAATGTACAATTATTTTTAATCAATATTGAATCTAGTAAATGTCCTTTTTTAGAAAAGTAAAATGTGCTCAAAAGTAGAGTGCACAAAAATTTGGTAACAAGCTAGTTACCCCCGGGTACTTACCCCCATAGGCAACATACCTTCCTAGGACATTCAACCCCGGTCATATACCTACGGTAACAGGGCAGTCACCCCCGGTCTCTTGGGTGAGGGTTATGGCATTGGTCGGCAACATACGGCTCTGGAACCGCATGTGGCTCTTTTGCTCTTCAACTGCGGCTCTTTTGCCTTTCTTTGAAGCAGGCGAGTGTGTGTTGATAATTGGTTTATTGCCTGTAATTACAGGTGAAGAGCTTTTTTTTGTAAACACTTATGATAAATAGACAATGTAGCTCTCGTTGTTCTCTTTGTTGTGGGAAACGGGTTCAAATGGCTCTTCGGCCGTAAAAAGTTGCCGACCACTGAATTAGGGTTAGGGTTGGAGTGTCTGGGGGGGGTGCCGGACCGGATGTATGTGACCGGGGTAAGTGTCCTGAAACCCATATCAGTTTACCTCTATTTTATACTATATAATGGGGGTAATTATCCTGGTGTACAAACATTTCATCACCAGACACTTAATCACCCAACACGTAATCACGATAGGGTTAGGGTTTAGGGTTAGGAACGAGACATTTAATCATGTTAGGGTTAGGGTCAGGATTAGGGTTAGGGTGATCAATTCTAGTCCGGTTGCAATATCATCGTGTTATAAAGTCTACGTTATTAGATGTCTAGTGATTAAAGGTCTGTGATTAAGTGTCGGGTGATTAAATGTCTGGTGATGAAATGTCGGTAAACCAATTATCCTAGGGGGATAAGTGCCCGGGGGGTACGTGTCCTAGAATCAAAAATTTACCCAGTATTTTTTGACTACAAATAAAACTTCTTCTGATTTTAGTAGTGGTGCCAACTTAATCGTCTCTGCTTCATCTATAGCCTCTTCCAAATTGCTGCCAAAAATGTGTGAACGAGTAGATAACTGGGAATTCTTTTCTGGAATTTAAACATTAAGCGGTCGAACATTACTTTACACAAATTTTGAGAAATTTCGCCAACAGCTTAATTTGAAGTCTTGATTTAGCAATAGCCATGCTAGAAATCAATCACATTAACAAAATAAACTTGGTATTACTAAATGACAGCTTAATTGCCCTTAGTATTTATTGTTTAAAAAAGCATCACCTAAAGCTTTTAAATTTGTTAAGAAATTGAAACCACATAAGTTGTTGGCAACCCAGACACTTGACGCAAACGCCACTACTAAAAGCGCGTCCCAATTGTTATTGGAAATGAGTGAGCTGCGTGGACAAACTGGTCAATTAACTTCTACAACTAAAGATTTACTAAAAAGAGTGTTTTTAGACAAACGCTCCAACATTGAACAACAGATTTTGGCTACCTTCCTGGACCTTGTTTGGGAAGAGCTGGCCAATAAGGTCGACAGCATCCTAAAAGTGATTGTCCCTGGAGCAGGTCAGGTTTCGGCGGGATCATCAGTTTTCCTTGTGAACATCTCAAAATCACCTCTTCAATTGGCATGACACAAATGCTGCTCAATCGCAATTTCCAAATTACATTGAATCAAAAAACAGATGCCATAAATAAATGAAAATTAAAACTAGGAAATCTCAATTAAGAAAAATCCATCGCGCCAACAATTTGTGCCTAACGCTGCAGCTCCAAGACTTGCGTACCGCGGGGAAGTGCATTCTCAATGACGGCAAAATTTTACTCCGCGTCTTGATTGTATCTTTTCTTCCCCGCTTTAACACAATTTTGATCACCGCGGATCGTAGCCATAAAGCCCAAGTGGCAGCTGTTGAAATGTAAATTAAAAATTTGGTGATACCAACAATGTTTGCTTTTACTATTTAACGTTCGGGCGTAATAAGCGTAAGCTTTCATCTCTTTGTGGCCACTTTTATTCAAAAAACGGGACAACTTCTCCCGGACATCATTGTTCTTGGAAAAAATAAACTAATTGCTTCCCCCGCTTGCCATAGTTTTACTGTTTTCAATGATGCTAGCAAACTACGAGGTGCATTCAATAAGTTTCCAGACTTTTTTTGTACAAGCATTTATAATTGCCGTAAACTCGAGATATTTCAGTATGTTGTTACTATACTCCTTATGAGATGATTGACCAATTTTTTGTTGTTTAGGTGCAAATTTATAGCTACAGTAGGAATTAGAGTACACCTTACTAAATCCTGATTGTCACAGCTGGTGAATTTCAAAAATGCAATCTGGACGTGAGGACACATTAGAAGAACGATATGCGATCAAGTTCTGTTTTAAACTTGGAAAAACTGCCACGGAAACGTATGGTATGCTTCAGACTGCTTATGGACCATCTTGCATGAATCGATCATCAGTTTTTCAGTGGCACAAGAGATTCAAGGAAGGCAGGGAGTCCTTGAGGGATGATGAGAGATGTGGGAGGAGTAGGGAAGTCAGAACATCAGAGATGATTGGCCAAATAAACGATTTCATGAATAAGGACCGTCGTGTTTCTATAGAGACACTAAGCGCACAGTTTAATGTCAGTGTGGGAGCTGTACACACAATCATTCGTGAGGAACTGAAGATGCGGAAGATTTGCGCGAAGTTCGTCCCAAGAGTGCTCCGGGAAGATCAAAGAGAAAGACGTTCCAATGACAGCAAGGAGATGGTCGAGCTCATTAATTCAGATCCCCAAGTTCTTGATGCCCTGGTAACCTGCGATGAAAGCTGGATCTATTGTTATGACCCAGAGACCAAGAGACAGAGTTCCCAGTGGAAGCATGCTGGATCTCCCAGACCCAAGAAGGCCAGACAGAGCAAGTCCACCCAGAAACTCATGATGATCCCTTTTTTTGACAGCATGGGCATAATCTACATTCACTGGGTTCCCACTGGAATCACAGTCAACAAGGAGTACTATATTGAAGTTTTAAGGGAGTTCAGGAAGAGATTCCGTCGGAAGAGGCCAGAACTCTTCGAATCAGGTCAGTGGCATTTCCATCAGGACAATGCCCCAGTCCACAACTCCATCCTCGTCACAGACTATTTGACCCAGACGGGCATCAAGACGGCTCCCCATCCTCCCTACAGCCCGGACCTTGCTCCCTGCGACTTTTGGCTATTCCCAAAGCTCAAGGAAAACCTCAGAGGCAATCGTTATTCCACAATTGAGGATATGAAAGAGGCTGTGACGAGGGTCCTAAACACGCTCACACAAGAAAACTTCCAGGGGGCTTTCCAGAAGTTGTTGGAACGGTACAACAAGTGCATTGATGTCGGAGGAGAATACTTTGAAGGGGACTAGAGTTTTTTGTGTGTACGGTTAATAAAAGTGTCCATACCAAAAAAGTCTGGAAACTTATTGAATGCACCTCGTAAAGCTTTTATTTTTTTTTACCGGGTAAAAATTGTGAAACTGCTCACCTAGCATTTTGTAATAGGCGACTTATGGGATTCCACCAATGGTTCGCCATGTGGCGGTGGGGCTACCAGTCAATAATTTATAATTTGCATTCATGACTGGTTCAAAATGGTCTACCGCCTTCCTCTAGTCTAATTCAACAAGGCTTGCGGTGTATACCGCGCCTCCGCCCCGAGCAAGAGGGGGGGGTAACCATAACAACAACTAAAGTTTTCAGTAGATTATGGTTTTGAGATTAGCGCTATTACGTCGAAGCTAATAAAACCCGATACCAGCGTTGGAAAGACTCAAGTAACTTGTACGAAACGACTCGACTCGGTATTTGAACCAGTGACTCATGATTTGAACCCGTGACTTGGACTCTAGTCAAGACCCAAATGATCCGCCGATCATGAAATTACTTGCGCATAAAAAATTTTCTACTTCCTGATTTCAATATTAGGTAAAAAATGAGAAATAGTATAAAGTACATTCAATATCACAAAAAAATGTCAACGATTGAAGATCTCGCGTGATATGGATCATAGATAATGGCAATAAGCAATGCCAATGCATTATGTTGTATGTTGATGCTTTCAAGTAAGATTCTTAGGCGATACAGCATATAGCAATTCAAAAAAAACGCATTCTTTAACGCTAAAGCGCATACAAACCTCAATAAAAATATTTGTACTTCATATAACATCCAAAATTGGAGGCACTTTTTCAGGTGTTTTTATCGGAGATTTGTTTCTAAACTTAAAAAGTTTGCCCTTTGCAAACTGCACCCAATCATTTCATTATGCTGTGAGCAACACCTGGAAAGCTTAATCGAATTGATAAAAATGTGCTGAGGTAAAATAATTGCGATATTAAATACAACGACAACTTTTGTCAACTAAATGTCGAGTCTTAGATTTGAGCAAAAGCGGTAAGTTATAAAATAATGAGCACCGGTCAAGCTACTATAAATATTTATGCACTTGGCACTTTCACTGGTGTTTATATCTGTGAGATAATCGACTTATGCGATTTCCATGAGGCCGCCTGCAGTACATAGCAAGGCTATTGGTAATCAGCTAATTTTTAAACAAATGGTTTGTGATACAAAACCTAAAGATTGCTTGCTGCAACATACTTCTTCCGTGACTTTTCGTCCGTGACTGCATTGCGGGGAAATTGTCTGAAAAAAATCACAGCAATCGACCGCGCTTTTAAAGAAGAGAGAAGGCTGCCGCTTTTCTGGCTGAAGAAAATCAAAGAGGATCAGTATCGTAGGTTTCCGGTGCCCAAACTATGGGTCGCAACCCACTGGTGAGTAATGGACGGAATTTCAGTTGGTCGCGAAAGTCATTGAAAATTTTGAACAATGCTATTCTGAACAATGACAAGAAACAAGCGCAACCTTTACACACAACGCATTATTTAATTGAGTCCTCTCGAAACTTTTTCTGTCATAAAGTCATGTAACTGTACTTTGGAATATAATAAATATTTTGAATGTATGTTTTGTTTTCACTGTACTTTTCTCCAAGTACGCACTTTGTAACAATGGTGGATTGAAAATTACAGGGGCCTGATCAGACAAGAATTCATAAGAAGTTCCCTGCTGCCTAAGTTTTGAATAAAGATTCCTCGGAAAAGTCCTGATCGGAAGGCCTTAAAAGACGCTTTTACAGCAAATCCACAGGTTAAGACCTTTTTTTTGTTTGGAGATTAAACTCTCCAATAACCATAGTGGTACCTTTGTCAAGTCTTTTGGGTGTAATGATCTATTTTTTGGAGATAAACTTCACGGCGTTTAGATTCTTCTACGTAAAACAATTTCACACCGAAGTATCGGGCATGCCTGGAAAGGAGGGTCACTCGATATCCACAGTAGCTTTGAAGTTCATGTGACATCACGTGGGTCCCGAAAATTTATGCTTTGAAAATTTGTAGGCCGTGAATTGAAAAAGCTTTGAAAACCACTGTCTTAGAACAACCTCATTTCTAAAGCGTAGTAACAAACAAAATACTTCAAAAATACATCATTTAAAGTTAACGTTTAATTGAGATCACCATATTTAACAGTACATTGCTTTGATTTCAATGCAGTTAAAAGATGTAAAACCTAATAAGTATGGCAACTTTTGCGACTTTTTGCAGCTTGGGGTAGTTTCCTAAGTACTGCTATTGAAAATCTATACATTGCAGTGTTTTGTGCTGTATGTAGGAATTCCATAATGCAATTTCACGCTTTTTTAAACGCAACATTTGCCAAATTTTGTCCAGCGGTGCAGCAGGGATGTAATTGACTCAGAGAATTCAGAGAAAATTTCTTGAAGTTTATGACTTCCTAATAAAAATCTTTAGTAAGCTTGAGCTTCTAGTGCAGGTTTGCGCAACATATGGCCTGCAAGAGACTTTGTAGCGGCCTGACTTCAACACGAGGTGACCTCTACAAAAAAGAGATAAGAAAAAGGTTATCATGTTGAAAATTGAAACAAAAAGCGGTTTGAAGAAGTTGGTCTTTAAAAAACATCTTCGTGCTTGTTTCGAGCTAAAATGGGCAAAACAACCTCTATGAAAAATTTAACACTACCCCTTCCCCGAATAAAGGTCTTCACGTTTCTCGGAAAAAACAATCTCTATTGAAAATTTAATTCCCCTTCTTCAAAAAAAGGTCTTAAGCTTGTTTTAAGACCACCACTTGGAGAACCTCGGAAGCAGGTCAGCGAAAAAATATGAGCTCAATCTGGATCTTTTGCTGTTTTAAGTGGCTGTTTTAAGTTTTAAGTGGATCTTCTGCTCCGGCGACACCAATCTGAGCTCAGGTTGTTTTTCTGTAGAATCACAAGGTTTTCCATGATTTGAGAATAAACACTCAAAAGTTTTTAAGAAAAATAGAGCTCTTATGAAAAAAATACAGAACACGGCATTATAAAAATTCCAGATATTTTGTGGTGCGAATGGCGCCTTCAGCCTCCGGCAAATCAAAAGCCTTTGATTATCAACATCGACAAAGTTAATTGCAGCATGCTTTGCAGCAATGGTTGCAGCAAATTTTCAAACAACAGTGATGTATTAAGAGTATATTTAATTGGATCTGCTTCTAATTTTATTACTTACAGCCAGTGGTTAATTTAGGGTGAGGCAAGTGAGGCAGCTGCCTCGGAGTATCCTCTCCAGACATGTCCGACAAGCTATTTCAGTCTTTCGAAATAGTGGTAGCCTTTAAAATAATTGAGGACTTGGGGATTTAGGTTGGCCCCTTGTGAATTCTTGTCCCAGATCCCTAAAATCCTTGATCCACCACTGCTCACAGCATACTAGAAAGAGTGCTGGTAGCAGGATTTGAACTCTCAACTGTTCCTATTGTCGCACAGTGGTCATCATCTAATATATAAAACGCTATTCTGTCTGTGTGTCTTTCTATCTATCTGTTTTAACTCCTCTGAAACTGCTACAGGTACAAGCATCAAACTTGGCACAATTGATTACCACTCCACGTTGAGTGTCACAAGGGTATTCGTGACGCCATGATGACGTCATAATCAAAAATAACTTTTTTAATTTGCATTACTTGGCAGAGGACAACCGCTTTTTGCTCAAACGAAAACCAGCTTCCGACTTATCACATTGCAAAAAACTTTCATTTGTTTGGGATCCAAAATGACGTCATGATCAACACTTTATTGCACAATCTGTTTTCTGTTTTTTCTCAAAAAGCACTAATCGTGCAAACGTGATTGAACGTTCTTGCAGAACATATTAATAAGGTGCTTTTGATAGAAACAACTTTACAACTATTAAAGCCTATTTAGCAATGCTACGAGCAATTCTTTATTTAAGCACTTTAAACCCTCTGTGCATTTATTCTTCTCTATTTCCCTTGCATGCATAAAACTGGCTCTATGACGTCATAATATGTCTGGTATGATCAACACAAATCTTCGCTACCGCAAATCATAATATAAAGATGTTTTAAAAAATTGCAAACTTTTTGCAAAATTAGTTTATTAAAAAACTGATTTGTGACCTCATTTCTCAACTGATTTTCAAACTTTTTTCTAACAAATTAAAGGTTCTTTCAAGGCGATTCCGATAGTATACAATATGTACAATTGATATCAGTTTTTATTCTGAAAAAATTGAACTTTAAAACCTGTGAGACAACTTTTTATCTCTTTCGAAGGTAGTGAGTTCAATAAAAACAGGTGACTTTAATACAAAAACGTTATAATAAATTACTAACAATTACTGTCCTTTGAAAGCTTAGGAAATTTCCTTTCCAGTAATATGTGACTCCAATTACTTAGGGCTAAGGATTAGTTTATAATGGCTGATCGAAAATTGGTTGCCATACGTCATGTTTCATTTTTGGTCTAACAATTATCCTACTTGACCTAACAAACTTGCAATTGTTAGACAAGGTTAGCTCTTTGGTGCATTTTGACTACTTTTCCTCACAAGCATGGTTCTTTTGCATTATCTGTCGACGTTTTCAAATAGATCCATCAAAAACCTAAAGTCTCCAAATGTTTATGAAATGTAGTCTATCGGTTAGAAACACACAAAATTTTGTTGCCTGCATTTCAAAAAACAGCGATTTCTAGAAAGACTAAATCTTTGATACATTTTGTCTATTCTTTCTCGATAGCATAGATCTTTGGCATTATCAGTTAAAACATTCAAAAATATTTATCGAAAAATGAAGTCTACAAACTTTAATATGTAGCCTACTCCAAGCAAAACACTTGGTGATCACCCAAGAAAAAAAACGAAGGAGTAAAGATGGTCCTTTCTTATGGTTTGCAACAAAATGTAAGTGTCGAGCAACATATGATCTAAATGTTGAAGCAATTTCCTTTGGAATTAGGTGAGGCTGCCGCAGCAGCCTGCTGATTTGATGTTCTTAAGCTCGACATTATCAATGGGGGCCCCCGCTACTGCAACAACTCAACTATGAGTGCTTTTTTCGAATTAGTTTGCTCTTTGCATGGCGGTGTTTATGCCAGGGCCAAGGAACATGAACACAGTCAGAGACGTTAGTTTATATTAATTTGCCTGCCGTAACGAAAAAGTGGTAAGTAGCGATCCTACCAATGATGGCTCAAAACGCATTGTGAGGTCATGATGTTAAATGTCATCGCAATTCTTGCCACTACATAGTGAGAACAGCAGCAGGCAGCAAAATTATCCACTATCATTTTGATAGCAAATATCAATGGTAAAGCCCGTTACTACTGATATTTGTAATTGCAAGGATATCGGTACAAAACACTATTCTTCATTTAAAAGAAGGGAAGTTTGGATTTGGGGCAAAGTCAAATGTAATAAAATCCCAAGTTTAAGAAAAGATCACAATTAAACAATAATAGCATCAATCTGTAACACTGGATTAAGAGGGAATGTTTTTTTTTAAAAGAGCGTAATTGGTGCCAATTGCAATAGGTTATATGACTTAAAGGAAAGCGACAGCCCCTTTTCATGCTATGGCCGAATTAAAGCAAATAGCGCAGGCAAAAATCTTAATGTCACAAATATTAGTACGAAAAAGGGAATGTTTCTAAATCATTTCGTTGCTGCTCTCATAAATGTTTGTACTGTGAAGCTGCTGCATTGATTGATACCTATTTAATCGGCACCGGTAATAATGTGCCCTGCCGGGGTAAAGCCGCACCATATGGGAGAAAAATGTTTTCTATTTTGCTTGATAACAGCTTCATAGAGCTACCGGAATCAAACCTGAAAATTTGGGAAAAGCAAGGACTCATTTAACTTCTATGAGCATACCTAGGCAAGGAAAAACAAATATGAATCATAATGCGTAGCTAGCAGGGACTTAAGAAAGTTTGAGGCGAAATCAAAATTAAGAGCATCCTTGTGTTAAATCGCACCACATGGCCGATATTATCGGTTTTTTGTTTTATGATAGCTTTGTGGAGCTATCTGGGTCAACCAAACATTTGGGGAAAAGCAAGGACTCTTTTAACTCCCCAGGGCAGGTCAAGCAGGAAGAAAAGAACAAGCTACATAATGCGTAGCCAGCGACTGTGTGAAATCGCACCACACGAAATAAAATTTTGCTATTTTGCTTTAGAATAGCCTAAAATTAGAAATGTGTTCCCTACTTCCAAACTACGGGAAACGCAAGTTTTCCTTGGGTTCGTGTCAGCAATGAACAGAGCTCATAGACCTAAGCCATAGCCAGGATCTTGAAATGAGATATTCTATTAGGAAAAGGAGCACGAAAAGTCGTGAAAATCTGACGTGCAGAAAACACGTTAACTTTTGGTAACTCTTCTCACAAGAGCCTGATAGGAGGAGCCAGCTTGGCCGGGTAAACCGACACTCTCAATTCCGACGTTACTGATGATGACTCTTCGAGCAACGTCGTTGTATATACTATAAAGCAAAGGTTTTTTCTTATGCTGATATGCTGCGTGTCAAGGCATTATTGTCATTTATGTCCTTACTTTACAGCATTGCAATAAAATCCCAAGCTTAAGGAAAAGTCAACATAAAACCATAACCATACCAATTTGTAAAACTGAATATAAAGAGAGCAAGAGCCGCTTTTGTCGCTATGCCGGAAACAAGACAAATAGCGCAGCCAGAACAACTTAATACCACAAATATAAATAGCCCGCCATTATACACAGGAAAAGAGGCAGCGCCATATCGCAAAATAGACTTACAACTAAATAGTTGATTCTTGTAATCGTAAAAGCAACCACCATTTTGCCGCTACAATCAGTTTTGATCGTGTTTCAATCCCTTCTCCCTTAAATATTAACCATAATTTGTGGCAAGATTCTTTGTGAGAATTGCCAGTCATGATTAAGAGAATATGATGATCAAAGTTTCATGTGCAAGAATTTTGAAAGTGCATAAAAACCATTTCACTTTTCGCTACTGCTCACACAAAAGCCCCAGGCATGAAGCCGGCGCAACCGGTTGAACCGAACTGCTAAACCCCGTCATTACTGATGGAGGGCTCCTGCCGGGCGACGGCGGCAGAGCCGGCTAGTATACTATAAAGCAAAGATATTTTCTTTTGCTGATATGCTGGTTGTTATGGTATTTGTGTCTATACTCCATAACATTGTAATAAAATCCCAAGCTTGAGAAAAATTCAACATAAAACCATAACCATAACAATTTGTAAAACTGAATATAGAGAGAACAATAGCCGCTTTAGCCGCTATGCCGGAAACAGGACAAATAATGCACCCAAATAGGAACTTAATACCACAAATATAAATTGGAAAGGGGCACCACCACATCGCAAAATATACTTATCATTAAATAGATTTCTTCTATAATTATGAAAGCAACCACCATTTTCCCGCTACAATCAGTTTTGATTATGTGTCATTCACTGCTCCCTCACAAGTATTGCTATGCCACAATAATTTGTGGCAAGATTCTTTATCAGCTCAGCATTGCCAGTCATTATTAAGAGAATATGATGATCACAATTTCGTGTACAAGAATTGTGAAAGTACATAAAATTTATTAACTATTGGCTATTGCTCACACAAGAGCCCGATGGGTGAAGCCAGTGCAGCCGGTTGAACCGAAATACTAAACCCTGACATCACTGATGGAGGGTCCCTGCCGGGGGACGTCGGCTAGTGGCTTATAAGTGTATAGCACTGACCTAAACCGGAGCCAGGGTATTAGCCAATTTTGTTTTTCTAGCTCAGCAGCAATGTAACTAATTCTACTGTGAAAATCAATGGGGCGTTATCACCTCGATTGGCATGTAGGCTTTTTGGCATGTTAAGCTATTTTGACAGGGTCCTAGAGTTCCATATCAATCAACAGTGCAGTTTGCTGCAACCCAAGTCATAAGCAGCAACTGAATCAGCTTGCCCAGCAATATGCCTCGTATTTTTGAAAGTGATCACAATAAATCCGTATCATATATCAATGAATGTACTTCTAATTAAGAGTTGCCAGACGTCAGGATTTTCCCTAACATACCAAAGATTTCCACGCTAAAATAAGCGTCAGGGAGAAACGTTATAAAATATGCAAATTAAAAATCAGAAATTTTTTCTCCGAAGTGAGGTTAATATCAATTCAGACTTCGAAACTATTGCTCTTCTAAACAAAGGGCTTAAAAGCGTGAAGGAAACCGATATAAATGTATTAGGATGGTGCCTTAATATGATAACCCTACATCCCAGCGTGTTATAAACAATGCTAGGAGCAGGTGTACAAAGCTGGAAGTAGCCTACTCCCAAAATTTTTTGAAATGCTGACAGTTACAAGACCTAGAGGTATTACTAATTATTTATTTTCTGGATACATTAATATGTGATACGGATTGATTGAGATCACCTAACAATACAAGGCGTATAGCTTGACGGGCTGATTCAGTAATTGCTTGTAGCGCAAGCTACAGCAACCTATACTGTTAAAATGAT
This sequence comes from Trididemnum clinides, assembly GCA_963675345.1. Classification (NCBI taxonomy): domain Eukaryota; kingdom Metazoa; phylum Chordata; class Ascidiacea; order Aplousobranchia; family Didemnidae; genus Trididemnum; species Trididemnum clinides. The sequence goes on along the minus strand of OY776305.1, from coordinate 7,521,589 downwards.
ATTAAGCAATAGATAGAAATGATTATTTCCTCACATGTGAGTATCAAACGAATTTGTTTTGTCTGTAAATTTTAACTGTAACATATCTAACAACCCATTGGGGTTAAAACTATTATGCTAACCCATATTGGACAGCTACCAGAACTCCAACGGTCAGAACAATGAGATTTTCTAGCATGTTTGATTTTTTATCCCTGTCACGGATCGAACACTTCTTAAATTTTTATTTTGGCAAATGTGCTGTTTGCTCGAATTCAATGCTTGATTTTCACTCTGCTGGAGACCTTTAGTTTATGTGGTCCAAAACTGTCTGCCAGCTGTTGGATATTTGTTTTTAACTATAAAGAAAAACCGAATGTGCTAATTAACTATTTCGCCGTTTGTCTGTTCGCTTTGTTTTAGGAGTATTTATTTGCACAAAGACGAACCCCCGTAACTGCCTTCATCAAATTTGGACATACGTAACAATTGAATGCTTTGTTCTGCCACCAGACAATCTAATCGTGTCTTTACTTTTCGCTCTACGCACCACTTAATTTCGAAACTGTGATCCTCCTGTTTAACTTGCGAAATGTGACAATTGGAATCTATAGAACAAGATCTGAGAAATTCCGGCTTGATTATTCTAGAAAATTTACTACACGTGGCCTGTATCGTGAATTTTGATTGGTTGTTGCTACCGTATATAAGGCCTAAGAGCGTAGTTCTTCGGTTCTGTAAAAGGTTTGAACCAGAGGAAATAACAGTGTTTTGCTGCTGACGACAATCTTGAAAATTAATAATTTGCGTGGGACCTCAAATAGTTCAGTAAGTTTGTATGTATCTTGCATGTACTTAGTAAGTTTGAATGTGAATTGTTGGCTTGCGACGTAGTATTTGTAAATTTTCCATCACAACATATGTTACACCGTCGCAACGCCGTTTTTGATCTTCGAATTTGCATCGAAATCCCTATTTTTAATATGTTTACATTATGAAGTTAGTTAAGTGTTTATCGTAGCTGTTTGTTTACACTTGCATTGTGTTTTAGAAAACCTGTCGCCCTATCAAATATACCATGTGGTCATTTTGGATATCGGAGCTGTAATAAAATTTCGTATCTCAACATCATCACTTTGTGGACACTTGATTTAGCGACTGAGTTTGCGGCTATTTGTCGTGAATTTCCCTATCTCAAACCATATAGCCTGAGCAGCAGCTATATGTAAGTTTTTGAACTCTTTGGAAAGCTAATCTTGAACATTGAATACTTCTTCGTGAACAAAATTGGTTGCTGTTCCCCCCCCCCCCCCCCAGTTCTCTTGTTCTTGAATCCGCGACGTCATATAATGGCTTCTGCAATGCAAAAGGAAGATCTTGCCCAAACTGCACTAACCCAATCAACCCCAGAGGATGAACCGAAGAAAAGTATGTCGCCTGCAGCACCAACGCCTTCAACAACCAAGGATCGAGTCGACAAAAATGACGAACGAAGTGAGCGTTCCAACAAATCAGCTTACAAGTCAAAGGCGCCCAAAAGCGAAATCCTGACTCGATCCAAATCAAAGAAGATGGCTGGCTCTTCGACATTTCCTTCGGTCGCACCATCATCCCACCACTCAAGTACCTCCTGGCGTTCAACGTCAAGCCGGAGCAATTGGTCGAGATCATCTACAAGCAGCGCAAGGGCTCGCAAGGCAGCATTGGAAGCCAGAATCAAGTCGCAGAAACACATTGACGAATTGAAGCAGCAACAAATGCAGCAGCGCCTTCGCCTGGAAGAAAAACAGCTTACCCAAAAACGCCGGGCAGAGGACCAAAGACGTCATGAAGAGGAAAGAGAGTTTCAACTGATGAAAGAAAGAGAGCATCAAGACATGATCTTCCAACAACAATTGGAACATGCTCATTTACAAGCCGAATTGGATCAGGTCGATGCGGAGCTAAGTAGTGAACTTTCTAATATTGGTTGTGCGGATAAACGTAAATGTGATACTAATGTGCTAACATTTGTTGCTAACGATAACGTCCCCCATGACCACCCCGAACAAAGTAAATCTACAGTGGTTGATATGGTCGGAAACAATGCGGACGCCGCAATAAATATACCTAGCACTGCTAATGCCTCAAATAAGGCACTCACCAATTTGCATGATAATCGTGTGAAAAGTGACGTAATTAAATCAGGCCTCACTAGGAATGCTCGTAGTGGCATGCTCACTGATATTAATAAGCCCATAGATTTGAAACCTAAATTTGAAGTGCCGCTCGTGAAAACCGTGCCTGATAACGAATCTTTAATTTTAAGACCTGTGGTTGACGTGTCGAGTTCCGTTTCCGTACCAGTGGCAGTGCCTTGTACTTCGCCTAAAGTTAATGGCGATGCTAACGTAAATTGTGCTAAAATGGTCTCAAACCTTAACCCATATAGTAAGCCGTTTGAAACTAAGACATTGTATGTCCCTAAGGCTTCTAATACTAACGTGCTTGGTTCTAATGGTACTGGGAATACTAGAGTAATGTCTCAATTTAATTGTGATGCGTCAATACACCCAGGGGTTTACGTGCCCACACAAAGCGCTATGCAGACACCTACCTTGTCCGACAATGCTAATCCTATTAATCCAGCTAATGTTTTGGCACATTCCGACGATTCCCAACATAACTCATATTTTACTAAATTACCTACCCTTAAGGTAGAACCTCCGTTTTTCAATGGTAACCCAGCTGACTATTTTAGCTTCATTAAGGCCTTCGACGTCTTGATTGATCAGCAACTGACCGACTCGAATAGAAAGCTGTTCTTTTTGTTGCACTACACTAAGGATATAGCGCACTCTCTGATTAAGGGGTGTCAACATATGCAAACAGCAGAACGAGGTTATCAGGAAGCAAGAGGGTTGTTGCAGTCGTATTTTGGTCAGAGGCATAAGGTCATTGAAGCGTGCATTAGACCTATTGTTAAAGGACCAGCGCTTAGCGAGAATGACCATAGAAGCCTGATTAAGTTTTCAGCGGATTTTACCTCTTGTCTGATAACTCTGCAAGGAATGGATTGCTTGAACAAATGGATAAGCAGTAGTCGAGAGGTCATGGGTTCGATCCCTAAGTCAGAGTGGTCTAAGGAAGCTTTAGATTTGGATTTAGCTAGTGATGAGCTACCCACAGAAAGAGCTTTAGGCCTGCAATGGAACGTGGAAAAAGATTCATTGACATTTAAGGTTCAAAGAAGAGACAAGCCATGTACTAGAAGAGGGATTCTGTCAATGATAAACTCTGTGTTTGACCCACTGGGTTTTGGAGCAGTGGCAGTTTTACCCATAAAGGTATTGCTACAAAAACTTTGCCGTGACAAGTTGGGCTGGGATGACCCGATTCCCCCAAATGAAAAGGGGAAGTGGTTAAACTGGCTCGAGCAACTCCCTAAATTGAAGCTCTTCACATTGCCAAGATGTTTCAAGCCTCCCAAATTTGGCAATATCGTTCACGCACAACTACATCACTTCGCAGACGCATCAGAGGGAGCATATGGATCGGCCACTTACTTGAGGATGATCAACAAAAACGGTGAAATCCACTGCTCCCTCATTTTTGGAAAAGGTCGACTAGCCCCTCTGAAACCACTAACCATTCCAAGATTGGAACTATGCGCTGCAGTGGTGGCCTCCCAGAATGATTTGATGATTCGCAGAGAACTACAAATGCCAGAGTTGGAAGTCCAATCCGTTTTCTGGACAGATAGCGTGACTGTTCTATGCTACCTAAACAATGAAAGCAAGTGCTTCCACACCTTCGTGGCCAATCGAATTCAGAGAATCAAGAACGTGTGTGACCCCTCACAGTGGCATTATGTTCCCTCCAAAGATAACCCAGCCGATCTACTTACACGTGGACTGACCATCGACGAATTTTTAAAATGTAATCGGTGGAAAATTGGACCAGCTTTTTTGTGGCAGCCACCTAATTACTGGCCTACAATTCCTCAAAATCCTACCACACCAGAGTTTACAAGCGATCCGGAAGTAAGAAGAGACCAAACCCTTATTTATGCCGTAAAGGTGCAACCAGACATCAGCCTTTTGGATGGACTATGCAGGAACTACTCAAGCTGGCATAAAATAAAGCGAGTTTGCGCTCAGGTGATTCGTTGCAAAAACATTTGGCTTGGTCGATCGCATTTAAATGTGAAGGATCTTCTGAGTCTTGAAGAGATTCAGGAGGCGGAGTACCTAATTTTCCGACACTTGCAGCGGCGATACTATGGAAAAGAGATCGAGAAGTTGCAAAGAGGTGAACAAATTTCATCTTCAAGCTCATTGCGCAATTTGGATCCGTACTTGGAACATGGAATGCTAAGAGTTGGTGGGCGACTACAAAAGTCAAGTCTTCCACATGACAACAAGCATCAGATCATTCTGCCTAAGTGTTATGAGAGTGAGCTTATGATCAGAGAGCAACACGAAAGACTAGGCCACACGGGACGCCTACACGTCATTGCTAAGCTAAGGGAAAGGTTTTGGATAGTAAGTGTTAACTCTGTGGCGCGCTCTGTGCTGTCCAAGTGCGTAAAGTGTCGCAAGATTCGAGGACAGGCACTTACACAAAAAATGGCTAATTTACCCGAGGAAAGACTTATTCCTGATAAACCTCCCTTCTCCTGTGTTGGAGTGGATTTTTTTGGAACATTTTTGGTGAGGCAGGGCCGATCTAAACTAAAGAGGTATGGAGTACTGTTTACCTGCTTCACCACCAGGGCAGTACACATTGAAGTGGCATATAGCCTGGAAACCAGCTCGTTCATTCAAAGCCTGAGACGTTTCATTGCACGCAGAGGCCAGGTCGCGGAACTTTGGTCTGACAACGGGACTAATTTCGTGGGGGCCCAACGGGAACTTACCCAAGCCATTGATGATTGGAATCAAGCCCAGATAAATGATTTCCTTTTGCAACGCAACATCAAATGGAAGTTTAATGTGCCCAGAGCATCTCACCATGGTGGTGTTTGGGAGCGACTCATTCGCTCTACTCGAAAAATTTTGACTGGCATATGCAACGAACAAATTTTAACTGACGAGAGTTTACTCACCCTCTTGTGCGAGGTCGAAGGCATAATAAACAGTCGACCTCTCACCACTTTAACGGATGACCCTCGAGACTTAAATGTATTAACAGCTAATCATTTGCTCCTCTTAAAGGAACAAGTTTCCCTACCTCCTGGTAACTTTTCAGAAAAGGACAATTTTGCTAGGAGACGTTGGAGACAAGTGCAGTATCTTGCAGATATATTTTGGAAACGTTGGACTAGAGAATATTTGCCATTGTTGCAAAAGCGCTCTAAGTGGGTCAACACTTCACGCAATGTCACAAATGGGGACATAGTTCTTATAATGGATAACTCACCTCGTAGCTCTTGGGTCATGGGCCGAGTAATCGAAACCTTTCCAGACAAACAGGGTCTGATTAGAAGCGCCAAAATACAAACCCAGTTTTCTGTGTGTGTTCGTCCAATTTCTAAGATGTGCGCATTGCTTGAATGTGATAGTGTATGATTCTTATGTAAATTAAATTGTATTTTTGGTGTACATTTTTGCGCCTTTGTGTTAAGCCTTGTGACCCCTCATCGGCTTAAGGGGGGCGGTGTGTCACGGATCGAACACTTCTTAAATTTTTATTTTGGCAAATGTGCTGTTTGCTCGAATTCAATGCTTGATTTTCACTCTGCTGGAGACCTTTAGTTTATGTGGTCCAAAACTGTCTGCCAGCTGTTGGATATTTGTTTTTAACTATAAAGAAAAACCGAATGTGCTAATTAACTATTTCGCCGTTTGTCTGTTCGCTTTGTTTTAGGAGTATTTATTTGCACAAAGACGAACCCCCGTAACTGCCTTCATCAAATTTGGACATACGTAACAATTGAATGCTTTGTTCTGCCACCAGACAATCTAATCGTGTCTTTACTTTTCGCTCTACGCACCACTTAATTTCGAAACTGTGATCCTACTGTTTAACTTGCGAAATGTGACAATTGGAATCTATAGAACAAGATCTGAGAAATTCCGGCTTGATTATTCTAGAAAATTTACTACACGTGGCCTGTATCGTGAATTTTGATTGGTTGTTGCTACCGTATATAAGGCCTAAGAGCGTAGTTCTTCGGTTCTGTAAAAGGTTTGAACCAGAGGAAATAACAGTGTTTTGCTGCTGACGACAATCTTGAAAATTAATAATTTGCGTGGGACCTCAAATAGTTCAGTAAGTTTGTATGTATCTTGCATGTACTTAGTAAGTTTGAATGTGAATTGTTGGCTTGCGACGTAGTATTTGTAAATTTTCCATCACAACATATGTTACACCGTCGCAACGCCGTTTTTGATCTTCGAATTTGCATCGAAATCCCTATTTTTAATATGTTTACATTATGAAGTTAGTTAAGTGTTTATCGTAGCTGTTTGTTTACACTTGCATTGTGTTTTAGAAAACCTGTCGCCCTATCAAATATACCATGTGGTCATTTTGGATATCGGAGCTGTAATAAAATTTCGTATCTCAACATCATCACTTTGTGGACACTTGATTTAGCGACTGAGTTTGCGGCTATTTGTCGTGAATTTCCCTATCTCAAACCATATAGCCTGAGCAGCAGCTATAATCCCCATAAACATGTCAATAAAAAATTTTGGCTTTGCAGTCTTTAGTTTTTGAGATACATTATGTTCCATTTTTAGAACAATTGTTCAATCCGTAGTCGCAACACTCGCAACTCTGCTATTTTCATTTTGGTATTTATCTTTTTTTTACTTCTTTGTTCCAAACTATAAGTCTTGAAACTTCACTATTCTATAGCTAAAACTTGCGGAAATGACTACCATTGCGATGAAGAGTGGAATTTTGATTCAAACTGTTGTTTTGTGCTATTTTATATTGTTTAGTTGGAGACAGAGCAAGGAAGTACAGAAACTACGCTTCCATGATAGTTGATTTGTTGATTAGTATTTTTTCCAGGTTCAGAGGTTAATATGGTAGGCAAATATACAGCATGTAGGCTACAGGAATGCAAGTTGCTGAGTTAGCATGTGGCTTGTTTTTACAGAACAATGCATACGGTTTATGTCATTTTTAGAGTCAGTTATTACAAATTATTTTGGCTTGGTAGACCCACAATACGTTTCACTAGGTTGTAATATAATAATGTCTTCAAGAAAACATGTTGCATTAAAAGAAGCTATTGATTTACTTATAGCTGACGACAATGTTTGCAGTGAATAAGCTATAGTTTTCTTGCCTCCAGAGCAGAGGGATGGCTATGCAACGCATTTGGAACTGGGCGAGGATAATGTTAGTCATGGCTTGGAGACTTTGCCGAACAATGTTGCTGGATGGGTTGAGGTCTGTGGAGACTCACCTGGAAAAGAATATGTCGTTTCCAAGGCCAGCTACAGCGTTGGCCTCCAGCTAAAAGGAAAAAACGAAAACCCACTCGAAGGCTCCAAACTGGAAAAGTGGCACAAACGTGAGCGATCCATCTACCCGGGCATGCATCCCGCCTTTATTGGAAACACAACCAGAACTGTGCTTGTTGGAGCCATTTCAGATTTTCAAGTTGCTCCTGAATGATGAAATCTGCAACCTCATCATTAGAAAATCAGAGCGTTATGCCGCGCAGCATAATGAAACGATAAAAATTTCCAAGGATGAGAGTTATAGTTTTGTTGCAATTATTCTTCTTTCTGGCTAGAACGCTAAATCGCGTCAAAGTGAAAAAATAAAACATTTTTTTCACTTTGTGGACATTGACTGTTTGCATCAAGAAGACAAAATGAAAAAGATCCGCTCTCTACAAGAAGCTGTGAATGCGCTATAGCAGTAGTTTGGAAATTTGCCGAGTATCTATCAGGAGACAAATAGATGGTGCCATATTTTGGGGGCATGCGGTCAAGTGCTTTAGTCAACGTCAAAAAAAGGGAACTGATGTTCTTTCCCCCACTATTTCATGAGGTGCAATCAAGGGATGGGTGGGGTTGATCTTTTGAACTGTTTCGTCAATCAATATAGGCCAACAATTCACGCGAAGAAGTGGTGTTATCCTCTCTTCCTCAACTGCATCGACATGATTCGTGTAGCAGCGTGGCAATTATACCTGATTCTTCAACACGATCCCTAAAAAGACCACTTGGATTTTAAGAGATCGGTCATGATTGGGTTGCTAAGGAACAAGGTGGGTTCTGAAACAGCTCAGGCTCTAAAAGCGGCCAGCGAATTGCAAACAAAAGTATTTGCCAACACCAGCCAGTTGATTGCGTGAAGCTGGGCCGCTGCGTTTGGTGCAAGAATAACGCAACAAAAGAGTGCTACGAGTGCAAGGTGCGGTTACACGTCAATTGCTTTTTGCCTTACAGTGCAACCGTTAAGAAGGATGCAATCGCTCCATCTCAATGAAAAATGTGCTATAAAAGCAAATTTTTATATCATTGAAATATCATTTGCTATAAAAGTAAATTTATATCATGTGCTATAAAAGCAAATTTATTGTAATTGTTTGCCATTACAATAAATTTGTTCTTATAGCACATTTTTTTAGTGGTCGCAAAAAAGAGCCATTAACTTTTTTGTGCAGAAACAGCTTTTATCATAAAAACAGTCATAAGCCACATTAAATATTCATTTAATTTTTATGAAAGTGTGTTGAAAAAATTAATTTCATTATCAGCGGCTCGAAAAAGATTTGATACAGTCAGCAATTCATTTGTAGGCATTGCAGTTTGGTGATGTCGCGAGCGCGCCACAGGATGCTTTAGCATAGGTATTGGACAGTTGTTCCAATATGAGAACAAAAGTTTCAAGCAGATACTGCTCAACGAATAAACATGACATCAAAATAAAACTCTCATCAGCATAATAGTGAATGCTTAAAGAAAAAAGTTGCATTGATAAAAGTTCAAAGTTTGCTTTGATCACGTCCCTGTTTCTCCTAGAGATAAAGGCTTAGAGTAGATGTTGGATCGCGAGGTGTGAGGATTAATCGCAGCAAAGCTTGTAACGTCATCATGACAAATTTTTATGAAAAACTGTTTTCAACCCTTTAATAGAGATATGAAAAAACAATTTGTTGATATGACTGTATGCGACCAGCGGTGAACGTTTAAAATTTTGTTCCAATAGTGGAACAATTATCCAGCATGGGTTAAACCTGCATTGTGATAGAATTGCCTTCGGCTTGAAAAAATTTTATTTTTGCTTTTCGTTGGAGTATTATTCTTTAATGAACATTTTTGTTTCAAAAAGGGAAGAATTTTTCCTTTCAGTTTTGATTAATCAAACAGTTTGTTTGTTAGCTTATGTTAAAGATAACTTTGCACAGTTGAAGTCCCCGTGATGGCACGAAGAGCTTCAACGTTTCGATTTACTTTTTTGATAAATTCTATAAACAGGGATGTAGCGGCGAGAAAACAGCGATGCCGCGTCATTTTAAATTTGCCGGATCAAGTGCATAAATTTCCCCATGTGGGGAAATTTATGCACTTGGGCAGTGGCCATTTTACACTCCCTTCCAGTGTACACTGCCCCGTACATTTACATACCGGGCCTGCCCCTTCAGTGTATACTGCCTTTCTTTTAATGCCCTGCCAGCTGAGATTCGAATCCGCAACCATGGTATCTCAACTGTTCTAATGTTCTTAAGAATAAACTTGATAACTAACTGGGGAAAATTTTGCACTTGTTCCAATTTGCCTAACTGGACCATGGGTATTTCTACTCTTGCCGTCCCAAAGCTATTGTGCGTTTCTACACCTCTTTTTTAGCCCTACATCCGTGGCTTTAAAGTCATTGTCAGAGACTAGTAACTTAACTCTTTGTGTTTCTCGGTGTCTGTGTATTTGAGTCACAACTTCTCGGAAATTTCAGAAGGTACTAACGTGAAACCTAGCTCGACTGATCATTTTTACGTAATGGGTGTCATTAGGGAATTGGTGAGGTCACCAATTCTGTGGATAGACTTAACGTCAGATTATATTTGTGGTAGAGTCATGTCGCGCGCCTGAGTAATCTTTACCCGAAAGACATTTTTATCACGTGTAGCATAATGGAACCAAATGCCAAGTTTTAAAGTGAAATCTTGCAGGTTTTAGACAAAAATTATTCTTTTCTCTCGCACAAAAATTGGTCGGTGGGCTATCCACTTAAGCCACAATCTAACCCAGCTTATTGTAGTGTAATACCTCAACTGCAGATGCTGGAGTTTAGGCTCAGGGTTACTTCGCCCTTCGTTGGCTGCATTGATGCCGGGAACAACTAACATACGCGCAAACAAAACTTTATAAGTTTTTTAACTAGGCTCAAAATTACGAAAAAGTTGTAAGTGGGCTTGTGACTTCATAGCTCAATTCCTGAACATACGTCAATCACTTTAGCGTTCTTTCACAGCTTTGAATTTTTGCCCATATGCACTTAAAGAGATGAATGCATGAAAGCTTGTGAAATTGTTTGCTGTTTGTATGTAAGCACAGCCTTAGTGTATTAATAGGGAGGTCGGTATTACGAGCATCGCTTATACAATCTAAAGTTTGAGAAGAAATCGATAGAAGAAATAGGTCCATATAAATGGGTGAAATTGTAGTTACAAATTATACAGAGTTGTACCAATGGAGGAAATGTTTTTCTTAAAAATGGATTCTTAGGCCAATCGTGTAATCGAATGGAACACGTTTGCTGAAAATACAGTCCCTTTTGCTCTGTTTCGGGGCCAAGACACCTTGGTGCACCCAAAAAAACTTGCTGTCACAAATATCATTACGAAGGAGTTTGCATCAAATCGTGAAATAATTCCACCACTAAACAATTTTTTCTGTAATTGTAAAACAAAAACCATTACGGCGCCCTCTCGCAACTTTGACCGTGTATTTTTGTACTGATTGGAAGAAAAGGATAGAATGGGTGGATGAGCAAGAGTTTGTGAGTAAGACCATTGTTTATTCAAAGTACGACTGTCGGGATAATGGACGTAGGAGCGATGCCCCCATTTATACCAATCTTCTGCTACTGCTCTTTGAAATGCTATTAGGGTGAAGTCAGCACAGCCGGCTGAAACCGACATATACTGACTGGCAGCCCTGTTAGATGACGCCGGCAGAGGCTAGTGTTTCATAAAACTTTGTTCATTACTGTTTGAAATTCCAACCCGTTTTTTTCTTGCCCTTTGTTATCTGATATCTCATGAGCGCTCATAGCGGCTTAACAATATAATAACAACTGTCTCTGGTATCGCTAAAACTAAGAAAACGGTAATGAATAAACCGGTCCATCCAACTGCAAGGCAAAACTTCGCACTGTAAGCTGAGAAATAAAGCACGTTTTCGGAAAAGCTTACTTTCAAGATTTCGTGAAACAACCTCATGACAGGTTTCAATTGAGCAATTGCCATAAATACTCATAACGTAAAGCATGCTTATTCGTTATTTTTGTCGATCATTGTCGGAAAAATCTGTTTATCCGTTCCTTGATGACGTCCCACTTCGTTTCAGTTGAAGCAAACAAATTTGATCTTAACTCAATGCCAGAATGTTGTAAGTAAAATTTGTTACAAAACAAAATACAGTATTATTGAACACAGCAGTTAAAAACTGCTGATGCTTACCTGTTTTTTTTGTTTTTGTCTGATTCCTTCTTCGGAGTGAAGGTATGTTGGGAGGACACAAATCCCAGTAGGGGGATAACTTTTCACAGTTTGGACCAAGGATCAAATGAGAAGAAAGAAATACCGAAGAGAATGTCGCGTAAAGAGTCTACAGCAGAAAACAACAAAAAAAGATCAGAGATATTCCGAATCGGGTGACGGCATGCGACGAGCGTCGAAACTTTGTTTTCCCGATTCTAGAGAAATAGGTGTTCATACGAAGGGTTTACTTGTGGCGACAAAATCCAGAGAGGATAAGACAAGCGTGGTGAGAAAACACAAGTTTTTTACCTGAAAAAGAAGCTGAAAGAACTTGAGTAACAAAGCATTTTGTAGGTGGCAGTTTGTCTCCAGTCTGAGTGAAAAAAAGAATAAATGCGGAAGGCGAAAAGAAAGAGATTGCAAGAGACTAAGGCATAGATGCCTGAAACAGCAACATATCTAGTTCGTGTAACTCAGAGCATTTAGTGGGGCCCGCCATCGCTTGTAGAAACTTCTATATATCTAATTTAATATGACACGAGTGGCCACACTTGCCGTATTAAAGAGCCAAAAATAATGGAAGTTATCACTGAAAGAGCCGTTACGCAATTCTTAGTTTGAATCGACGCATTTCCGTTCAAATAAAAGTTGATGACCTTTTCTTTGGAGATCATCATTTTCAAAGCTCGAAATCATTGCAAGATGTAAAGCACTGGTCCTCGGCCAACTCTTGAATCGTTAATGCGGCTTTCCGGCTGAAAAGTTTGCCCACCCTGGTCTAACCTTCCCGTTGCTCGAAAAAGCAAAAAACAAGCGAACGGGACCAAGGGCAACCTCATAAGAGTAGAGTAAAAGAGAATGGAAAGTTCCTGCGAATTGTGACTGAGAGCGAAATAGAAAAGAATGATATGTTTGCCTTGACTCAAATGTATTGTTCAAAAAACAAGCCGCACTTCATTAAAGATAAATCAATTTTTTAGCTGTAGACATAAGTAGTTACCGTTAGGGTTAGACTCTAAGTCTAGTAGGCTATGACGCTTTTTTATCGCCGAAACAGCGAAATATTTGAGCATTTGCCAAACAATGTGAGAGCATGTGTTTCGTATGAAAGCCTACAGGGCGTGCTAGCTTTTTATTGGTGTATTTTGGAACAAAGGCACAAAAGTTAATGCTTTACAAACGAGATCATATTGCTATTTGGGGAATTTTCTAGATTTTAAAGTTGAGCGTGATTAATCTTGATTACAGCACTGATATTTTTTGGCACGCCAAGTTGTTAAAAACTTATCACTGGACAATTTTCATCCAGACACTTTAAGCCGTTACGTTGGTGAATAAAATGGCATCCTACATAGGTTGTTAAACAAAAATTACTTCAAATGGTCTCTTTTTCACCCATTACTATACCACCAAGCCGTGATTTAGATTTGAAGTGAGAGTTTTGTCACCATCAAAGGAAACGCTTGTTTAAGCAGTGCTTAAGATAGATTAGTTTCTGTTGAAAGACATACCAATAAAAGAATGCAATTAAAAATCACCGAAAAGTTGCTGCTTTAAAAACTGGCTCAAGAGGCATATCTTGATGAAAGAAGCTAAACTAAAAATCACAAAATATATACAACAGGCCCAAATAATAAAAAAATTGTTAGATTAGGGGAAATGCGGAAGCAGTATTGTGGGAGAGGTGGGAGAGGACAAAAGACGTCGTTACTCCTCTAATTGTTGGACTTGTAACACTGTACTCATGCACAGCATCGTCGTAAGTTCGTGACAAAAGCATAATAAACTAAAGCCCCCTTAACTTATTTCTAGTTATATGCCTGCGTGTAGGGGCAGCAGAAGCAAGACCAATCTACAGCATAACCATAAAAAATAAAGAGAAACAAGATTCAATTCTTCGCTGCCGAGTTATTATCATTATCGCTTGGCACTGATCAAGCCCAGGAGAGAAGAGGGGTGGGGGCGCTCCCCGTCCGCCACTGGTTCAAATGTTGATCCATTCCAGTGTTTTTAAGCCTTTTTAGGGATGAGGCTGAGAAACACATTGATCAAAGAAACATTGATCAGAATCTCCGGTAAAGAAACATTGATCAGAGAAAAGATGTCACTTATATCACGATACAGAGTTTTGATTGGCTGATTAAGTGATTTACTTCACTGTTTAAATGCGATTAGTGCTTACGCCCAATCATATTGTTTGTAGCAATGTCGTGACTTTTATTCTGCTGTAAACTCATTTATACATCGAGCTGTTTTAAGCTGTTATTAACTTTGCATTATTGTATCATAGTTCCTGACGTAATGATTGCGTCAGAGGTGGCGAGCTCCAGGCAGCACGGTGCTGGGCTACGCGGCTTCTACTGTTATGATTGCGGCAGAGGCGGCGAGCTCTTAGCAGCACTATGTCAAGCTGCACGGCTACTAGCGTTGTGATTGTTGCACAAAAGCGAGCTCAAAATAGTACTGCGCTCAAAGTTTAACTTCTCGCTGCTTCTTTATTGCCAAATGCAGAAGGAAAGCGAAGAATAAAATTTTAACTGCTCCTATGTTCCATTTGAGAATTGAATCGAAGTTTTGATGTTGAAGGAGGCCGGTGATTGCATCATTGACAGCATCAAAAAAGAATTGAATCGAAGTTTTGATGTTGAAGGAGGCAGGTGATTGTATCATTGACAGCATCAAAAAGAAAATCCCCTAAAAACATTTGCATTAAAAAAATATTGTTTCCAAAAATTTTTGATCAAGTTGTTGGGTGATATATTTGCATTGATGACTGAATTCAGACTTTAATAAAATCAAAGTCTAAATTCTAAAAACAATTAGCATATGACCAACAGTAACCCGAAAGCAAAAGGCTACTATATGTCACATAATTAAAGCTGGAACGCACTTTCAATATTACGTTGAAGTGTCTAATTTTTGCGGGCAAAGTCCAAAAAAACAGAAAAAATGTCAACAGGCGTCTTGCGAACTTGCAAAACAGCTTCAGACAAAAGTTGCAGTCAGCGGTAAGATGTAGAAAGTAAAGGTCTTTACTTAACGATTGAAAACTCAATTTAACGCTTATGACATACCCTAACTTGCCCTTATTAAATGCAATGATTTTATTTAAATGTAAAACATGTGACGGTGTTACAAATGTATTGAAACATCTACTGTTGCTTTTTGAGTTGATTCCTACATTGTATTTGCTTGTTAGATAAAGCAACGAATTTTTCAGTTAGGTCATGTAACTTTAGTCAAGTATAGTGCCTGCTAAGCCTGTGTACTGTTGACTAGCTGTGAATTTATGAGCGTGATAAGATAGTAACCACCTCTGAAATCCTGCAATTTGAGTTAATGGCTAGCGTGTTCGAATTACGGTCAGGCTTTTGGAACAACAAAAATAACTCAGTCGGATATATATTTAAGTAAATGTCGACGCTTCAATAAGCTCCTTTTCGCTTTCGATTTGAAAGAATGCAAAAAGCTACTGACAAGACACAAATAAATTCAAATCTAGTTGAAAAATTACGTTCTAAATTACCTCATCATCAGATTGTATCCTGTGTGACAGTGTAGAATGAAAAACCCCAACACTTGGCAAATATTGTTGCCTCTGAATAAGTAGTTTTGTAGTGCATGATGTCAAATAATTAATTGGTAGCTATCGAGTCAGATGTTGGCATGTAAATCAGCATCACAGTCAATAACAAAATAAATCAAAATACAATCAAAACGACAACATTCTTTACTTTCAGGCACAAGACATGACAAACCAAATTTTAGTAGTTCTGTCACTTTTGTTTGCTGGACTTCCCTCAATTGTGAGCCTGTATTGCTATAATGGAGCAAATGTTCATGTGCCTCCTTTGTTGGACATGTATACTCTTAATTCTACAAAATGCGAAGATGTCAACGCCAGATGTTTAGTTGGTGATTTAACTTACACCGTTTTTGGTTTTGTAAAAGGTAAAATTTGCTAATTGAAGCTCCTAAACTAGCATTGTTGTTGCTATGGTTTGATCTCCGCTTCTTGGTGATGGAGCTATGGCATAAAACAGCTATTCAGATTTACGCCATCAGTGCTGATAAGAGAGTGGTTTAGAGAGCTCCAATGGATTCGGAATTCTCTAAGATGCCGGATATGGCAATTTGCTGTATTGCTCTCACGAGCACAAAAACCACTAAGTTCGCTTTTTAAAAGTTGGTTCTCAAAAACTGATATTAGTCTTGTAAAATGGTATATCAGACCCCTTTCCTTATCAAAATTTATCTTCTTACGCGATTGGTTCTGACCTCGCAAAATTTGGCATCGGGTTCGGATATAACTTTCAACGGGCCTGCTCACCAAAAACATGGTCAAGATTAGGGGGAGAAAAGCAGTAGTCTGTTTTGAAATGGTCATGAATACGAACACAGACTGGTAACCCCACTACCAAGACGGGCCTGCCTTTAATGGGTCCGCAAAAGTTTCCACCAGCGAACTCTCGCCGGGCAACTTCTCTACTCCAACCAGTCAAAAATACAGGTGATCAGTGAAGTACTTGGGAAAACTGTAACAACCAGTTGCTGCTGTGACCTTCAAAAAAAGGTTGAGCCGTGGAGCAGGTTCAGAAACAGATCTATCTTTTTGCAATGTTTTTCAGGAAACGTGTCTGCGGCCCTCTGCGCCAATGCTACAATCTGTGAAAGCTCTTGTGATGACCTGGCCGATCAACTAATAAAGCAGGGAGAATCACAGAAGATTTTGAACATTACTATCGACTATTCAAAAATCGAGTACACAGTCAAGTGAATAGAATTCATTATAAATTTTCTTGTACAAGTTTTAACAAATATAGCCACTACGTTTTAAATGCAAAAACTGGCAGCTAAAAGTTTAAAGTACTAATCTTAGCAAGCTGTCACATTTCTATTTTCTGGTCACAAAGAAGGCTATACAATTTATAGAATCTGGTTTTAGACCCGCCTAGAAGTAACCAGTATCGCTGGCACATTGAATTTCTCACAGCAATGCAACGAAACAGAGGAAAGTAAAATGCAATTCCCGAGAACAAAGTAAAATTCTTGACGACAAAAGAACGGAAAAGCTTTATGCCTGTATGAAACTTGTCGCCTTTCGATCGTTGTTTTGGCGCCTGACTTCTTAACAATAAACCGCAAAAAACAGATTTTTGTAACTTTTTGTGTCACTATCACCTGACTGAAAAATAACTGCCAGTCAATCGAGTCAAACGAAAGCCGTTTATTTTGAGTCATTTATTTTGAACATTTTAATATTTCAGTTCTTGTACGAAGATGTGCTGTGCTGAAGACAACTGCAATAAAATAAGTAGCCCTCCCACTACGATTGCAACCTACACCGAAATTAACGACTTTACCCCAACGCAAGGAGCAACAAGTTCACACCATCATTTAGTGTTGATTGCGTTTTTGCTATTGTTGAGCTTCATATTTTTTGTTCAGTTTTGATTTTGTGGTGAGATAATGTAAAAATGCGTGTGAAAAATGTAGCCCGCAGCAACAGTTCTTAAACCATTTTTTGATCAGGCGTAAACGAGGCTGATATTAATCTATTCTGGGCAACGCCGTATAAATGAACGAAGAGCACGACACTCACACGTGGATATGATCAAAGGTGCTGTAGTTTCCAGGAAATTTGCTTTGCAAGGGTAAAACTGCGGAGAGAGTTGAAGCCTACCCTTAATTTACGACATTTTTCACTGTAAACAACAAATGGCTTTTTTGGGAGACACCCACAACTTAGTCTTGTTCAAATAACACTCAATTAAATTAAAAATTTCCGCTGTACTTTAATACCTGAAAGTTTTGTACGTTTTTTGCTCTCATGCGTTCATGTACAAAATTTTTTACGGCTTAAAGATTGCTGCACACAATATTGGTTTTCGCTCGGTTTTGTGCGCGTTTGCACGGTTTCGAACGATTTTTGCTTTCACGCATTTTTGCATAAGTTTTTGTCCGCTTGGATAGTTAAATGCTGTTTGACAGTATATGTTGCTGTTCAGGTATTCAATTTGTCCGCAAGGTACCTCCAAACTGTATACATTTTTTGCGGAAAAAAAGTGCAAAAAGATTTTTGTTAACAAAACTAGATGTTTACACAAGAAGGTATATTCTGCAACATTATATAATTAACCAAGCTGATGAAAATTTTCATACAAAAATGCGTGAGAGTAAAGCACGTACAAAATGGGACAAAGCGGAAAAAAACGTATTCTGTGTATATCCGCCCTTACAGTATATGTTTTTGTTTGAATATCTGATTTTGTCCGCAAAGTGCGTACACCAAAAACGAATAATTCTTGCTGACAAAAAGCGCAAAACAATTTTTGTTAACGAAACCGAATGTTCTAACAACTAGGTGTACTGCGACAAATCATATAAACATTTAAGCAGATAAAATTTCCGTACAAAAATATTGGATAGCAAAAACTTACAAAACCGGAAAAAAACCTTAAAAACGTTACTGTGTGCAACCACCATTAAGCAGGATATTCTTGTTACATGGTCAAGCTTGATAATCTATTCTTTCTATGTGTGATAGTGCCAATATTGCCAACTTTTTGACCTTTTGCTTAATTTTGTATTTTCAGCTGATAGCCTACCACATTTCCCGGTCAACTAATTGGTATCAAAAAATGAATCACTTTGCGTTGCCAACTTTTTGACCTTTTAATTAATTTTGTAGTTTGAGCTAGTACCACATTTCCCGCTCAACCGATTGGTGTTAAAAAATGAAACACTTTGTAATTCAGTTTTGTAAGCACTTCTAACTGCGTCATTGCAAATGCTAGAATATTTGTACATAATGATAAAGCAAATTTTGCCCTTTTATATTGTTCTCAATATGATGTGCCAATGGAAATACCTAAAAGACGAGGTTTGCACTATGGAATTTGCAACATTTGTTAAACTGAAAGCAGCCATTGAAGATGGATGAACGCAAACAATAAGGGAATTGTTTTGTAATGCGTGCAATTTTATTGCTTTATTTGGACCAATTTGATATTAGCAGTGTTTGGACTAATTTGAAAACAGGCAGAAAAAAAAATTATATTGCTAGAATCTATTACTATTGAAAATTAAATGAATTTCAATAAAAAAATTCTTCGCAATTATTTAGTGTGTGCATACTTTTTGGGCACTCTATAAAACTAATAATTGTTGTACCATATGATTGAAAACTGCAGTGCTTTGCTAAGCTTATTACCGACAATAAAACTTTTGCTACGCCAGGATTTTTGTCGACTTTCTGATCTTTAAAAAAAGTGTGTTTATCAAACAAAGTCCCAATAAACAGACTTGTTGTCTGCACGTGAGTACTTACTTGCCCTTAACCTCTCCAAAACTAATGGACGAGCAAATATAAAACTTGTCACCGTTGAACTCCACTCCGGAGTGAATGTCCTAGGGGGTTTATAACGTCATAATAAAAATGATGTTTTTGAATTGGCATTTCTTGACCGAGGTAAGTGGTTTTTCTCTCAAAAGAAAACAATCTTACCAGCTGGCAAAGATTTTACCTCTGAAGGGGTCAAGATGACGTCACAATTAAATCTTGATTGTATGTTTTGTTTTCTCGTTTTATCGAAAAACACTGACCGCAGAAAAGCAGTTAAAAGCTTTTTCTGAAGATATTGACGATCTGTTTTCGATAAACAATATTTTGCAACACAATGAGCCTTTTGGAAACGCAAAAAGAAATGCTTATTCAACGAATTTCTAATTTTTAGTATCCATTTCTCCATTTTTTAACACTTTAAATTGTGATGTGATGGCATAATCCTGTCTGGTCTGACTTTAGTAAAAACAGCAGAAGGCAACAGCTATACTTATTATCTACTTTGATCATAAAAGCTTGAGTAAATTCCTGAGTCTGTTAAAAAAGAAGGAATTATTTCAGTACATGCATACCGGTATAGATCGGCATCATTTATTAGTACTAATATGTATTATTGGCTCTACAGGGTATTTTAAAAGTAACTTACCCGTCCATTACTGGAATATATCGTGACAATAATAGTATATATGAGACTAAAAATATTTACATATACTATTACACCATACAGGATATTTTAAAAAGAATATTCCAAAAACATCACGCGCTACGTGATCAAAAAATCATCGCGCGTCACGTCAACAACAAAAAATATTACAATACTTTAACTTGGACACATGTTTTGTACATACGTTCCAGTTTTATTTCATGTTTTACAAGTGCTCAATGTGGTCACCACCGGCAGACGGACAACATCAAGCCAATATGAGAATTCCAACCAAACCCGCCTCAGCATGTCGCGGTCCACCGTATTGATTGCAGCTGTTATTTGGTCTTTCATGTTATCGATATTAGCTGGAAGCGGTGAAACATAAACTTTGTCTTTAACAAACCCCTACAAGAAAAAGTCACACACTGTGAGGTCCGGGCTCTGGCAGACCAAGCGCAGAGAGCGAGGTCATTAGCACCTCCCTTACCAATCCATTGCTGAGACACATTTTTATTCAGATAAGCCCGAACCCTGAAATGCCCAGGGGAAGATGTTTCATTTGCTAAAAAATGCAGTCATTCGAACCTGCCTGCAGCAGAGCGGACAGCCAGTTTTGGAGCATTTCGAAATTGGTTGGTCCTATAATAGTGCTTCCTTCAACGAAAAAGGGGCCCGTATACTTCTTGATACATAGCACAGAAGACGTTTACTTTAAAGGAATCTCTTTGATGTTTAACTCTCTGCGCTTGGTCTGCCAGAACCCCGGACCTCACAGTGTGTGACTTTTTCTTGTGGGGGTATGTTAAAGGCAAAGTTTATGTTTCACCGCTTCCAGCTAATATTGATAACATGAAAGATTGAATAACGACTGCAATCAATACGGTGGACCGCGACATGCTGAGGCGGGTTTGGTTGGAATTCTCATATTGGCTTGATGTTGTCCGTCTGCCGGTGGTGACCACATTGAGCACTTGTAAAACAAGAAATAAGACTTAAATATATGTACAAAACATGTGTCCAAGTTAAAGTATTGTAATATTTTTTGTTGTTGACGTAACGCATGGTGATTTTGGAATATTCTTTTTGCAACACCCTGTATAACTTTATACCTGTAGTTAAAAAACAGTATTCATTTCAAATGTGGTGGATTGTCATTAAAAGACATCATGATATAATGTCATGGCAACATAATTTGCGGCACATGTAGTATAAAGTGGTAGTAAAATTAGTGACCTTAAGTTCAGTTTTGGAGACCATGCAGTATTTATTGGAAGTATTTACAAGAGCGAATAATTTTGGTCAAGAAAGTGTGCAGTCATGCTGTAAAGTATTTTAAAAAAAGTTCAGAACCTTTTCAAAGAAAAGTTTGGAGAGGAACGCCTTCCTGATCGACATTGTGTTGCTGCATTAACGAAGAAATTTGAGCAAACTCAAAGTGTGCAGGATCGACCTCGTAGCGACCGTCCTTCAGTTTCCAAGAACTGCCACAATTAGCTAATGTAGCAAATATTGATAAAATGTGCCAATGTATATGGTATATTTTACATTTTGGTGTTTTGTCACGTTCTCTTTGATAAATAAATCTTACTGAACCTAGGTAGCTTGTCGTCTGTTCGTCAGTATGAGATACACTTTAGGTAAGTTACTTTTGAAACACCCTGTAATAGGGCAGTAACTATTTTGCCGTCAACGGGATTTTACTCTCGAGGCTATTTTGCAGTCAGATATTTGTGATTGGTAAATTTTAATAAAGTATTTAACTTGTGATATTTGGTCGTTTCTAACTGGTCAATTCCAATGAGGAAATAAAAAAATTGTTCTTTCACTGCACACCCCCCACATTGTACACTCCACCCCAGTGTACATTACCCCGTACATTTACATAGTGGGCTACTCTGGTGTACACTACTTTTGGCTGAGTACCCTACCAGCAAAGATTTGTTACACCAAAAGCATCACTGTCAGAATCGTAGCGAATGAGGTTATTTAAACATACATGGATGGTGAACGCAAAATAGCCACCGTTATTTTTTAGCGCCAAGATATTTCATCAGGATGCAACAAATTAAGTTTCATTATTTTCCACTTTACTTTGCATACCAAACAGGTGTGTGAATATTGTTTTTGAAATCTTTAGAATGACTAAGCAAAAAAATGAAGCCCACGTCTTATCAGTTGCAAAAAGGACGCACCAAACACTACTACAACGCACAAGTTTGACTAATCAGAGTGTTACTTTACTAGCATCCACTCTTTTCTCTTTTTATGGACCAGTGATTTCTAACCTTTATAAACCCAGCCTGTTCCTACGTTATTTTTCAAATTTTTGTCGAGCCTCTCAATGTGCTCCACGATGACGTCTCTAGAATGTATTCAACGAATTTAAAACCAAAAAAACAAAAATTTTTCACCAAGACAAAGTTAATCAACATTGCGATGTGTGGTCAATTGTTAAGGATTTTGTGAAGTTGACGAGGTCAGAACGATGTCCGATCTTTGTTGGAAGTCAATCACATTTTCACTAAAAATGTGTATTTTCGAGAAAATGTTGAAGTGAAAACCACAATTTTTTTGAGTTTTAAATCGTGATGCGGCATTTCGAAAAGATCTCGATAATCTAGTTCGGTAGTTCTCAATCGATAAGCCTTAGCCCATTAGTGGCCCACAATAGCTGGTACCAGGTAGGCCGCGGTTTACTATACCAATATCAAGTCGTCAGGATAACATCGTCGAAATTGGAAAGCGATGTGATAGGCCATAGAGCTCTGTTTAGTTTGAAAATGGGTCCCATGCCTAAAAGGGTTTAGAAACAGTGCTCTAGATTAATTTTGGACCCACAAAAACTACTAGATACAGGCTTTTAGGGAAAGTTTGTGGAACGTTCTGAGGGAAAAGGGGCAAGCTATAAAAAAGATTTTTTTCTTTACCGAGCCACAAAATACGTGTGACGAGAAGGGTAGAGCGATGGCAGTAGGGATATATATAAAAGTATGTTACAGCACTTCAAAGTATAAAGTAAGCTGTTTATTCATTCATTTCCCACATCCGCTAGGCAACAGAAATTATTCTCCTCGTGTTTTCTTAATTTCACAGAATTTTGAAAGAAAGTGTACTTAAAATTCTTTCTTATAAAAGAACGCTTCTGCTCCCCGTTCAATTATTCTTGTTTGTAGGTGCCTCTACTAAAACCTGGATCTTCGCAAATATCACAAGTCCGCAATGTGAACTAACTCTAATCATAACCCTTCATCGTGCACATCGTGAGACACCGCAGACATGTACTAGTTGGAGCAATTGCTAGGAGCCTCTTGATGCCCCTGGTCAATGCAGTTTTGTTGTTGCTTGTGACAATCCATAAAGTACATTTTCCTAATTTTAAAATTCAGATGATCTCGTCAAACCCCAGGGATTTGATCAAACCCAGGTTAAAAACGATACTGCAACAAAGACTTATTTGAATGTAACCACAACGGCTTTTACCAATTTGCTAATCTGTTAAATCCAACCAGCTAGCGAAAATTTAGCTGTGTATCTTATTTGGCATTTTAATTATAGCATACACAGCCACAGATCATACCGCCAAGCTGTCTTTGGCAAGCTTGGCAATATGGTTGAGTGGGTTGGAATGCATATTCAGAGCGACGGTGATTGCTTGGTCATACATTCAAAGCTTATCCAAGCTGCTTTTTGTTCTTAGTCATTTTGCGACAATACCTTTTCTTAGGAAACAGTAAATTTATTAAAAAGTATTATCAAGTACAGTCATTTGCAAAAGTAACGGACTACCTCAGCAAAATCATTAATTGTATTTTCTTGCTGGAGCGAAAATTTGACTTTTGGTTGTGGGCTGAATTCTCGGGCCGGTGAAATCAGGCCTGAGTTATTAACATCTTGCCACCTGCCACCAATGAAAAGTTTTTGTGTAGCTTACTATATAAACTCGTAGCATCCTTCGACCTAATGCCACGAGTATATCAAGTCAAGCATCCCATGACTGACTAGTCGTCGAGAGATCTAAGAACAGAGGCAGTTTTTCCTCTTTTACATATCCTTGCAGGGGGCTTATGAGAGTTTGACGGCGCCCATCTCCTCTCCAAGCTCGTTGCCACCTGTCTGCCACATAAAGGTGGAGGCGTCCCGTTAAGTGTCTTGCCCAAAGAAACAACAAGCAAGCTTGCCGGCTTGTGCTCCACACTATCCCTTTTGTTGAGCGTCAAGCATAGAAGCTGTGAATACCATTTTTTAAAGTCTTTTGATAGTGACTCAACTTGGGAAATGAACCCTAGATCTACCGACTGGGAAGCGGATGCCATAGCCACTACGCCATCGCGCCAGTTGCAACAAGTATGTATTTTTTTAGTTTTTACAAAGAGTCACGATCCGAACAACGTTAGTATGGCAAAATAGGTTGGACCATCCCTCAAATACGGCTAATAGAGACGCATTGTCATCACTAGGTTCCATGCCAAGTGTAAAGCGCTTTACGTGGCTCCTGGCTAGTCCAATATCCTAGATAGAACTGTATACGAAACAAACCCAAACAGTCCAACGCAAAGCGCAATATTTAACTACCGTTTACTTTTGAACCAGGTTCCATTTGACGTTACTGCTAACCGTGCAAGTGTAAATTAAAATCGATGCCCTCACCTGAAATTGATCACACAAAAGGTAATTAGGCATAAAAAACCTTCCAAAGATTACACACTAAATGTGGTGCTGTACATAGCAGTACGTGATTACATGGTATCAAGCCTCGGCGCGCGGAAGAGCGGCTCGAAAGACTCGGGTTCGAACCTCACAGGAACCAGACACGAGGCAGCATACCTCTAGGTAAAAATTGGTATATATATATTTTGAAAAGCATGTGTTTTCGACAGAGTTCAGTCTGTTTTTATAGACGTAAAAATTAGATGGTGGATGCAGGGCAACGATAAGAAATCAACTACTAAAATTAAGGGTGTGCATTTTTAGTGAAATATTTCTTGGTTCAAAACTTATACACACTTCAAGACTATATACACTTGTGATATATTGTAAAGAATCAGTGGTGGATTTGGGATAAAGCGAGACACCTTTGTTGAGAGATCCTCTTTATGGTTTACAAATTTTCATAAAGCTTTAGGGGTCTTTAAAAAAGAACACATCCTAACAACCTGTTGTATCGTCCCAAACACTGACCCATTCTTTATACCATTTAGTTTGCAAACGTAAAAAAGCTTATTGAATTAACTTTGTGTAGCAACTTTTTCCGTTATGCAACCACATATCAAAACGTATGCGGTATTTGATCAGTATACATTTTTGTTGTGAAAATTTCAGCTTCTAAAGATTGGGTTATATCTAAGCATTGGTACCTTTTTAGATACCTGCAAAACGCAGTTTCCAAATCAGTTCATAATGAAATAATTATGGTGAATGGGCCACTAAAATTCATCAGATAGGGGTCTCGCAGATGCTAAACTCCAAAAAAATCAGTGATGGGTGACTTAATACTTCATTTGGGCTTCATTCTTGATTGGGCAGGTTATGTTGGAACCACAGTAAAACATTGAACTGCCAATAACAGAAATATGATGCAATACTAGCCAGAACTGCCATACAGACAATTTTGCAGTTGTGGTGTGATACTTTTGAACATGACTGTACATGTAATTCAAGCGGAAAGCTGAACCTTGGAAACTTCGGCGCGTGTCTAGACATTACTTTGAGCTTTGCGCGTGTACTGCGGCTATTTTTTAAGCCTGAGGCTAAAACGCTGTAAATACAATAAATGCTTTTTTATCTTGTTTAAAATTTTTGAAACGCAAATTTTTGTAACAAATTATCGCTTCCAATTGTTTTAAACCAAGAAGCCCTTTACTCAAAATTCAATCTCTTAGTTTGATTGGTTAGTTTCTTAGTGTTGAGATGCATCGACGGTCTAATTTTTACGCCTAAAAAAATAGATCGAACTCTGACAACTAAGCTTGCTGAAAACACACTTTTTCAAAATTCCTAGATATAGGCAGAGCTGACGTCAACCAAGAACCAAAAATAATAATGGGAACGATTGTTGGTTACTTTTTAGAGGTCGTTCAGAATTGCGCCAAATATGGGTGTTGTTGATTGCATGTTGAGTTACAGATTTGAAAGTTTAAACCAGGTTGTCCAAAATATCACAAAAGCTTGAAAAATTGGTTGGCAAGCTAAATCCTCGCCACGATACATGATTGAATAAATTTTGCTGTTCTATATCGTTCTTTATAAGATCTGCCGATTGTAAAGTACGTGGTTAAGAAAAATTTAGTGGCGATTAGGACATATCATACAGCAACAAAAACATTATTCCTTTGTCAAGACATCTCATACTGCAACGAAAATATTATCACTTTTTGAAGACATATCATAGTGCGACAAAACCACTGTTACATCGCCAAAACACATCATTTTACACATACATTACTATTACTTTGCCAAGACATACCATACTGCAACGAAATCAATCTTACTTTCCTAAGAAATCTCATACCGGAACACAACCATTGTTACTTTGCCAAGACAAATCATGAAGCACTAGAGAGCCGGTAAAAAGCCGTTTGCAAAACAACCCATCTTTTTAAGCATGTTCCGAAACTTTCGAGGTTATTCGAAAGCGGCAAGCTTTGGTTTATCGCAAACCAAAGTCTAAAACCTACTTTCACACAACCAGCTCATTTCAGTAAACTGAAATTCTCCGCTTCCGAATAACCACAAACGTTTGCAATCACGTTTTGCAGGTAACAGTAGTTTACAAGTACCGCCATTTATGGGCGCTATACTTGAAATTCAATTCAAACCAATACCTGAACTTAGAAAGTGAATATGCTGGCAATTGAGACAGGCAACGACTGCATTAATTTTTGTTGTTTATTCGATGATGTGAACTTAGCAGAAATGATTTACACATTGTTCTTACAAATTTACCCTTGAAGTCAAAGCAAAATCCGCTTTGACGTAGCAGGAAATGGGCAACTATGAATATTGTTTGCATTGTTTGCTGCACAGATGTGTTTAGAGCTTAAGATTAGTCAGGCTTGTGACGCGACTGCAAAAAAGTTCTATAACTTGCCACTGCATTATCAAAGGACAGATTTTTGGACAGACCTGTATATTAATACTGCCATTTATCTTATTTTTTATGAGGCAGCATATTAGTTGCTAGCTATTGAAATAGCAATGTGCAACAACTTTAAGCACAGCTGCTGCCTGCTAACTGTTTTCACTGTAAACATATCAGGCAGCATATGACATCATAGAAGCAGTTTAAAGCAAAAAGACAAAAAACATACTGCTTAAAATAAAGCATAAAATAAAGACAATAAAGCAGCGGTTCCCAAACTGAGCGCCGCGGCGCCCTGGTGCGCCGTGAGACATTGCCAGGGGCGCCGCGAAAGTTGTTGCATTTGTCACTGTCAAGTCCGCTTTGTACCTCGAAATTTTGTAATGGAAAAAATACAATCTGGAAGAGTTGTTCGTAAACAGATTACGTAGTTCACGTTACAATGCAATATGTTGTGTAACAATTGCCCATTCAATTTCATTATCCTGAGTGAAGTAAAAATTCGCCGTACATTTTTGTCCACTTTTGAGAAGATAATTAAGAAACATAGCGCTTTTCTGTGTATTCGATTTGATTATGAAAAATTGTAATTATATTCTATTCTCAATTCCTACCTGGATGTTGGTGTTAAAAGCTTTCCATTTAAAATTAATTAAGCTTTCCATTTTAATTAAAATTCCATTTTATTATTATTATGTATTAAAAGCTTTTCATTTAAATTAAAATTGATTTAGCTTTCCATTTTAATTAAAATTTCATTTTAATATTATTATTATGTATTAAAAGCTTTCGCTGTATGAAAAGCACTTTCCATTTTAACACAGTTTTCTTTTCCACTAAGGATTTGTCGAATCAGCTCTCATGCTGCTAAGATTCCGAAATAAAGAAGGTTCGTTCAATTTACTTTATAATGTTTATGGATTTCTAAATTCACCTTGGAACTACCTGGATGAGAAAAAAACTGCCTGGCTCCAGCTTGCGTAGAATTATCTGTTTGCTTTCTCTGTCCGTGTCGCCTGCCTGGACAGGGCTATTTCCTTGACAAAAGGGCAGAGTAGGACAGCAACAGCCTAACTGGTGTTTGGTGACCTCCGCTGCAATGTACTGTTAGCAGGTCATGAACCGTATTGTAAGAGAAGGCGATATATTCGCTACTTTCTTTACAAAAAATTACAGTGCGTGGTTAGCAGTAGCTTGTTAGCGGCTTAATAATTACAGTGCGAAAGTTGTAAATAACCTATTACAATTTTACAGCTTGTTAATATTTTTTATAGCAACCATACGATTGTGGAAAATAACACTTTCCGTAGTGACAAGCATCCGCAATGTGTTATTTTTTGCAAAGTTTTAGCTGCGAAATGTATGCTACCTAGTAAACTAAAATGCCACTTAACAACAAATCACAACAAAAGCACGCGAATTTTTCGCTCGATAAGTTATCAGAAATGAATGAGCAGTCGGTCTTATTTTCATTCAGGAAGAACTCGTGCTTCCTGCTGCTCTTGACTTAGTCTCGACAATGATTGGAGAATCTGTAGCTCAAAAACTAAAAGTTGTTCTACTCTCAAACAATATCATTTGTAGGAAGATCGATAAAATTTCGGATATTGGTGATCAGCTGGTAGCAAAAATGCGTGCAAATGAGTTCAGCTTACCA
Organism: Trididemnum clinides; assembly: GCA_963675345.1. Taxonomy (NCBI): domain Eukaryota; kingdom Metazoa; phylum Chordata; class Ascidiacea; order Aplousobranchia; family Didemnidae; genus Trididemnum; species Trididemnum clinides. The sequence goes on along the minus strand of OY776305.1, from coordinate 7,493,231 downwards.
TTAGATGAGGCAACAACCAGTACCAGTGATAAAGATGCTTATTTGACTTGTTACGTACGCTTTATTGATAACGACGACAACATCGTTGAAGATTTGCTCTTTTGTAAGCTCATTTTATCAAATTGCAAAGCACATGAATTGTTTGCAACACTGAACAATTCTTTTCTGGAATATAACTTCGAGTGGAAATACTGCGTTGGTTTATGCACTGATGGAGCTCGAGCTATGTCTGGTCGTTTTGGCGGGCTGCAAACGTTAGTGCAGGGCGTTGCCGTTAACGCAAAATGGACCCACTGCTTAATACACCGTGAGGCGCTGGCTTCGCAGCAGCTCCGTGATTATTTTAGTGGAGTACTTGAAGTTGTTGCCAAAACTGTGAACTTCATTAAAGCACGGCCGCTTAAAGCTCGGTTCTTCCAACGTCTTTGCGATGAATTAGGAGCAGACCACAACAATTCATTGCAGTGCAAGGTGGCTTTCCAAAGGCAAAGTTCTCTTACGTGTGTACAAATTGAGAAACAAAATCTTCATATTTTTAAAAGAAGAAAACCATGCACTTGCTACTACCTTTGAGCATGAAGTTTTCCTGACTCAGTTGGGGTATCTCTGTGATATTTTTGCAAAATTTAATCAATTAAACGTCTCACTTCAAGGAAAATACATTCATCTTCTGCAATTCTATGACAAAATTACAGCATTTAAAAGGAAACTACAGTTGCGGAAAACTAATCTGTAGATAAATAGTTTTCCACTTTTAAAACCCCATTTAAATTCGCAATTTCTCCCTGCAGAATATCGATGAATGTCATATGAAGACTGTGATGCATTTGGATTTGGATGCTCTAATCTCGCATTTTGAGAAATATTTTTCTAAAGACATGGAGAAGTAAAATTGGATAAGAAATCCTTTTCTTGATAATACAAATGCCCCTCAGGGGTTTACATCTCTGGAAGCTGAAAAATTTATCAACTTACTTCTGTTCTCACTTTGAAAAGCATATACAACCCTAATTCACTCATTTCATTTTGGGTTAAGGCTCGAGCTGAATTTCCACTTGTAGGCTGTAAAGCTCTCCGTGTTCTTGTGCCGTTTGCAACGTCATACTTGTGTGAAGCCGGTTTTTCTGCAGTAGCAGTAATCAAGTTGAAGTAGCACAATAAAACTGTCATTGAACGCGAGATGCGTGTTGTAATATCAAACATTGCACCACGCTTTGATAAAATGTCCATAAAGCAACAAACTCACTGCTCACATTAAATATTTTTAAGTATTTTGCATTTTGAAGAGTAGACATGATTTAAATACAATTTTTTGGTAAAACTTGCAATTTGCAAAATTTTCGCTTCATTACGGCGCCACGAATATTGATAAGTTTTCAAAGGGCGCCGTCAACAAAAAAAGTTTGGGATCCTCTGCAATAAAGCATACTGAGAATGCTTAAAAAATGAATCACGTGTTGCATCCTTTTTTGACTGGTACTGAAGACAGTTTAGGCCTACTGCATCTATCATTTTCGTCAGTTATTGCAGAATAACGATTAGCTTGAACCGTGTAACATTTCCTATTTTTGAAAAAGAAATTTTTTCAACATTCAGGCGATATGTAGCTTGAAAGAAATGTTTTGTCGCTAAAGATGCTAAAGAACCATCTTTACCCACTCCACCCGCCTTCTTTGTAGGATGACCCAACTTTCATTTAAAGTAGACTACTTTTCAAAAATGTTTGGAGACTTCATTTTTTGATGAAACTTTTTGCAAATTTACATAGATAATGTTAAAGAGCCATGCTTTTGAAGTAGTCCAAACGCACCAAAGAGCTAACTTTTCCAAAAATTGCAAGTTTCTTAGATCTGATAGAAAAATTTTTGAACCAAACATGGAAAATGATAAATGTCAACCAATTTTTGATCAGCCATTATAAACTAATCTTTGGCCCTGAGTATAAAAAGTAAGTGAAAAGTGAAGTGATTATTACGTAATTATGACAGAAAGCATATGAACCACTGTCCTTTAAAGGGTTCGAGGGCTTAGAATGCTTTAAAAAAAGAACTGTTGGTTGCATTGAAAATCGAGCTTTAATTATTGTAGCGTTGCTTTTATCAAGAGCGTCAAGTTATTATCTTTAAAAAAGCTGTTCATCGCGTTTCTACAATCAGTAGTTATTAGACAAATACAGAGAACAAAGTGTGCAATCATGCGTTACATGTGATGTCATTTTATAACCCAAAAAAATCTAATTATTTATAAAGTAAGTAAGTTGTCGACTTGCTTTCGTTTGAGTAAAAAACAGTTTTCCTCTGTCAAGCAATGCAAATTTTAAAACATTATCTTTGATTATGACGTCGTGACCCCCCTTTCACTCACTCTAAAGAGGTGATCAATCGTGCCAAGTTTAATTTTCGTGCGTCCAGTAGTTTCGGGGGAGTTAAAACTCGGGTATATACATAGGTACGTACACACGTACAGACAAAATCGCGCTTTATTTATAAGATAAACATCAAGGTTTTTTGATTTAAGCAATTTTTACAAAAGATGGGACATTGGATTGACATTTAATACAGACTGAAAAACCACTTGCACAAAAACCAACCAACTGGTTTCGGTTTTGGAGGATTTCTAATATATCTTGTCAGGTTTGTCTGAGCAAGTCCGGTTTCTAATGTATCTAAAAGGCTACCATATTTGACGGCATATATAACGCCCTAACATATAAGACGCACCCCCATTTCAGCAGGTTACATTCAGAAAAAAAGTTTTTAGTGCATTTAAAGCATAATCTTTGAAACCAATCTAGCAGCCCATTTACAAGTGGAAAACATTGCCGTATAAAAGCAAGTTTAGGATCTTTTGTAGAAAGCCCCCGCCACTAATGCAAAAAATGTGAGATTTGAGAAAAACACCCCCGCCACATTTTTAGTACTGCAGCACTCACCGTTCCATGGTTGACGAAGAAGGTTAGGGTTATAGGGTTAATGTTAGGGTTAGGGTTAAGTGGCGGGGACTTTCTACAAAAGATCCCAAGTTTAGCATAATAATACCAGCAATAACGCAATAATGCTTGGAGTTACGGTAAGCAGAAGTACTGATCATATAATAGATTAGTGGGAGAAAATTCGCATAGGGAAGGTCTCAACTTAGCATGTCTGGCGCAGAGCGATTTTTTGAATTTTGGGAAAATGTCTACAAAATAAATAAAAATGAAAAAGAAATGCCGTTTTACATGCCTTCAAAAACGGTAATTAAAATTGGTTGCGTAGTTACAAACATTCCTTGTATTTAATTGTTATAATTAACGAAAATGCTTAGCGTTATCGATCGATGATAAAAAAAGGTTTTGCCAAAGTACAGACATATTACCCAATACCCCACATCCCAGATCCTAGTTCACCCGACGAAGAACTTAATCCGCGTTTGAAGATGTTAAGCATGGGAAATAATGGTTCAGTGATAAAACTGCTAAATACTTAACATTTTTGAACGAACTTGACTGAGGTCTAGCAATTGTTTATGGCCTGCAACAGCTTCGAAATCAAATACTGATACTATCTGCCCTAATTTAAAAAAGCGGATATACCTAGTTGAACGAAGGATCAAAATTGACTTCTTTCTGATTGTGGGGCGTGAAGCTTCACGAAATGCAATGAATGATGCTTCCCAACCGGCTAAACAAATGCCTCCCTAAAAGTAATTTTTGATACACACACCAGCAAACTCGGTTTACAAACACAACTGTGAATCGCCAGTATTTGCAAGCTAGCAGTTACATAGTAGGTGAAATCGGAGTAAGTTGATACCATGGGTTGGTTGATTCGCTCGAGAGACTTTCTTACTTGATGCTCAAATAAATTCACTTTTATTACGTAACTACACTCTTCAACCATCTCAAACCTAACGTAAAATTTCGTTGACAAAGATAGCAGAAGGTTGGGTCAGGACAATATTCATGTAGAATTTTTGGTTAAGATGGAAATATGGAAGAAAGATAAATGACTGGGGTCTACACGCTCACACGTTTTTTTTTATCGTAATGCCACCGAATCTGCCCTCCACTAAAGTTGTGTCTAAATTGCTATCCAAAACCACTAAACCCGAACAATGTGAGTTGTGAAAATTTTAACAATTCACTGATAGCTTTGATCAAAGTGGTGCAATTTGCAGCATGAATATAATCAGCGCGTTTGATCAAAGATTGAAGCGACCACAACGTAACAACAATGGAAAAGATGTGAAGGCAAAGGAGTAAAGTGTGTTACCATTTCCATTACATTTGCCTACTTGGGAGTCAACTTGATCAATATTAAATAAATTAAAAGCATCGCCGATACTATCGACACAGGAAAATAGAATAAATCGATTCCGATGTTTGATACTTCCAAGCAATGATATTTCGATACCGATACATGAATCGAGATACTGTCCATCTCTGAATGGCGCTATTTTACAAACGACACTTCACCGTTTTTTTGGTAGAGTATGATTTGTCTCGGGAAAGTTATGAGGGTTTAGTTGCAGCATTATATGTGCAGGGAAAGCAATATTGTTTTTTGCAGCATGCTGGGTCTAGGGTGAGGGACAATGGTTTAGTTGCGGCATGATAAGCCGATGCCCTGGCAAAGTAATATTGGTTTCACTTGCAGTAAGGTAAATCCTACCTTGGCGCAACAATAGAGTTTTCGCTGCATTATGATATGCAGGGGTGCAGTAAACCTAATGTGGTGACGGCTTTTCCACATTATTTTACACTAACCTGACTGGAAGGTATTTCCAATCTGTGCCTTCCCGCACTAATCGTGCTTTGCCACACTTCTGTTTTTAGCTCTAAATCCCTGATGATATGTCTTATCACAACAAAACTTTTCTTTGCCAACTTCTTTACAATTGGCAACCTGCATCTGCTCATTGAATGCTGAAAGCCAACGAGTGATTTCTGAATATTACTTCTAAACTTTTAGCTGTGACGTCACTGAGCGGAGATTCCCCCGGACAGGGATTTTGATTGCTAGAAAATTTTGCTGGAGACCAACTTTGTGCGATACACAGAGCACTGGCAGTTATTGTTCTTGTCTTTGATTCACCCTATGCCCAAAATTTGGGGACATTTCTCCCGTCCCCTTGAAACGAGGTTAGTAGCCCCAGTTGATACTAATTTAAAAGGTGATACAGTAGCAAGTCATTTTTAAAAATACAGCTCACCACCCTTTTCTAAAGTAAGATTTTACGTAATTATGATCTAAAAAGCTTGCTATCATTTTCCAATGCTGGAGTGGCACTTTGCAGCCTCATTCAGTCGTCATAGATTCTAGTGATATCAATGAGTTTTTTAATGCGCTATCTGCAATAGATTTTAATTTAAGTTTGTCGAACGCTTGAAACAGGATTGCGCCCACAAGATAACCAAACGCAAAGCAATGTAGCGCTTGCGTAGTAGCCTCGGATTACCTAGTCGTTGGCATTGCTACATAGTTACTTGTCTACCCCAGTGCCAAGAATCTGAGTTCCACGGTTTGTGGCAGAGCCGAATTTAGAACGATACGAAGCTTTCAATCTCTTTCTTCAGCCCTACCGAACTGTAACTTTTGATTGCCAATGGTCAGGAAATCTCGCCTACTGGATAAGAAATTCTTTGTTTTAACTATTTCATTTTTTATTGATGAAAATGTAAAATGAGTAGTTCGTTAAAATACCGACTGCTTTAAATATCTAAATATTTCGGCACATTTCACTGTATCAGCAATTTTTTTAATATTTTCGAAAATTTCAGGACAAATTTTCCGTAAGGAGCAGACTGCTACAAAATATACACAGCTCATTTTGATTATCCATTCAAATGATAATATAAATTAAATAACTGCTTTCGGTAATAAATGTAGTTTCATTGGTGATAGAACGTAATTGAGAACATGCTTGCTTTACGTAGTGTTTCAGGCAATCTGTGCTCATCAGTGCAGTCGGAAACCAACAACCGACCAGAAACTTCTCTGGCCGATTGTTGGTAACCAACTGCAGTGATGAGGCCAGATAGACCGAAACAGTGCGCACTGTCTGCAGTTATGCGCCAAGAGAATTGATGACATCTGGTACGCTTCACTTGTTTCGTTGCCGAAGTACATATTTGCGCGCCGAGTACTAATAGCATGTTTTGTTCTGACGAAAGCAAGCAGGTAGTTTCGATTACGCGCAAACCTCATGCTGATGAAAACATACAGTAACTAGAAATGTGAGTTGTTTTTTGATTCGCTTTTCAAAATAATTTTTTTGAAGAAATCACGACTTTGACAAAACATGTTTTTATACAAACTTAGAACATCAAGGAAAAGTTGTCTTTACCTGAGATAAGTCAATCATGTGATCACATTTTAGTTAACAAATTGATTTCGTTTCAAGTGGCATCAGTGTTCATATTTAATGTGTTTGAATAAAAGCGCTAATGAACTGATAATTATTCTGTTTAATGCGACCGATGATGGTATTTTTATTTGGAGGAAAGAAATTCCATCCTAAGGAAAACACTTTGATAGAAGTTGTTTTTTTCAATAGATGCTGGTTCTAACAAGCGTTCTAAATAATGTACTAAATGTCTAGCGAAATCTAACTATCAGAGAAAGATTTGTTTTCACCGAAGATGATGTAATTCATAGAGATAGAGGAGTTCAATTTTTTTTTGAATTTTTGAAAGTGAATGGCTTATTTAATTGTTTTGATCTCACTAATAATTTTTTTCATAAATCATATCTGCAATCTATACCAGAGCTACTCAATTATTTTTAAAAAAGGTCCAGTTGAATAAGGGTAGTATTTCCAGAGGTCCAGTAAAATTATTGGTCTAGTAAAAAAGAATGACAAAAATGAAACTACCATTATCAGTAAGTATAAAAAGCACATGGATTATCTCTGAGTCCACACACTCTACGCTAATTATCAAAATCAAAAATAAAGGAACTTATCGTACTTTATTCAGCCAATTTTGTGAAAAAAGCGCATTTCTTATTTTTTGTTAGTTTTTAAAACTTGGTCTATAGAAGTAACAGCAAATCAAAAGCGGTAGTGGGGTGTTTGGCCTTTGTACCGTAGTTCGCTATTGTGTGGGTCAGTAAGATCTGTCAATGCAATGCCTGATGCATTGTTTTCTTCAAAGCGGTGTTTAATATCATAGATTAGTTTAAACACTTCATCGGATTATGCATTGACTATGTCTGAAGCCAGCTGCCAGAAAGTTCGGAGTAAAAAACAGGTTCTAGACGCCTCAAGAGTAAACGCTCGGAAAGCTTGTAAGAAACGATCAGCAGCAATATGGACTGGAAGCTTTTTCAGTCATCAGCTGCTTTGCCAGGTTTTGGTTTCGAGAAAACTATGGTCAGTCGTTATATTGTGTGATTGTTTGGTAGGTCACGCAGGCTGTGTAGAATTTTTGAAGTTATGTAAGACATTTGGGGCCGCAATGCTTCAGCATTTATCTCACGGGACATTGTCTGAGCTTTGAGCTTTACCACATTTGATCAGTTTAATTGCAGAGGCAAATTTAGTGGACGAGAGAGGCATGGATAACAGACCTTCAGCGCTGAGAAATAGGTTTTCTCCTCTTTTCTATGCTGATCGTATATTCCTTTTGAAAGTGTCGGTAGCCAACGCTAAGAATGTGCAGTTGCGCCGAAGGCGCGAAAATTTTTGCTATTTTGTTTTAAAATAACTTAGTACTGAGAACAAGTCAACAAAGTTTAGTAAAATAGGCATGGGTTTTTTCGCAGCCCGTGGCTACACCTGCTGCTGTTTCTCATTCTGGAGCTTGAGGTCCAGTTTTATTACTCGTAAGGTCCGGATTTGGACAGTGATCCGCCAATTGAATAGCCCTGATCCATACCACAGACAACTTAAAGCGGTTTAAAGTCTTTGTGGTGGTGTCATTTTTTTGTAAACTTTATCAGGTTTACAGAAACAGTGAAGTTTTATATCATTGGTTTTACGTTTTCTAGTTGTTAATAGATGATGGATGTTGATGTTGTGATATTTTTTGTCTTATTACTCCTGATTAAGCCAACTTTTTGTTGTAGTAAGAAACTGAGATAGTTGCATTTGTTGTCAACGAAAGTTTTACTTTAAAAGTTTGATGCATTTACATGTACGTCAAAGCATTGAGAGGACTAGGCAATTGACGTCTTCTAAATGTTGACCTCAAAAAATAAAAAGGTATTCTTGTTTATTTGGGAAACAACGTGGGTAAGATTCTCGCATTTGTATAGTTGAACTCAGGTAAAATAGAAAAATTTGCTCAAAAATGATCACCAACATTTTTGAGCAAATTTTTCTATTTTACCTGAGTGTGATGCTGGAGGCAGATCCCTCTTAATAAGAGATCTGCTTGAAAATTGCTAATTAGCAACTACCAACTTCTATATTATATAGTTGAATTCCAAAAAAAAGGATTTTCAGTTCAAAGATCCACTCTCAATTCAATCCATAGTAATTTGGTAAAAGCTACAGTAAAAGATGCATTCAAAAAAGCAAAAAGTCACCAAAATATACAGTGCTGTGCAAATTAGTTCGGACAGCAGTGATCTTTTTGCGTTTTTGTAATTTTCCACTACATCTTTAATTTCACATCGATTTCTTTGAGGTAAAGAGTACAAATAACGTATGGAAACCACCAGATGTGTTCTGTCAACCATATAACGCACTACAAGCGTTAGCACTACACTGTTTACTTCGCTTGATGTTCTAAAACGCCAAATTAAAAGCAATCATATTTTTCTGCGGGGCTGGGATTGCTGTTTAAAAATTTCAACCTTTGAGCATATTTTTATACAGGGTTGCGTTTGTATGTTTTGAAATATTTTTCTGTGAGTGGTAGACTTCAATTACATTATCGATGTTACACTAAGGAAGCGTGCAAGCATTATTGCTCTTAGAAAACATACTGGTTTGAGTATAAGAAACATTTCCGAAAAGCTGGCTAACCCAATGTTAACTGTGGGTGACATCATAAAGAGAGCTGAGAACACTGGTGAACCACGGACATTACGACATGGAAGATGTGGAAGAAAGCGCAAGACAACACCGCAGGATGTCAAGGTAATGATAAGAAATAGTGTGAAAAATCCGAAGAAAACAAGTAGAGATTTTCAGAGGGACCTGCCTTAGCTGTTGTAAATGTTGCTTCTTTCACAGTCCGACGGAGGCTCCTTGAAGTTGATAGAACAACAAGAAGACCTCTACGTAAACAATTGTTGACTAAGGCGATGAAGAAAAAACGTCTGAGCTTGGCACGTAATCACGCTGGATGGACAAAAGGTGATTGGAGAAAGGTGATATTTTCCGATGAACCGCATTTTGAGATGCACGGGTACAAATCAGCGATGGTGAGAGGAAGCAAAAGAGAGGCTATTCGGCCTGAACACATTCAACAAACCCCAAAGCATCCCTCAACAAGATGTTTTTGGGTAGTTTTACTGCTAAAGGTCCAGGACGCCTGGTTATTATTGAAGGTATGATGAACAGTGACCAATGTAAGGCAGCATTGCAGTCTCATTTGCTTCCTGTGCTGGAAAGAGACTTTGCTGATGGTGATTGCATTTTCCAGCAGGATCTAGCTCCGTGCCATACTTCCAAAAAAATGCGCACATTCTTTGAAGAGAAGGATATAACCATTATAGATTGGCCTGGAAACTCGCCTGATCTCAATCCAATTGAGAATCTGTGGGCAATAATTGAACGCAGGATTGAGAAAACCGACTGTTCAACTGCACAGAAGCTGATTTCTGCTATTATTAGGACCTGGTACCATATTGATGAAGTTGTCAAAATATGTTCAACATTGGTTGATTCTATGCCAAAACGTATGAAAATGCTCATAAAGGCAAAGAGTGGTCATGTTTCGTATTAAAAGTATCGTTTGTCAAGTAATTCCTGTGACTTTATTAATTAAACCTTATTTTAACAAATATTTGTCCCATTTCATCACTGTCCAAATTAATTTGCACAGCACTGTACATCGTAAAATTCCTGAAAACAGATCAAAACATCTTAACTAATTGATTTCTAATACTTGAGAATCTGTCCGAAGCTGTAACAAAAATTTCAGAAAGTTGTCTTACTCGTTGTCTTTGTTATTTCTGATTTACTAGATTTCGCTGTAAGCACATGCCCCTCCTATTCCGTTCCGGCAAGATCAG